>BTPI01000007.1:3000000-3405887 GCA_036584455.1 Tetratostichococcus sp. P1
CGGTTGCAGCTTTGGCAGTGCCTGCGCTCGACACACTGGCCACCGTTCTGCTGGAAAGTGGCGCTGGCCCCCAGCTGGCCATGCAGTATGCCGAGGCAGCTGCAGATGCTCTGCGCCTTTCAATGCTCATCCTGCAGAAGTCAACCAGCAAGGTGGCAGGTGATCATCGATGCAGTTTCAAAGGATGGTATCTGGCGTGCTGCTGCCAGTTTCGAGGTTGTTTGCTTGACGTGATCTTCTCATAATGTCAGACTGGAATCTGGTGTGCCATGCAGGGAGTAGAGACGAGGCTGTCCGGTCTGCTGTAACTGTTGGCACGATCAGCAGCAGGATTTTGGCCGCTGCCAGCCTGTTGCTGGACGATGCAAGCCTCCAGAGCATCGGGCGGAGGGGTGTTGTTGGCGCCCTGACGAACTTGTTGGTCTGTTTAATATCAGGCCGCACTCTGCAATCTGGTTCCTGCCCGGTTCAGCTACTCCTGTTGGTATGTACGGCTCTGTTGCCGGTTGCCACCGCCTGCAGTGCCGAGTGGCGTGGTGCAGCAGCGCCCTGGACTTACTTCTGCAAACGACTGCCGCGTGCCGACCAAAAGGTGGCAGGTTGCGCTTGTGGTTCAAAATGTCAACTGGACAAAATATGCAAAGCTGAGTAGACAGCCATGACCAGTGATCCTCCGTGCAAGCACGTGTGTGGAGCTGAAGCTCCTGGTTTCCAACCGTCCCATATTGCCTGCAGGTGCTGCAGCCATTACTGCAAGACCTGGATGCCCTCTCTGGCAACAGCAAGACGTCAGAAGTCACAAAGACTGCCGAAGACGCAGACAAAGCCGCACAAGAGCTTCTGGTATGTGTTTGCATGCCCTAGACTCCGCTTTGATGCATCAAGCACCCACATAAGAATAGCATAGTGGGCAAACCATACGTTTTCAAGCCAAACAGCAGGCTTGTTATTGTGTGCCATATTGCTCACGAAATGAAATGTGTTCTGATGCAGGACAGCGAAGCATCGGCAGAGATTGAGGTTGACAGCAGCAGGCGGTCAGCAAGAAGGCGCACCACCAAGCCAGCAGCTGCAGCAGGTGCACTACGCCGCGGCGGCACCAATGTTGTGGGTGACCCAGCTTCAAAGGTGTCAGCCAGGCCAGCTCGGATGGCATGCCCGCTGACGTGTGTGGCGTCAGCATCGTTGCTATGATCAATGTACACCAGACTACCATAAATTTTTGAGTTTTGCCGATGGATCCAAATGGTTTGCTTGTACTGTTACCCGACCAATGTGTTTATACCGTGCGCTTCATAGACATGCAGTCACGCAAGCAAATCTGGTGTGCATTCCTGGTGCAGATTTACAAATAGAAATCTTCAAGCTTGGCTGTCTGTCGGAGCCATTGTGTCAATTGTTGTGTTATGCTCTCCTTCAGATCTCTTCATGGGAAACAGTCTTCATTCAACAATTACCAGATAGCAGGCCCGTGGGAAAATCCGCCGTCTGCTTCTCGAAGACAGGAGGTGAAGACTGTCAGTGACTTCACTGCCAGACCACAACGATGATCCAACTTGCTTTGCACGAACCACAATCCATGACACATAGCACCGTGTTTATGCCTGATCACCATGAGGCGGCAGCAAAAAAAACCCCCTTGAGGCGGCAGCAAAAAAAAACCTTGCGATAACGTACCAGGTGCAACAGCTTCGGTGTGCCGACCACTCGTGAGCACGTCTGCATGCCAGACCCCCCTGTGCGCTCGGAGCACTCTCCTGTTTAAAACACGTAAAATTTGCAAGTGTCATGCCGCAGCACCGGTACGCTGTCAATGATGGGTCGTTGCTGGCGTGCAGTGCAGGCACGTCATCGATCTTTGGTAGTGGTTGGAAATCCGGCGGGATCCTGCAGCAGCCGTCACAAGGTCACTGCCTGGCCAAAATTCTGAGGTGCAGCAAACATCATCATGGCCAGCACCACAGGCGACCCCTGGATGCAGAAGTGCACCGCACTAGCAAGCGGCCCTGATCCTGCAGGCCAGCTCCTGGCAGAAGCTACTTCCCTGATGCATCAGAGGTGCGCATGCAGCTGACATGCAATGCCAGGCAAGCAAGCAACTCTGCGCTGCTGATGCAAGAATGCATGGTGTTCAGCAACTTCGGCATGCTCCCATCGCCGCAGGGTTCTACCTGCAGCACAACCTGGCCCCGCAGCACTGGGGCGCGACTTCAACCACGGCCTCGTGGACCTGCTGGTCTCCTTGCTGGGTGCAGACGTCCATGAGCAGCTGGCCGCAGCGGCGCTTGTGGCTCTGAATCGTGTGTGCAGCAGCAGCAGCAGCAGCGGTGCTGTGCCCATGCCAAGGCTGCAGCGACTTGTGGCTCAGGCCCCAGCAGTGGGGCAAGCCCTGCAGCGGCCAGGGCTGTGCCGTGCAGTGCACCGCATGGACGCCGAGACACTGTCAGGCATCATCAGGACCCTGACCCTGGCTCACGCTCGCAAGGCAGCCGAGTGCAGCGCTGAGTTTGTCCGGGCGCTGCTGCCTGCCGTGCTGGCCATAGCCGAGATGGCTACTGGTTCTGGCAACAGCGCGGCTGTGCCCACCAGTGTCAGCGCATTCGACCTGCAGACTGCAGTTCGTGCGCTCGGCTTGGTGGAAATGCAGCCCCACCCTGAGCTGCTGCAAGCCGACCGAGATGTGCTGGTGGAGGCGGCGGTGCGCCTTGCGAGCTCGACACTGGCAGTCCGGGAGAGGATGCAGGAGCAGGGCTACCAGCTGGACACTGGTGATGATGCAAAGCCTGAGGTGTGGCTGTGCACCACAGGCCTGCACGAGATCACGCAGGTATGGTTGGGGCAACGCAGCTCAGTCGGATAGAGACTCAGCTGCCCTGGCATTTTGGCTTGGCTTTGAAGCTGCAGCCTCGCTGCGCATTGTGATCGACCTGGAACATACGGCACCACTGACTGCGCCTTCATTCACCAATGCAGACTCTGCAGTCTCTCGCGAGCAGAGGTGCATGCTGCCAGCGTGTCCAGCTGTGGTCTGCCAGCTGGCCCTGGCTGCCCAAGCATCTGTGCGAGTCCATTGCGGCCTTTGGGGTGGGCCTCTGCCAGGTGCTGGCTGCAGTGGAGCAGCTGACACCGCACCTGGGTGCCATCTGGCCTGACTGCAGCACCCTGCTGGCTGTGATCCGCAAAAGCATGCCGCCAGCAGCATGCAACCAGGTCGCAGTCCGCGTCGGAGAGGCGTGGGTGCGATCCGGCATGCGCCTGGCCGAAGCGCGGCCGCACACTGCAGCGGCCGAGGCGGCTGAGGCATCGCGGCTGACGGTTCTGTCTCTGATGTGCTCGAGCCTGTGCGGAAGCGCGGCAGACAAAGAGCAGGTTGCGCGAGTGCTGTGCGGCCGGTTCACACCTGCGCTGGCTGCCATGATGCGCTGGGGCGTCGGGCTGCTTGCCGACCGGGCGTCCTGCACCAGAGAGGCCCCACTCGAACTGGTGGCTAATGAGCCTGCTGGCATGCGGCATCTGAAAAGCGTCGCTGACCAGGCGGCGAGCCTGTGCAACGCCGCCGGCACCTTCCTCACTGCTCCGCTGAGGAGTGGCAGCCATGCTTCTCGGCAGCTCGCCGATGCCTGGGTTGCGGGCGGAGCACTTGAGGCTCTGACGGACTTCTTCCGTCTCGCTGGCACAGCAGCAGTGGCAGATCATCGGCAGCTGTGCGATGACATGATGGCCGGTGCTGCATTGTCCACAGCAGATGCTGTGGCTGCCGCGGCAGAGCAGGTGCTGAACGGCACGGCCCATGGGTATCAGCGTCGGACCTTTGCAGCTGCGGCCTCCAGCCTGTTGGGAGTTGTAAAAGCGCACATGCTGCGGCCTCAGCTTCAGGCAGACGACCTGTGCCGCTTCGTCCCCACCGCCGCCTGCCGCACACTGCTGCTCTGCATCTGCGCAGCGGACGCAGCAGATTTGGCCTTCATAACACGCTGCGGCATCATTGAGACGCTGATGTACTTGATGGCTAGTCGGCTCGCCCGCGCCCTTCCCACGGCAGAGTTTCTGCCGGATGCAACCCGTGTGTTGACGGCGCTGGCTGCAGCCAATCACCAGGCGTGGGCTGCAGTGGCCGAAGACTGGAAAGCTGCGAAGCAGAATATGCAGCGCCTGCCAGCGCATGAAAAGCAGCTGCTGAAAGCGCTGATGCGCCGCCTGGAAGCAGCAGGCGCAAGCGGCCCTGCGGCTGAGGCGTCATCACAACCTGCTGTTGCAGCAGCCACAACTGCTGACACTGAGAGGGCTGCAGCAGAGCTGCAGGTAAGCACGCCTGAGAAACTTGCACTGACTTGTGACTGACAGCTCGACCTTCATAACGGTATGAGTGTCTCGTACGCAGCTCAAGACTGCTTTAATACGCTTCGTAGATTGCTGATGGCTGATTCTGTGTCTAGGCAGAAGAGACAGCTGCGCTGGCTGGACACAACAAGAGTCGCAGCAGGCAAAGCCATAGAGCTGCGACAAATATCAGGGGCGGTGTGAATGGTGCGGCTTTGGCTGCGGCTTCAGGCAGAGCTGCGGGCGGCGTCAGACTTGCCATAATGGCGTGTCCAATCACGACAATCGCATGGTCTGAGCCCTGAACCTGAGATCAGCTGCCTTGTTGTATCTGAATGCCGCCAGCTTCGTTTCTTTGCAAGTGCTTGAAGGTAGCTCATGTCAAATTGGGACCGGCTTGCCGTACAACTCGTGCAATGTGTTGCCACGGAAGGTTGTGTTATGGCCGCCGATTTTGTCACAGTCTCTTGCGATTACGTGCTGGGCGGCCTGTCGTTCTAATCCCTGCTAGCATTGCAGCAGCCAGACCCTGACCACCTCAAGCCTAAGTGTTCATCTGTTTGCCACCTAGCTCGGCTGACTGCTGCCAGAGCTGACTACATATAGCTGGGTTTATCGCTACATTCATATGATGCGAGTGTGAGTGGTGAAGCAGTACAGCCCAGAAGGGCAGCGTCGCTCATCAACGTTTGTGCATGCGCAGGCGTAACCTACGCTGGCCCGAGTTGGCGGAGGGCAAGTAAAATGCGAGACAAGGGAGCTCCTGTTGTTGCTGTACATATGGGCTCATGATGAGGCTGCACAGATGCGGTGAGCTGGAAAATAACCTGGGCTGCATGGAGCCCAGCCCAGCGCATGAACATGAGATATGGGTGCAGAAGCGGAGTGCTTAGGCGCTCATGCTGTCTGGGTTGGTACACTGTGCACGAGTAACGTTGGGGAAGCATGATTGTATCGAGGAACAGAGCTGGGCACCCTGTGGCGTATTCCCTTGAGTATGCAGGCAGTCTCGGATCCGCATGTACAACGCAACCCGCAGCTGCATCGAGTGCAGCAGCCGTTTCAGTCGGTCAATTTCGCTTCACTCGAAGCAGGCCACGATGTTGCATCAAGCACAGCAAATTCAGTTGCAGTCCAAGACAGGGTGATCGCAAACACCAGTGTGTAGTCTCGAAGCCAACGATGTCCATGTCACCTTTGCAGCATCCCAGAATGACAGCCTTCGAGCAGGTTGCAGCAAAGATGGATGCGTTGGACCTGAAGTCGAGGCTGCTGCATGCGCTTTCTGGGGTGCGCCCTCAGCTGCACAAGGCCCTCGGCCGGATCTGCATCGACATCCGCAAGAGGTGGGGCAGGAAGCAATGTGTATAGTTCCCTATTGTGTGCTCCAGGCATGCTGCTGCATGACGTGCTTGCAAGCGTGTGCATGTCTACTTGCATACGCTTTGCGTCGTCATGCGTGAGCAGAGGTACGCTTGCATGCAGGGCGGCTCTGACTTGCAACGCCTTTGATGAAGTGATTGGAGAGACCAGCGCTGAGGGCAATGCGGCTGCGGCAGCCATGCTGCTGGTCTACCTCGCCCGCCCCACAATGTTTGGGAATCGGCTAGCGGCAGCGGCGTTCGCGGCACTGGCTCCGCCCATCGCAGATGCCGGCTCTGCCGCCACCCCGGTGTTGACGCCGGGCCCCGAGTTTCAGGCCGCGGTGGTCTCTCACCTGGCGGCGCTTGGCGCCGCGCTGCGCTGCGACGGCTTCATGGCGGGTGTGGCAGAGGTGTGTCTTTTTCCATCCCAAGTCGTTCGGGTTCTTTCCACGTTCTCTGTGTGCATGCTGCCAGACACCCGAGCTGCTGCTGCTGCTGGCCCTTCACCTTGACTCATGTCAAGAGGCCGCTTCTCGCCGCAAACCAGCAGGAACAAACTTGCCTCGAATGGTGCTCCTCAGCCACTCCATGCACTTCAGATCAGTCGCCGCGACCAACGACCACGCACCTACTCCCCTGCATATGCATGCACGCCCTCGCAGGAGCGGCCGGACGCCATTGCGGCGCTCGCAGTGGCGGCGGCGCTGGGGTCGCACAGCCAAGAACTGCAGGGCGAAAGGTGGCAGCAGCACCTGGCGGCAGCCGAGGCCGCCTATGTGCCCGCGGCCCTGCATGTGCGGGACATTGTTTAAAAAAAAACATTGACATCTCAGACCGAGTTCGCATTCCAAAATGACACACCTGTTCGCTCACATTGCCAGCAGATCTGCCCTGCAACAGGTCCTGCACAAGCTGTTGCAGCAGACCGTGGTGAGCGGAGGCTGTCCACAGAAAAACGATCTGGCCCTGCTGGGTGGCAGGCTGCCTGCAACTTGCACCGGCCACTATCCGCATTTTCACATGTGTATCACCCTCCGCCCAAGCCGCTACGCAGCGCTGCTTCGGGATTTGCAAGCATGGCTTCTGTTGGCTTCCGTGGTGCTAGATGTAGCAGTTTGATGAAGGAGTTTCTGTGTTGTGATGACGACTCCAGCATGTCCGGTTGAGTGACGGTGCTTGTGATCGACCACTCAGGTGACAGCGTATGCCGCCAGCTTGCGGTCCCTGCGCGATGGGTGGGCTGCTGCGGTGGCAGGCACCGCCGCCACGCTGCTCAGCTGCGCCTCCCAGTCTGGCACGCACCCGCCAGAGGCTACACTGGCGGCTGCCGTGCCGCTGGCCGAATCGGCTCTGCCAGGGCACCTGCATAGCGTCAGGAACGGCGGCGGCGGCGGCTGCGGCGGGGGCGGCGGCGGCGGCGGCGGCAACAGCAGCAGCTATGCAAGACCGGCTGCGGAGCTGGCCCGCCAGCTGGACGTGTGCATGCTGCAGCTCGGCGTGGCCGCCTTCCACGCCGCCACAGCCCTCATGGAGCGCAGCACAGGGTGGCCACCAGCGGCAGCATCCCACATGCTCACATGCGTGACGATCCTCTGCGGCTGGGTGGGCACTGCTGCCAGCACACGCTGCCATGCTGGCGAGGGTTTAGGGTTTAGAAGTGACGCAGGGGCTCCGGCCACCAGCACCCAGACAGGGCGCGGTCTCTGCGGCCTGCTTCTGAACTTGCTGAGTGCCGGCGGCCCTGTCTACGCCGCCGCTGCGGCCGCGCCACAGCAGGCTCTGCGATCCAGCACCGCTATGGTGGCAAGACTGTGCAGCAGCATGGCCCAGCGCCAGTCAGCGCCGGCGTCGGCGGCGCTGCAGCTGGCGGCGCTCGCCCGCGCCCTCAACCTGCTTAGCGGCGGCAGCGGCGGCGGCAACGATGCTGGCGGCCCGATCACTGTGCGCAGCCTCTGCGCTGCAACAGGAAGCAGCGATGCAGCGTCAAGCAGGCGCATCCAGGAAGCAGGAAGCAGCCTGCTATACCAAAGGGTGCGGGTGCCGGCGGCGCTGCTGGCACAGATGCTGCAGTGGACGACTGGCAACGACGGCTCCGCCATGTCCATCACCATCAAAGCCATGGTGCGATCATGCTGCTGCTGTTGGTTTTCTGTGATCTGTCCGCCTCACTCTCTTTCACATATGAAGTCATCTTCCAACCATCATGTCACAGGCAAATTTCTGCAACTGTAAAACACAAGCCAGTTGTCTTCCAGAAGAGCACCAGGTTTCATAAACGTTTTGTAGCAACTGTGTGTGGATGTGGTTGAGTCATCTGAGCATGCTTTCCTGTAGCAGGTATGGATATGTGCATCCCGTCTCTTGCAGCGCCTGACACATTGTTGCCAGCTGGAGGCTGGTCACAGGCATCACTGCTGTGAGTGTGCATACTGGCTTATATTTGCAGAGCAACATGGCAGCGTAGCTCTCATGTTGATGTTGGCGCAGATGGAGCTGCGTGATCTGAGCTCTGTTGCTCTGCAGCTTCCCTGCACACGTCCCGGGTGCAGGCAGATGATGAGCCGCCTGCGCGGGTGGCCTCTTCGCCAGCGCGTCTCTGCTGTTGAACCAGGCGGCCTGCCTGCTAGCTGATCTCAATGGGTTGTTCTCTGTCGAAGCTTCTGCGTGAAGTGCAGGCAAGCAGACAGAGCAAGCGAATCCTCCAGGGAGCTTGCGCAACTGCCGGCGAATGATGTGGCTTCCGGCTGCTTGATCTATCCTCAATGCCCACACAGTATGGCCTCTTGTTGCAGGCACACGATGAGCGGGCAGAGCTGCTCAACAGTGCCGCCCTGCTGGTTGACGAGGCGGCCTGCCTTTTGGCGCGCTCGGTGCTGCAGCTGTGTGCCGTCCCTAACAGCAGTGAGGCAGCACGAGTGCTCCAGGTGAGATCGACTGTGATGACATGCTGCCAGTTGGTGCCAGAATGAGGCAGCCTGCCTGCTGGCCAGCTCGGTGCTGCAGCTGTGTGCTGTCCGCACAAGCAGTGGAGCGACACAAATGCTCCAGGTGAGATTGGCCATGACGACAGATCGTAGCAGTCTGTAGCCTGCAGAACCATGGGATTGTCAGGTGAGGCTGCAAGTCTGCCGGCGTGCCCAGGGCTGCAGCTGTGCGGCATCCGCACGAATGGTCTCAGGCGGCTTACACATATGGTCTGTAACCACCTGTGTGCACCAGCTAGGGTTCAGTGGCGGTCTCAAACCTCAGCTGAGGGTGGATGCCCACCACGTGTGGCATTTGTGCGACATGTCGAAGACGCATTGGAAGCACCGGAAACTGTGCTTCTTGTGTCCTCCTGATTGGTGCATCGGCTCTCTTTACGCTGGACCCCACCCGTATTCCATTGCTGACAAAACATACATTACCCCCACAGGTGCTGCGCATATTGAAGGGGCGTTACTGGTGCTGGAGACGGTGCTGAGCATGCCGCGCTGGGTTCGGGGGACCCAACACCACCGAACCTGCTTCAAGACCTCTGCGCGCTGCTGAACATTGCCATGATGGCTGCAGGTGATGATTGCCGAGGGCGCACTGCCCGCGGTGGATGAGCAGCCCAACCTGTCAGCTTCATCAGCGTTGATGTCTGGTTCCAGGTAGAGGTTGCCCCTTGGCTTGTGCCTTGCAGGTGCTGGATGCCGAGGGCGCACTGCACGCGTTGCAGACTGTGCTAGTCATGCCATGCCGGCTCCTGGAGCAGCCCAACATGGGCACCGGCCGCCCGCTATCGGCGCTGTGTGACGGCCTCAAAAAGGCATGCTGGACAACTTCATGCTTTTGGTTCAGCCACTGCACGCAAGAGATCACCATGCATGGCATGCTGGAAAGAACACAACATTTGCGATTGACCATTCTGCATGAAACTAAAATCTCTGGCTGGTACACTAGCTCAAGATAATCATTTGCATATTGACAATGTAGCCACCCCACCCTGACTCTGTCATCATCATATGCAGAAGTGAAACTGGCTCTCCAAGCCAAACTCATGATGTATGTCTCACCTGTGCAGGCCATACAGGCAATTGCCGCCGCGATTGGCGCTGCGGATGTTGCGCTGCATTGCAGCCCAGTGGCAGCGAGCGATGCCGCCACAGCAGCAGCAGCAGCCCGTGACGGCGGCAGCCGCGGCATCAGCAGCAGCAGGGCCCGAGCGCTGCCGGCAACCATAATCCGGGAGCTGCTGCGATGCTGCATGGCGGTGGACGGTCAGGGTGCACGTTACACGGTGCCCGACGCGCCTGAGGGCTCTCAGCTGGCGGAAAGGTATGCGCAGCTTGGCGTGCCAACAGTCGATGCTGGTCAGCGGCTGCGGGCCACAGCAGTGTCCGGCTTTGCGGTTTTGGCGGATGCGGCTGTGGCGGCGGCGGCCGGGAGTGATGAGGAGACCAAAGCCCTGGCGGGGCTGCAGGCCGCGAGGGTGGTGTTCCAAGTCTGCAGACCAGCAGGCCCGCTGACGCCCGACCTGGTCGAGGTTGGTGGCATCCGATGTTCGTGCAGTATCCGGGAAGAACACCTTGCGTCTCGAGGCCGGGGGTCAGGCGGACATGGCGCTGCTCGAAGCCTGGGAGTCGGCGGTGGCAATGATGCCTTCACATCGAGGCAGGACTTCATCCGCACTTCCTGTAGTTGCTGTCTCATGGTGTACAGTGGACACGGGAAGCTGTCGCTGGCCAGGGGTCAGATGGCGGCGTGGGGTGAAGTGGGGCCTCTGGGAGGCAGCCCATCCGATGAGGCTATCAAGCTCCCATGGGTGGATGCAGGTCGCCTTCCGTGGCTGAGCAGCAGTCTTTTACGGGTGCCTGAAGTCGTTGTGTTTCCCTTCCAACAGGACGGCTGCGCAGCATTGGCCGGAGCGCTGGTCATGGACGCGGATGTGCAGAAACATCTCGGCAGCAACCTGCAGCGGAAGTGGCTGTCCAGGATGCGGTCTTCGATGCCTGCAGCTGACCGCCAACGCCTGGAGCCCATGTTCAAGCAGGTAACTGCTTATTTGCACCTTGGTGAGGCCGCAGAATAGACACATGGATGAGATACATCAACCTTCGGATTCGTTTCAACCCTGTTTCGGCTTGCCACGACCAGAAACATACTTGCTTTGTTGTGCTCTTGACAAAACGTCGTGCCAGACATCGCTGCTGCACTCATAGGTGGCAGATGCTGCAGCCGGGCGGCTCACCCGCGTGTTTGCCTCCGCGGAGCTGATCGCAGCCCATGCAGCGGCGGCAAAGTCACAGGCAGCAGCCCAGGCGGATGCTGCCATGCAGATGCTGCTTGCGGTGAGCTCTTGTACTTGTACCGGTGCAATGGCCCCATACTTCCACATGCGCGAAAGCTCTTTTGGCGCAAGAAAAGCTGAGCACTGTGCGCATCATGTCACATGGCTGCAGGCCTGCAGCAGATTTTTGGCTTCGGCGTTGGCCTGCAGTGCTGTGCTGCTCGTGGCATGTCTGCACAGAGTCAGAGAGACATGGCAGCCGAACCAGCGCCTGATGCTCATGCATCAATAGCTGAGTGCTGCTGCTTCTGCAGGAAGACGGGCACCAGGAGGCGGCCGGTGCAGCAACGGCGGCTGGCAGCACCGTGCATGCAGCAGCAGCAGCCGCCCAACAGCAGGACGGCAAGCGAGCGCAGAAGAAGGCCCGGCAGAAGGCAGCAAAGGCGGCGGCAGGAGCCGCGGCGGCCGCAGAAGCAGACACTCAAGCGGCAGCTCCCCTGATGCCAGAGGCTGCGGCTGCTGCTGCTGCACACATACAGGCTGCAGAGGCTGCGGCAGCGGCAGTGGCGGCAGCCACTGCGGAAGGGGATATTCTTGGGGCGAGACCACCTGCAGCAGAGGCGGCAGGTGCTGCAGATGAAGGAGCAGCTGAAGAAGCGGCAACTTCTGCGGCAGCTGCCAATGCTGTGGCTGTGCAAGCAGCCGCCACGGCGTCAGAAAGGGCTGCGTATGCAGATACAGCCGCTGCAGCTGCAGCTGCTGCAGCGCCAGAGGCATCCACAGGGTCCGCAGCAGACGCCAACGCAGGTTCTGCCAGCAACACGCAGCCGGCTGCTGCAGCCGGCGCAGTACAGGCGCTGTCAGAGCCGGCGTTCTCGGCAGGCCCAGACGCACAGCTGGCCGCTGCAGCGCTGACACTAGCTGTTGCCGGAGATGCCAGAGCAGCGGACGCGGGCATAGCAACAGCAAAGGCAGCAGCAGCTGGGGCTGCGGCAGCAGACGCGGCTCGAAAACACGCGGCTGCTGCCACTTCGGGTGCACCAGCAATTGGCCGGCTGCCGGCGGCTGTGGCAGACGCGTCAGCTGTGGCAGCGACGGCGAATAGGGAAGAGTCTGATGCAGAGACGGCCGGACAGGCGCGGATGGTGGGAGCTGCTGCAAATGCCAGTGGACCGGCTGCCGGCGAGTTGCCAGCCGCTGCTGCGCACGCTGAACCAGGCTGGGCAGAGGCAGCTCCAGTACACAGACTGCCGGCGGCCGTCGCAGGCGCACCAGCAACTGCAGTGTCGACTGCAGCGGCTACTGCAGATGCAGGCGCCCCAGAATCTGCCGGGCAGCCGGCCAGCCCGACAGCAGCGGCGGACGCGGCCTCCAGTAACGCATCACACAAGAAGGCTGCAAAGCGTGCGCGACTCAAGGCAGCCAAGGCAGCGGCCGCCTCCGCCGCAGCAGCAACAATAAAGCCAGCGGCAGCCGCAGGCAACGTTCCAGCAGCTGGTGTGAACCCTGCGGGAAGGCCACCGGATGCGGTCAGCAGGCACCGTGCGGCACCAACTAGCATGCAGCCTGGCAAGGCAGCAGCGACGAAGAAGGGGAAGGCCGATGACGAAAATTTGAGTTCGCTGCTGCGCGGGCTGAGGAAGGCGGATGCAGCAAAGCAGGCGGCTGCTGCAACAGTTGCAGCATCGGCAGCCAAGAAGGCAGCGGCTCACAAAGCAGCCCAGAAGAGCAAGGGCAGCAGATGACATCGCTGTGTCTTGGCAGATGGTGTGCAACCAGGATGGCTGCAAGCAGTGAACAGAAAGCAGCAGCATACATACAGCCGAGATGAGTATCCAATTACTGGTGGGCATCACTCGACAGTAGCTGGCTTTGGTGAGGCACGGCCTGGAGACGGAATAAACCTTTGTGGTAATCAAGACGTAGCTTTTGCGGCACATGTAGGATGACGATCAAATGATATATAAAGATGCAATGCATCATGGATGCGTTCAGCACCTTGTAGCAAAAGAATGATCACATGACTGTTCGAGCCACAAACAGCTCATTCATCAGGTGCAGACCTGCATCAAAACGCCAATGCTAAGGACACCGTCTGACACCCTTCCTCATGATGGCGACGCATTAACCATGGTCCGCAGAGCATGGTTCGCAACAAAGCGCGGTGCTTAAGCGGCTCCTCTGTCACCGGCGGTAACAGGTTGCCACCTGCAAGCCAAGCTTCGATTGCGGTCTGCTTGTAGGATCGACCGTCTGCCGCCAGCATTGGACGCTGCAAAAGCGCCTGCAGCCGCAGGAGAGTGTACGCAGATTATCATACCATTGCATACCGCATTTCATCAGCGTGCACACATGCATGTCAAGCATGGACGTGGTGCCATGCCAGCAGCATATTGTGAAAAGAAAATGCTCAAGCAGGCATCCTTCATAGTGCAAGCGACGCAAGCGTCTATGGTGGATATCAAGTTGAGCGCCGAGATGAACAGCACCTTCGTCAGCGGGCAGGTCGCCCCTTCTGGTGGCGTGGCTGCTGCCCTGCCGCGGCCGCTGCTGCAGCCATCAGCAACACTGGGTTGCCCGGCCGCAGCCCCAGACAGTTGCTGCGCCGGCGCAGCGAGCAGTGCTGCCGTGTGAGCTGCAGGCGAGGCTGGTCCTGCAGCTGAGGCGTCTCCTGCTGCGGTGCCGCAGGACGGCACGCCCTCAGTTGGGTTGTCTGTCCATGATGCATTTGGTTCATGTGCACCATTGCCTGGCCGCAGACCTGCTGCTGCACTGCCGCTGCCACTGCCGCCGGCTGCCGTCGCTTCACATGCAACAGCGGCGTTGCAGCTGCCGCCCGCCACCGGGTGCACCTCTGTCGCTTCAAGTCTGCCGCCGCTGCTGCTGCTGTTGGCAGCTGCCAGTGCAGCGGCCTGCTGTCTTCGCGCCTTTTTGGCCCGCTTCCTGGCCGCTGCTGTTGTGGACTGTTCCTCTTCCTGCAGCACATATCGTCAGCGTTCAGCTTCCCCGTCGTCAAGCGTGTTCCCAGCCGCCCATACAATAAGTGAAAATCGGCAGCTGTGCTGCGGCGCATTGCCGGCACTGCTCAGTTCCTGTCAGCGCATGTTTTGATGTGTGGCAGGAGTTTCCACCCCCTTTCGTCAGGGGATGGGAACAACAGCTGACGAGCGCACCTGCAGCAGGGCGGCCATGGCGCGGTCGGCGGCCGCCACGGCCGCAGCATGCGCTGCTTCCTGCTTCCGGCGTCCCGCCTCCACTGCCCGCTGCCTGCCGGCCTGCGCGACCGCCGCTTTGGCGGCGTCCAGCGCCACGGCCACCCCAGATGCCCCCGCTAGGTTGACATCTATCCTGGGAGCAGCGCCTGCTGCTTCCTGCGGGCTGCGCTCGCTGCTGCGGCATCCGGCGCCGCCTGCAGCTCCGCCATCACCGCAGCAGCGGCAGCTCGCAGCTCGGCGACATTCGTGCAGGCAACGGCCGGGCCGACCCGCTCCAGGGTCTCCCGCCGCGCCTGCAGCGGCGCCGCCGCCGCCGCCAGCGCCGCGGCGCAACACATCGCTTCAGGCGCACAGGCCGCACTGCAGCCGCTGCGGCGCCCCTGAATTGGGGAACAGACGATTCAGTACATAGAACTTGTAATGCAACACCTGCTGACGCCTGGCATTCTGACCAATACATTCGCAGCGGAGCAGCAAGTGCGGTCGATGTGACACGCATCACTGTTCGACAGCAGACACGGACACGGGCAAAACTTCACTACGCTGCTTTAATCACGCCCTGGCACGGCCGTCTGGCAAGATCGTCAAACTGGTTACAGCTACCCACACAGCAGATACTTGCACCAAAAGGCCCATCACCCACATCCTTTCGGGTCAGAAGGCTGAGCGGCCGGCATGCAGGCCTCGGCAGCGGCTTCGGCATGGAACGCCAGACACACCACAGCATCGCACAGCGGCTGCACCACTGGCAGCAGCGCCGGCGACAGCGGGAGTGAGTCACTACACGCGCCCTGGCTGCCGCCTATGCATGCAGAGGGTGAGGAATCAAGCACATCAACAGCTGTTGTGCAAGCAGCGGTGGCTTGCCAGCCTCTGGTCGGTGCCGACTACACAAATTGCAGTGCCAGTTGATGACCTGGTCGTGCTGCCGTCTGAGTAGCTTGCTGCAAACATTGTATCACTGCAGCATTGTGACAGGCTGGCGACTCTGAACAGGAACCATACAAATGTGTCCTGTCAGGAGGCGGATTAGGAGAGAGCCCATGCGCTCCATGAAGCTCCTGCTGCTGCTACAGTGAAGACCATCCGCATGTTCAAGGGATATTGTGGTTTTCTCCAACCATCTGTGTCCCCAAGTCTCCAATCTGCTTGCCTGCTTCTGGCGCCGGGGCCATGCTGCGCCGACACCGCCACACCCTCAACCGCCGCAGCCCCGTGCACAGCCCGCGGGCCAGGCCCCTGAATGTCGTGCCGGCTTCCATCCCAGGGCCGGCAGCGGTGAGCGCAGTTGGGAAGCGCAACAGTGCCAGCGCTGGCGCAATCCTGGCGCCCCCTGTGACCAGACCACCACAGTCATCGTGATCTCAGGTGTCTGACTTTTGATGGAAGGCATCATCCATCGCTGTCAATTGTTCATCATCCCGGAGGACCTGTGCAGTTTGTTGCGCACCAGCAGAGGCGCACAATGGGCACAGGACCCAGTGCTGGCCACAATGCCGCAACCCAGCCATGCCGGGCAGATTGTTCTGCAGATTTGCAGGCGGAAGATCGTCTGCACATGCCCGTCGACAGGACCATGCTGCTGCACCACAGATGTAGATGCACTGAGCACAGCAACTGCAAGCACGAGACAGTAATGACGGCCAGCGGCCGCTTGCCTTGAGCCATGCTGGTGCAGGCAGCGCCGCTGTCATAGCAGCTGCGTGCAGTCAGCCAGCAGGCGAAGGCGGCAGAAGCACCAGCACCAGACCTGTGAGTCAGAGTGCCAGACACCATCCACATGAGCGGTCACCAACATCGACCAACCAGTCATTGATTCTGGCAGTGCAGAGAGTACACGTGTCAGAGACACTGCTGGCCATACCCTGTCACGGGGTTGGTGCCTTGCGAGCATGCAGTGTGGCTGGTATTGCACTCCAGCAAAACAGCCGCTGATGTCAGTAGGCAAGTGAGGCGCAGCAAACCCACGCACCATGATTGCAGTGGAGGCGTCGCTGCAGTGCCAGCACCAACCATTGGAGGCGGTATGATACAGAGGCCGGGGCGGCTGCTGCCGCATCGGCAATGCTGCACCAGTGCACCAAATCCCCTGCAGGCATATGACCACTATTCATCGGCAAACTTCTAAGCGACATGATCAAGATGTTGAGGTTTTATCAACCTCCCTACATCTCCTGTCTGATGCCTCAACAGATTCATGCGGTGGCGTCCTGAACAAAAGGAAGCCACAACACAGATGAAGTTCATTGATCAATTCTGAAGTCGGACCTGAGGGCTGATGGGGCAGCAGCACTCACCACTCCCAGGACCACTTTGGCAGGTGTGCCAGCAGCAGGTCACCGCAGGATCTCACCTGCCGCACGGTGACCAGGTCGCAGTGGACGGCAGCGCTTGAGACGGTGCCAGCATGCCTGCAATCAACACAGGCAGCTGTCCTGCCCTCACATGTTCGCAATCACCCAAGGTCGAGAGACTGTGGGAAGCAACAGCAATGTAGCTCAACAGGTCGGCAGGTCCTGGTCAGGTGCTCGGCCGCAGCTGCGTCAAGAACTTGCAAAGCTGTGGCAACGACTGCTTTAGGCACACAGGTGTTGGAAGCTGGAGGCAAGCAACACCATAACCAGCACCGCACTGCTGTGTCTGCCACAGCAGCTTCCGCTGCTACAGGGTGCACCCGAGCTGCCATCGGCTTCACCTGCACGTGTGACTGCCATGCCACTGATGCTGCTGCAGCAAGAAGGACGTGCTCAGCTGGCATTGCAATTGTCCCAGTAGCCCAGACTGGTGTGAATGGCCACAAAAGTGTTGACCTCGGCAGCTGCTGTGCAGGCGTGTAGGCGGCAGGTCCACTGCACATCAGTGCCACCCCACCAGCAGCAGCAGCAGCAGCAGCGCCGTGACACACACTGTTGCCACCATCGCGCACCGCACCTGCAGGTTGCACCATTGCACCATGAATGTCGTAATAACAGCTGTCATAAAACATGTCTTGTGCCGACATGAAGACGTCTGCACCGTCATTCCACCAAGGCTGGCAACCTATCAACGACCTCGGTGCAGACAGTGCTGGCCAATTTGACTGTCAAGAGACTGATCAGCTGGCTTCTGCAACTGCAAGCTCGTCCACCTGGTCAGGCTGCGGCCGGGCATGATGCATAGAGCGTGGCAGTGGAATCCTCACCCAGGTTGCCGACAGCGCACTTGCAGCTGGAGATGCGCTTCATTACTGCAGCAGCAACAGCATTGCTGGCTGAGAGGCCGTGCACAAAACCCTGATCTGCTGCCTGCGGCTGGCACAGTGGCAGTATCAACAGTGCAGGTCAGGCATCATGCGAAGTTGCTGCATGTGGCGGGTTAAGTATGTTACAGCACCGCCTTTTGAAAACGGCTCAATCTGCGACCCTCGCATGTGTTCAATGCTGCCCCAGAGGACAGCACACCAAGCCGACACAGGGCCTCGAACATGTGCTAGGCCTTCGCCTAGCACAAAACTTATTAATAAAGTTTGTGCACAAGCGACATGCATCGACACTCTCGTGTATAATTGCACACTACCAACCCATCTCACATCCTGCACGTTTACAGGACTGCGAGGTGGGCTGGCAGCTCCAGCTGCAGGCTGCTAAGGCCGCTGATGCTGTCTGGCAGCTGCTGTAGGGCGCTGCAGTCTCCAAGGTCCAAGCACTGCAGGCTGCTGAGACTGCCAATGCTCTCCGGCAGCTGCTGCAGAGCTCGACAGCCCCCGAGGTCCAGGTGCTGCAGACTGCTGAGGCCGCCGATGCCGTCCGGCAGCTGCTGCAGGGCGCCGCAGACCCGGAGCTCCAGGCGCTGCAGGCTGCTGAGGCCGCCGATGCCGTCCGGCAGCTGCTGCAGGGCGCCGCAGACCCGGAGCTCCAGGTGCGATAGGCTGCTGAGGCCGCCGATGCTGTCCGGCAGCTGCTGCAGGGCATCGCAGCCCCCAAGTTTCAGGTGCTTCAGCCTGCTGAGGCCGCCGATGCTGTCCGGCAGCTGCTGCAGGTCCCAGCAGCCCCCAAGGTCCAGGTGCTGCAGGCTGCTGAGGCCGCCGATGCTGTTCGGCAGCTGCTGCAGGGCGCTGCAGTATTCAAGTTTCAGGTGCTGCAGGCTGCTGAGGCCGCCGATGCTGTCCGGCAGCTGCTGCAGGGCATCGCAGCCCATCAGGTTCAGGTGCTGCAGGCTGCTGAGGCCGCCGATGCTGTCCGGCAGCTGCTGCAGGGCATCGCAGCCCATCAGGTCTAGGCACTGCAGGCTGCTGAGGCCGCCGATGCTGTTCGGCAGCTGCTGCAGGGCGCTGCAGTATTCAAGTTTCAGGTGCTGCAGGCTGCTGAGGCCGCCGATGCTGTCCGGCAGCTGCTGCAGGGCATCGCAGCCCATCAGTGCCTCGCAGCCCCCAAGGTTCAGGTGCTGCAGGCTGCTGAGGCCACCAATGCTGTCCGGCAGCTGCTGCAGGGCCTCGCAGCCCCCAAGGTCCAGGTGCTGCAGACTGCTGAGGCCGCCGATACTGTCCGGCAGTCGCTGCAGGGCGCGGCAGCCCTCAAGGTTCAGGCGCTGCAGGCTGCTGAGGCCGCCGATGCTGCCCGGCAGCTGCTGCAGGGCGATGCAGCCCCCAAGGTTCAGGTGCTGCAGGCTGCTGAGGCCGCCGATGCTGTCCGGCAGCTGCTGCAGGGCGTCGCAGCCCCCAAGGTACAGGTCCTGCAGGCTGCTGATGCTGTTCGGCAGCTGCTGCAGGGCGTTGCAGCCCCCAAGGTTCAGGTGCTGCAGGCTGCTGAGGCCGCCGATGCTGCCCGGCAGCTGCTGCAGGGCGATGCAGCCCCCAAGGTTCAGGTGCTGCAGGCTGCTGAGGCCGCCGATGCTGCCCGGCAGCTGCTGCAGGGCTCGGCAGCCCCCGAGGTTCAGGTGCTGCAGGCTGCTCAGGCCGCCGATGCTGTCTGGCAGCTGTTTCAGTCTTTGTCTGCATGCCGAGAGGTCCAGCACCACCAACTGCTCGCCAAATGCGAGCTGATGTGGCGGCGCTGCAAGCCGCAGGTAGCGCAGGTCGGGTGTTGCTTGGCTGACTGCAACGCTGCCATCATTTGGCAGCAGCTTCTCCATGTCAAGAGCAGCCAGGCGGCAACGAGGGTGGCGGCTGAGGAGCTGCGCCAATGTCCAGTTAGAGGAGCTGCCGGGCCCGCAGCGAAGTCTGCTCGCAAGCGCGCTTGTGTCTCCCTCCTGACATCAGTGGAGCAACTATATGTCATGTTTCCAGATTACAGGATGTCAGGGTCTAGATGACAGGATGTCAAGTTATGAATGTTGCTGCCACCTCTGCAGAAAGCATTCAGCTAACAAGCGGAGGTCTTGACGATATACGTGCAATGTACCTTGGGCAAGGGCTCATTCGCCACCATGTCACTGAGGGACCAACCGCCAGGCTGTTGAATGTTCTCCACCAGAGCGACAGCCCCCTCCACCATGCAGTCGTGCACCTCAAGCCTGCATGACCATTCCAGGATGTGGCTGCCCGAGTTCGCCTGTGACCTAGCACACTCAGGTGCATTGTGCATTAGCAGAGTCTTGAAATGCGAGGATGCCTGAAGTGCACCATAATGATCTTGGAAAGCGAGTCACCCACCTCCCGCGGTTGTCGCTCTCCTGTTCAAAGCTGATGAGTGAGGCGAGTTTCAGTGCGACAACCATCTCGTCGGCCTTGCGGCACAGCTCTTGGGGCGAAGCGCTCTGTGTGCGGCCTGGCCTGCGAGCCTTCTGGAGGAGGGAGGCCCAAGTCGCGGCCAGGTACTCCACGGGCTGCCCTCTCAGCATCAGCGCCGCATCAAGGAACATCTGCCTGCAAAACAAAGTCAATGTGTTCATGTACCATGTCTCTAGTCTACTGCCGAGGTGTGCAACACCAGCTGAACATCCTAAAAAATGACATGTGAACATGCTCGTGATTGATATCTGATGCAAAACCGTGAAAACACAGATGCATCATACCTGTGGTTGTCAGTGGGCAGGCGGTCAAGACTCCACTTGAGAACTGTCAACACTGTGGGCGTGGGTGAAGATGTGTCTGCCAGCAAGTCTCTGAGCTTGTCCTGCATGACATTCAGGATATCCGACGGCGATCGAGAGGTGTCGAAATGCATTCAGTTCCTGCGCTCATGTGAGTACACATCAAAATTTCGCTAACATTCTATTGCAAGCAGAATGCTGCATCAGCACAACTGTGAAGCTCAGGTAGCATGTCCTACCTCACAGGTGTCTGGCGATTGGTTGCGCAGTGAGCTGCCAAGGACCTGCAGCGCCAGGGGCAGGCCATCGCAGATACGCAGTGCGGTTTGCACCACCCTGCTCATGGCTGCTGGCGCAGTGTCCGCAGCAAACGCGTGCCAGCACAGCAGCTGCAGCGCCTGCTGCTCCTCCAGGAGTGCGACAGGGCACAGCGCGCAGTCGCCGCCATCCTGATGCAGGTTGCCGATGACGCGTCCCGTCAGCACCACGCGGCTGCCTTCTGGCAGGGCATCGAGGTGCAGCAGGGCATCCCGCTGCTGCGCCGACCACAGGTCGTCCAGCACCAGCAGCAGGGGGCCGCCTTGCCGCGTGCACTTGCGCAGCTGCTCCTGCTGCTCCGCCAGGCTGCCAGCTGCAGGAATGGTGGCGCCGCCGCTCGTCAGCATGCTGATAAGCTCCTGCTGCTTGGCACGCAGCGCATCAGTCTCTACTGCGGCCTGGCCCACTTCCAGGAAGACATGCTGACCAAAGCTGAGCTTGCCGCTGCCCAGCTCGTTGAACAGCGCCCGTGCAAGTGTCGTCTTGCCAATGCCGCCCATGCCGTGCAGGCTGAGCACGCGCACGCCGCCGGGCTGGTCGGGCTGCAGCAGCGGCAGCAGCGCCTGGACGCGCTCCTCCAGGTCCACCGGATGGTCGGCCGCCTGCACGCGTGGCTGCCCCAGCCGCCGCAGCACCTCCGTCACGATGGCGTCCACATGCAGATCGTCACCCCTGTGGCAGACCAGCTGTGAATGAGCTGGTGTTGGCAGCTGTGATGTGATTGCTTGATGTGCATCAAGCTGTGCATTGCAACGAGCATGCACATGTGCAGCTGACTGGCATGACATAGCTCGTGTTCAACTGCCTCACTGCTGCGGGACAGCGCCAGAAGAACAGCAGCTGGCAGACGCTCACTTGCCATGACAGTCCTGGCGGTCGCCGGTTTGCCTCAGCGCTGCATCCATGTCCTCTTGAAACCTGGCAAGCCGCTGCGGCTCAGCGGTGACCTGCTCATTTCTTTTGATGTACTCCGTCAGCTTCTCCAGCAGCTCGTCAAAGTTCTCTCCATAGAATACCGGCATGAGCACAGGCGGCTTGCTGCTGTGCTGCACAGTGTGGGGCTGCCACTGTTGCTGCTGGGCCGGGACACCAGAGGCCGCAGCCTCCAGCTCAGCGTACTTCTGCTGCAGCGGCGGGTGCGGCTGCTGCGGATGCAGCGCCCAGTGCAGCTCCTGCATGCAGTAGCTGCTGCGCAGGAAGTCTGGCGTGAGCACTGTGATGACGATGCTGCAGCTGCGCAGCGCCGCCTCCATTTTCAGGTCCGCTGCATCGCCGAGCCGCAGGCTGCGCTCGTCCAGGAAGGAGCTGACGCCGTGGCGCCGCAGCTCCCGCTGCAGCCACACTGCAAAGCTGGCCTTCTGCTGGCCCGCGTGGCTGATGAACACATCGTAGGTGCGGCCGCTTGTTGCTTGAACAACCCTGCAGAGGAGATGCTCCCATGAGAGACATGCAACACAACTCAGACACCGTAGATGACAAACGACCAATACGTGCAGGAACTCCCTCATGACCAGCATGGTGATTGCCTGACATGGTTTCTGGCATCGCAGTCATGCTTGCAAGCAAGTGCCCACCTTGCAGCGTCCTCCGGCGGGGTTGCTGATGCTGGGGTGGAGAGTCTGGCGAGCAGAGGCTTCACAACGGCCACCACAGCGGCCACAGATGCCAACACAGCCCACTTGCTGGATCGCAGGCTGCGCCACACGGTGGTCCTGCGCAGAACATGCACAATGGCATTTGCGGTGCAGCAGCCCAGGTGCGGTGGGACAGCTGCGCCTATGGAGGTAGAGGGTCAGCCTGCAGTCTCCTTCTGTAACCCGAAGCTCAAGCAAGCCAGCATGTGCATACCCCACTGGTGCATCCTGCCAAGCCCCTGCAATGCCTGCAATGGCATCCCACAAAAGGCTTGGACTCACCGGGTGCTTGGATTCCAAGCTGCACTCTCCATGCGACAGCTCGACAGCAGCGATGCCTCAGCACCAGCCATTAGCATGCCACTGCACAGCAGCCACCAGCCCAGCCGCACCCGCCAGCTTTCATTGTACGCCCAACTGATGTTCATGACCAGCAGCGCGCGCACCCTGGAAGCCAGCAAGCTCCTGCGTGACATGAAGCACATCGCTGTGGCAGAGACATGAATCCGACAGAACCTCTGCACAACCTGCATGTCAAACCAACGTCACCTGCACCATCAGCGCGAGGTGATGCATGCAGATGCTGTCGAACTGCGATGCTACTCAGGCAGGTGCTGCAATGCGGCGTGGACGGGGAGACTCACCTGCACGAATCCATGAGCTGCAGCCACGCTTTCTCGAGCAGATGCACGGCAGTACGCGCAGGCTGTGTACCAGGACACAGCGAAAATGCACTCAGCGCTCCTCTGCACTGCAGCTGCGCAGCGTAAGGTCTCTCAAGCTGAGGCTGACTAGCACCGCGATTTGTCTGCGTTGCTCTGAGCCCGTCAAGAGGGTGAAAGAGGCAGTGCTGCAGCTGTGGGTGCGTACCCAGATGAGGACAGCAGACGCTCCCAGCCACGCGCACGATCTTGTGCAGGGAAGCAGGCGCAGCAGCAGAAGCCAGCAGCAGTCCTGTAGATCAGGTAGATGGCCCTGTCAGTTGCTGACACCGCCCTCCCGTCGTGGTACCTTATGGAGCCTGATAGAGCCTGCCTTCAAACTAAGTGCACACGCAGCCCTCCTTGGATCTGGTTTTGTTTTGAGTACGAGTGCAGTGACATCAGACAGAGTGAAAGCATGACCGGGCCAGCACGCGCCTCACCGCGGTTTTTTTCGAGACCGGCGTGCAGGCAAAGTGCTGACGACGCAACCCTCCCGCACACTGCAAACGCAGGAGCTGTGCTCTTCAGGCCGTCCAGCGGTCTCCCGCGACACTGTCAGAGCCTGTCTGTCTGCCACAGCAAAGTCTGACGGCGTGCAGGATGCCAAGTGTGTCGAGGCCCGTTAGGGGTCGATATGAGAGGATGACCCTTGTCAGGTGATCGCGCATGCTTGTCAGAGGAGGCGTTTGCGGCTCAAAGCGGTCCCTGACACTTCAGAGTGCTGCGACCCACTGCTGACCATTTCGTCCGTACAACCCAAGAGTGAGCTGAGGTGGCCACCACGGACTCCCAATACGGCTTGTGCTCAGGTGTGCTGCAGGCAAGCGAATGATTTACACGTTCTCTTTCTACACGTCCCTCAGCATTGAGCACGGGTGGCCTAAGTGCTCCACTTATATGCCAATGCCGCAGCACTCAGTCTGATAACTGGCTTGCAGCAGGGCGCCAACAAGCCTGCCGTCATCAATGCTTGATGCAAATGAGCCTTGTGGCGTCGCTTCGTGAAGACTATCTGGTCGTGCTGGTTCTTAAGTGGGGACAGGGCCCGCAAGGGTCCGACCAATGCGTGCGTGTGACGGGCAGGCGACACAGTGCATCACACCGACGGATTTTGCAAACATGCAGGCTGTGCCAACCACCGAGGCATTCCGACCAGCGAAACGTCCTGCAGCTGCGCCGTCGCAAATCGTCAGGAGGACATCACGAGATAGGTCACAATCAGCGCATGTTTGTGTGCATCAGACCATGCTCAGTTATGTGCTGCAGACGACAGGTCCGCATGTGCTTCAGCGACCAATCTAGGTTGAGGTGGACACCACATCCATCTGCTGTTGCGTGCATACATCTGATGATCCTGATTCTGCGGAATGCCAACATGTCCAACATGATCTGCTCTTGATACCGCTCTTGATATATCAGCAGGAGATCACAGCATGGGTTCATGGGATGCGTCTGGCACAGCAGCTGTCATCTCAGCGGCAATAGCGTTGCTGGCCTGGCTGGCATCACTGCTTCAGTTGCTGATCTCACGGCGGTATCGGGAAAAGGATGCAGCCACTGCCTCGCAGAAGATGTTGGCTGCTTGCGAGCAGGAGTATGCCTCAGTCGTGCAGCCAGCGCTCGCCACTCTGGCCGACTTCAAGTGGCAGTACCCTGACGGCGCTCTGTGGACGGCGCTACTAGCCCCACGGCGTGTGCACTTCAATGCTGCGGATGGCCTGCAGGAGCCGCACGGCGCCTCACTGCAAGAGCACAGAGCCCGCAATGCCGCAAAGGACTTCTGGAAGCGGCTGATCCGCGCAATGGAGGATGGGCAGCTGCCTACCAGCTTTGGCAGCGCTGATTGCGGCGGCGCCATCCGCTTCAGCAATGACCATGACGGCGCCACCTGGCGGGAGCGTGCCAACAACTTCCGGCTGTTGGTGGAGCCATTTGACATTGCCAACTACTACCGCATGGGGCTGCACAACACACCGTCCGGGCACTACCTCACCAGCGACAATCGCCCCGCCATCTTCAAGCGCCTGGAGGACATGACCGTGCGCCACCTGCGGGGTCAGCATGGCCCTGCCGCGCAGCTGACGTACAAAAGCTCCATGGTGTGGGCGCATGCGCAAGCTGGCAACGTGCCTGGCGGCTCCGGTTGGGCGCCGCTGGCGGGCGGGCCGCAGGCACACCCGCCGCTGAGGGATGCGCCCGTACCATGACAAACATCTTGGAAGCTTCAAACACACAGCAGCTGTCGAGATTGTTCGTGGACTGAACAGTATGCATTCTCAGGACGGACATGAAGATGTGCGATGTTGTAAAATTTTGCATACTTATCCTCACATGTGCAATTGCAATCAAAGGTCCGTTGGTACGAGTATGGATTGCTATTACCGAACCGCGAATGCACAGCATCAACCTACTGTCACGCATGCAAGCGCCGACCACACAGCCTGGTCCACGTGCACCGCTCCCTCTGCGCCTGCCGATCAGCCGTTTTGATCGTATGTCGTCGTTCATGCGCTCCACCAGTGTGCAGTCAAATGTCACTGCAGCAGTCTGCCCACAGCTATGCCCACAGCCAGAGCCCTGCAGCTGCCGCAACCGCTGGGTGTAACTCTGATGCTTCATGTCTGCTGCCACCGCCGGCTGCTACGGCAGCTGCTGGCACACCTGTTGCGGCCTGCTTTGTCAGCGCTGTCCTGTCACGATTCCTGCCTTCCTGGGCTGCTGCTACCATTTACTCTGGTCCCCCTCCTGCCGTGGGGTTGTGGACGGCACTCAGCTGTGAATACCACATTTCACCACACTATCCTCGCTGACCTGGCCCGGGACAACTCCGCGGCCACATTGGCGGGTGCGGCTGCCTGACGGCCGTCATTGCCGCTGCTTCGCTTAAGTGGTGCTCCGGGCCTGGCCGGCACAGGTTTATGACTGTGCACACCTGCGCGTGTAAACTGATGTCTCTGAGCTTGAGATCAAGATCAAGCTCGGACTTGAGGTTTGCCAAGGTGTGTCCGCCCCTCGCCGAACGCCGGCATCTTGCAGCACACGGCATCACTGCACCACACCCAGCCCCAGGCATGGTTGCAACTGAGCAGCTGAATCCGCACGCCTGCACACATTCCGTCACACAACCAACTAGCATGGCGCAGACACAATACTAACATGGCGCAGAAGTCGGCTCATTGCTGCCAGTGCCATGTGGCAGGTGTCCCCGAGTCCCAGGAGCAGCCGAGCAGCTGCACGGGGCTATACCACTGCAGAGTAGAGGATGCGTGCTTGAAGGTCTTGAAATGCAGCACATAGCCCCTGAAAGCCCACGAATGGCAGCAAAGGCATCCTGTGCAGGCTACGCCAGCAAAGCCAACCGCTGACAGGCGACAGCATCACCGCTGCAGGTCGTTCATGTTGGCGCTCAGAAGCATCGTGAATGTGTGTTCACCGGCACCATGAGCTTCCACCTTTGGCAGCCAGCCCAGCAGCTGGCAGGCGTCGTTCAGCATGCTGGGCATAACTTGACCATCGTCCATGCATGCTGGCCATCGCAACATGTATCTACCCCTGAACATGAGCGTCACCTTCATTTTATGCCAGCAGGCTCAGCACACGGCAGGGCATCGCCAGCACTTCTCGGCTCTTGTCCTCGCACTTTTCGATGTGTCACAGGACGTTCACCTTCTTCATTAATGACGACCAACGTACGCACCTGCGGCAGGATGGCCGTGGCACGGTTGGCGGCCGCCACGGCGGCGGCATGCTGTGCATCCTGCCTTCGGCGGCGCGCCTGCACGACCGCCGCTTTGGCAGCGTCCAGCGCCACGGCCACCCCAGATGCCCCCGCTAGGTTGACATCGATCCTGGGAGCAGCGCCTGCTGCTTCCTGCGAGCTCGCTGCTGCGGCATCCGGCGCCGCCTGCAGCTCCCGCCATCACTGCTGCGGCGGCAGCCCGCAGCTCGGCGACATCCGCCCAGGCGACGGCCGGGGCGGCCTGCTCCAGGGTCTCCCGCCGCGCCTGCAGCGGCGCCGCCGCCGCCAGCGCCGCGGCTCAACACGTCGTTTCAGACGCACAGGCCGCACTGCAGCCGCTGCAGCGCCCCTGAATCGGGGACGGACGATTCAGTACATAGAAGATTATATGTAACACCTGCTAACGCCTGGCATTCTGACCAATACATTTGCAGGGGAGCAGCAAGTGCGGTCGATGTGACACGCATCACCGTCCGTCCGACAGCAGACACGGACACGGGCAAAACCCCACTGCACTTATGCCCTTTGAACGGCTGTCTGGCAAGGTCGTCAAAATGGTCACAGCTACCCACACAGCAGATACCTGCACCAAAAGGCCCATCACCCACATCCTTCTGGGTCAGAAGGCTGAGCGGCCGGCATGCAGGCCTCGGCAGCGGCTTCGGCATGGTACGCCAGCCACACCACAGCATCGCACAGCGGCTGCACCACTGGCAGCAGCGCCGGCGACAGCGGGAATGAGTCACCACACGCGCCCTGGCTGCCGCCTGTGCATACAGAGGGTGGGGAACCGAGCACATCATCAGCCGTTGGGCAAGCAGCGGTGGCTTGCAAGGCTCTGGTCGGTGCCGACTACCAAATTGCAGTGCCAGTTGATGACCTGGTCGTGCTGCCGTCTGAGTAGCTTGCTGCAAACATTGTATCACTGCAGGATTGTGACAGGCTGGCGACTCAGAACAGGAACCATACAAATGTGTCGCGTCAGGAGGCGGATTAGGGAGAGAGCCCATCTGCTCCATGAAGCTCCTGCTGCTGCTACAGTGAAAGCCCATCAGCATGTTCAAGAGATATTGTGGTTTTCTCCAACCATCTGTGTCTCCAAGTCTCCAATCTGCTTGCCTGCTTCTGGCGCCGGAGCCATGCTGCGCCGCCACTGCCACACCCTCAACCGCCACAGCCTCGTGCACAGCCCGCAGGCCAGGCCCCTGAATGTCGTGCCGGCTTCCATCCCAGAGCCGGCAGCGGTGAGCGCAGTCAGGAAGCGCAACAGCGCCAGCGCTGGCGCGATCCTGCCGCCCCCTGTGACCAGACCACCACAGTCATCGTGATCCCAGGTGTCTGACTTTTGGTGGAAGGCATTATCCATCGCTGTCAGTTGTTCATCATCCCGGAGGACCTGTGCAGTTTGTTGCGCACCAGCAGAGGCGCAGAACGGGCCCAGGACCCAGTGCTGGCCACAACGCCGCAACCCAGCCATGCCGGGCAGGTTGTTCTGCAGAGTTGCAGGCGGAAGATCGTCTGCACGTGCCCGTCGACAGGACGATGCTGCTGCACCACAGATGTAGATGTACTGATCACAGCAACTGCAAGCGCGAGACAGTAATGACGGCGAGCGGCCGCTTGCCTTGAGCCATGCTGCTGCAGGCAGCGCCGCTGTCATAGCAGCTGCGTGCAGTCGGCCAGCAGGCGAATGCGGCAGAAGCACCAGCACCAGACCTGTGAGTCCCAGAACCAGTCACCATCCACATGAGCGGTCACCAACATCTACCAACCAGTCATTGATTCTGGCAGTGCAGAGAGTACACATGTCAGAGACACTGCTGGCCATACCCTGTCACGGGTTTGGTGCCTTGCGAGCGTGCAGTGTGGCTGGTATTGCACTCCAGCAATAGAGCTGCCGATCTCAAGTCGGCAAGTGAGGCGCAGCAGACCCACGAACCATGATTGCAGTGGAGGCGTCGATGCACCGCCAGCACCAACCATTGGAGGCGGTATGATACAGAGGCCGGGGCGGCTGCTGCCGCATTGGCAATGCTCGATCCACCAGTGCACCAATTCCCTGCAGGCATTTGACCACTGCTCATCGGCAAATTTCTGAGCGACATGGTCAAGATGTTGAGGTGTTGTCAACCTCCCTACATCTCCTGTCTGACGACTCAACAGATTCATGCGGTGGCGCCCTGAACAAAAGGAAGCCACAACACAGATGAAGTTCATTGATCAAGTCAGACGTCGGACCTGAGGGCTGATGTGGCAGCAGCACTGACCACTCCCACAATTTGGCAGGTGCGTCTTTATGCATCTCGGCAGCGGACGCGGCAGGTCATCGCGGGACCTCACCCGCCCCACAGTGATCAGGTCGCAGTGGACGGCAGCGCTTGAGGCGGTGCCAGCATGCCTGCAACCAACATAAGCAGCTGTCCTGCCCTTACATGTTCGCAATCACCCAAGGTCGAGACTGTGGGAAGCAACAGCGATGCAGCTCAACAGGTCGGCAGGTCCTAGTCAGGTGCTCGGCCGCAGCTGCATCAAGACCTTGCAACGCTGTGGCAACACCTGCATTAGGCACACAGGCGTTGGAGGCTTGATGCAAGCAACACCATGAACAGCGCCGCACCGCTGTGTCCGGCACAGCAGCTTCCGCTGCTACAGGGTGCACCCGAGCTGCCATCGGCTACACCTGCACACCCGTGCAAAGACGCGTGACTGCCATGCCACTGCTGCTGCTGCTGCAGCAAGAAGGACGTGCTCAGCTAGCATTGCAGTTATCCCAGTTGCCCAGACTGATGTGAATGGCCACAAAAGGTGTTGACCTCGGCAGCTGCTGTGCAGGTGTGCAGGCGGCAGGTCCACTGCACATCAGTGCCACCCCACCACCACCAGCAGCAGCAGCAGCCCTGTGACACACACTGTTGCCACCATCGCGCATTGCACCTGCAGGTTGCACCATTGCGCCATGAATATCGTAATACCCGCTGCCATGTAACTTGCATTGTGCCGTCATGAAGACGTCTGCACCGTCATTCCACCAAGGCTGGCAACCTATCAACGACCTCAGTGCAGACAGTGCTGGCCAATTTGACTGTGAAGAGCCTAATCAGCTGGCTTATACAAGTGCAAGCTCATCAACCTGGTCAAGCTGCGGCCGGGCATGATGCACGGAGCGTGTTTGTGGAATCCTCACCCAAGTTGCGGACAGGGCACTCACAGCTGGCGATGCGCTTCATTGCTGCAGCAGCAACAGCATTGCTGGCTGAGAGGCCGTGCACAAAACCCTGATCTGCTGCCTGCGCCTGGCCCAGTGGCAGTATCAACAGTGCAGGTCAGGCATCATGCGAAGTTGCTGCATGTGGCGGCGTTAAGTTTGTTACAGCACCGCCTTCTGAAAACGGCTCAATCTGCGGCCCTCGCATGTGTTCAAAACTGCCCCAGAGGACAGCACACCAAGCCGACGCAGGGCGTTGAACATGTGCTGGCATACTGCTCATGGATAAAGTTTGTGCAGAAGCGACATGCATGAACACTCTCGTGTATAACTGCACATGACCAACCCATCTCACCTCCTGCAGGTTTACAGGACTGTGAGGTGGGCTGGCAGCTCCAGCTGCAGGCTGCTGAGACTGCGGATGCTCTCCGGCAGCTGCTGCAGAGCTCGACAGCTCCCAAGTTTCAGGCGCTGCAGGCTGCTGAGGCCGCCGATGTTGTCCGGTAGCTGCTGCAGGGCGACGCAGTATCCAAGGTTCAGGAACTGCAGGCTGCTGAGGCCACCGATGCTGTCCGGCAACTGCTGCAGGGCGACGCAGTATCCAAGGTCCAGGAGCTGCAGGCTGCTGAGGCCGCCGATGCTGTCCGGCAGCTGCTGCAGGGCATGGCAGCCCCAGAGGTTCAGGTCCTGCAGGCTGCTGAGGCCGCCGATGTTGTCCGGCAGCTGCTGCAGGGCCTCGCAGTTTGCAAGGTTCAGGTGCTGCAGGCTGCTGAGGCCGCCGACGCTGTCCGGCAGCTGCTGCAGGGCGATGCAGCTCTCAAGGTGCAGGTGCTGCAGGCTGCTGAGGCCGCCGATGCTGTCTGGCAGCTGCTGCAGGGCATAGCAATATCCCAGGCCCAGGCGCCACAGGCTGCTGAGGCCGCCGATGTTGTCCGGCAGCTGCTGCAGGGCCTCGCAGTTTACAAGGTCCAAGTGCTGCAGGCTGCTGAGGCCGCCGATGCTGTCTGGCAGCTGCTGCAGATCGATGCAGTCAGCAAGGTCCAGGTGCTGCAGCCTGCTGAGGCCGCCAATGCTGTCCGACAGCTGCTGCAGGGCATCGCAACCCCAAAGGTTCAGGTGCTGCAGGCTCCTGAGGCCGCCGATGCTGTCCGGTAGCTGCTGCAGGGCATGGCAGCCCCTCAGGTCCAGGTCCTGCAGGCTGCTGAGGCCGCCGATGCTGTCCGGCAGCTGCTGCAGGGCAATGCAGCAATCAAGCTCCAGGTCCTGCAGACTGCTGAGGCCGCCGATGCTGTCCGGCAGCTGCTGCAGGGCCTCGCAGCCCCCAAGGTTCAGGCGCTGCAGGCTGCTGAGGCCGCCGATGCTGTCCGGCAGCTGCTGCAGGGCGTCGCAGCACCGAAGGTTCAGGTCCTGCAGGCTGCTGAGGCCGCCGATGTTGTCCGGCAGCTGCTGCAGGGCGATGCAGTATACAAGGTTCAGGCGCTGCAGGCTGCTGAGGCCGCCAATTTTGTCCGGCAGCTGCTGCAGAGCTTGACAGCCCCAGAGGTCCAGGCGCTGCAGACTGCTCAGGCCGCCGATGCTGTCCGGCAGCTGCTGCAGGGCTTGGCAACCCCGAAGGTTCAGGTGCTGCAGCCTGCTGATGCCGCCGATGCTGTTCGGCAGCTGCTGCAGGGCCTTGCAGTATACGAGGTTCAGGTGCTGCAGGCTGCTGAGGCCGCCAATACTGTCCGGTAGTTGCTGCAGGGCGATGCAGCCCTCAAGGTTCAGGTCCTGCAGGCTGCTGAGGCCGCCGATGCTGTCCGGCAGCTGCTGCAGGGCGATGCAGCCCCTGAGGTTCAGGTCCTGCAGGCTGCTGAGGCCGCCAATGCTGTTCGGCAGCTGCTGCAGGGCGTCGCAATATCCAAGGTCCAGGTGCTGCAGGCTGCTGAGGCCGCCGATGCTGTCCGGCAGCTGTTTCAGTCTTTGTCTGCATGTCGAGAGGTCCAGCACCACCAGCTGCTTGCCAAATGCGAGCTGATGTGGCGGCGCTGCAAGCCGCAGGTAGCGTAGGTCGGGTGTTGCTTGGCTGGCTGCAATGCTGCCATCGTCTTGCAGCAGCTCGTCCAAACCAAGAGCAGCCAGGCGGCAATGAGGGTGGCGGCTGAGGAGCTGCGCTGATGTCCAGGTGGAGGAGCTGCCCGGCCCGCAGCGAAGTCTACTTGCAAGCGTGCTTGTGTGTCCCTCCTAGCACAAGAGGCACCATGAGTTGTAGTCCCGGTCGACAGGATGGTAAGCTATGATTCAATTATGCTGCACCTGCAGGCTTTACTCAGCTGCCATGCAGAGTTTCTCACAGGATCCATGCATTGAACCTCTGGCAAGGGCTCGTTCGCCGCCATGTCGTTGAGAGACCAACCGCCAGGCTGTTCACCGTGCTCCAGCACAGCGAGAGCCACCTCCACCATACAGTCGTGCACCTCAAGCCTGCATGACCATTCCAGGATGTGGCTGCCCGAGTTCGCCTGTGACCTTGCACACTCAGGTGCGTTGTGCATTGGCAGAGTCTTGAAATGCGAGGATGCCTGAAGTGCACCATAATGATCTTGGAAAGCGAGTCACCCACCTCCCGCGGTTGTCGCTCTCCTGTTCAAAGCTGATGAGTGAGGCGAGTTTCAGTGCAACCACCATCTCGTCGGCGTTGCGGCACAGCTCTTGGGGCGAAGCGCTCTGTATGCGTCCTGGCCTGCGAGCCTTCTGGAGGAGCGAGGCCCAAGTCGCGGCCAGGTACTCCATGGGCTGCCCTCTCAGCATCAGCGCCGCATCAAGGAACATCTGCCTGCAAAACAAAGTCAATGTGTTCATCTACCATGTCTCTACTCTACTGCCGAGGTGTGCAACACCAGCTGAACACCTGAGAAATGACATGTGAACATGCTCGTGATTGATATTTGATGCAAAACCGTGAAAATACAGATGCATCATACCTGTGGTTGTCAGTGGGCAGGCGGTCAAGACTCCACTTGAGAACTGTCAACACTGTGGGCGTGGGTGAAGATGTGTCTGCCAGCAAGTCTCTGAGCTTGTCCTGCATTATGTTCAGGACATCCGACAGGGAATCGAGAGGTGTCGAAATGCATTCAGTTCCTGCGCTCATGTGAGTACAACTCAAAATTTCGCTAACATTTTATTGCAGGCAGAATGCTGCATCAGCACGACTGTGAAGCTCAGGTAGCATGTCCTACCTCACAGGTGTCTGGCGATTGGTTGCGCAGTGCACTGCCAAGGACCTGCAGCGCCAGGGGCAGGCCATCGCAGATACGCAGTGCGGTTTGCACCACCCTGCTCATGGCTGTTGGCGCAGTGTCCGCAGCAAACGCGTGCCAGCACAGCAGCTGCAGCGCCTGCTGCTCCTCCAGGAGTGCGACAGGGCGCAGCGCGCAGTTGCCGCCATCCTGATGCAGGTTGCCGCTGTCGCGCCCCGTTAGCACCACGCGGCTGCCTTCTGGCAGAGCGCCGAGGTGCAGCAGGGCATCCCGCTGCTGCGCCGACCACAGGTCGTCCAGCACCAGCAGCAGGGCGCCGCCTTGCCGTACGCACTTGCGCAGCTGCTCCTGCTGCTCTGCGGCACTGCTTGCCTCCAGCATGCCAGCCCCGCCGGCTGTCAGCTGGTTGATTAGCTTCAGCTGCTTAGCCTGAAGCGCAAGGGCCTCCAGTGCGGCCTGGCCCACTTCCAGGAAGACGCGCTGACCGAAGCTGAGCTTGCCGCTGCCCAGCTCATTAAACAGCGCCCGTGCGAGTGTCGTCTTGCCAATGCCGCCCATGCCGTGCAGGCTGAGCACGCGCACGCCGCCAGGGTGGTCGGGCTGCAGCAGCGGCAACAGCACCTGAATGCGCTCCTCCAGGTCCACAGGATGGTCAGCCGCCGGCACACGCGGCTGCCCCAGCCGCTGCAGCACCTCTGTCACGATGGCGTCCACATGCAGGTCGTCACCCCTGCACAGGGCCAGCTATGTGTGAGCCCTCCTTTTGTACGCCCAACACCACGGTAGGCAGTCTCTGCACAGCAGTGTCTCTACATGTCGTTGATGAGTTTACTCGACACTATCAAGCAAGACAGCTTGCATTGGCCAGGGTACCTCACATGCCAAAGGAGTCCAGACGGTCGCCAGTGCGCCTCAGCACCGCATCCAGATCGGCCTGCATGTCGGCCTGGAATGCCTGCAGCCGCTGGGTGTTGATACTTCCCTCATACCCCGAGATGTGCTGCTGCAGCTGCCGTTGCAGCATGCTGAGGTCGCTGGTGCCATAGAAGACTGGCATGAGGATGGGCGGCATGCTGCTGCGCTGCACAGTGTGCTGCTGCCACTGCTGCTGCTGGGCTGGCACACCAGAGGCCGCAGCATCCAGCTCGGCGTACTTCTGCTGCAGCGGCGGGTGCGGCTGCTGCGGATGCAGCGCCCAGTGCAGCTCCTGCATGCAGTAGGTGCTGCGCAGGAAGTCTGGCGTGAGCACTGTGATGACGATGCTGCAGCTGCGCAGCGCCGCTTCCAGTTCCAGGTCCGCTTCATCGCCGAGCCGCAGGCTGCGCTCGTCCAGGAAGGAGCTGACGCCGTGGCGCCGCAGCTCCCGCTGCAGCCATACCGCGAAGCTGGCCTTCTGCTGGCCCGCGTGGCTGATGAACACGTCGTAGGTGCGACTGCCGGCTTGCGGCATGTTGCAAGTCCGTTGCTCGATTCTGCACAGGGCCAGGGATGGTCACTGGGTCTCCCCAACAACAGGTTGCAGCAGTCCCTGCGCATAGGCTGTAGATCATGCACAGCCACTTGGCTGGCAGTGTCAAGAGCAACTCAGTAGTAGTAGGCAAGGGGCACACACCTGGCAGCGTGGCAGGAACGAATACCGTGCCCCAGAAAGTAGATCGGCAGAGCTGAGATGCTGAGCGCAAGGCTGCAGCTCCACGAGGGCTCCTGTACACACACGTCGAATCAATGACAGATCAACTCGTGCAATAGTGGCACCGGAGAAACGATATCGCCACTGATCATAACGGATAGCAATCAATTGGTAGACAGCACTGGCATGCATTGCGGCAAGTCACGGTGGACTGCATCCGGCAAACATGCAGATACCGAGAAACCAGTAAATGCTCCGGACTTTGTCTAGACTTGACTAAGCTGCCCGGGCAGGTGTCTGAAATTATTTGGCCACGGGCGACGAGCGCAGCAGCAAGGCTGTGAGCAGGTACGGCGGCAGCACCGGCGTGGCAGCTGCACACTTCGACGCTCGGCAATTCGTCAGCAAGGTCACGAGCTAGCAACGTCACAGCACAAGATGAGGAAGGCGCGCAAGTGATGAGACGCCCGTACACGACATGCGATAGAGGTGGTGGGGGTCGATATGAGAGGATGACGCGATGACCCTTGTCAGGTGATCGCGCATGCTTGTCAGAGTAGGCGTCTGCGGCTCCTTCGACAGGTCCGCATGTGCTGCAACGACCAATGTAGGTTGAGGTGGACACCACATCCATCTGCTGTTGCGTGCATACATCTGACGATCCTGATTCTGCGGAATGCCAACATGCCAACATGATCTGCTCTTGATACCGCTCTTGATATATAGCAGGAGATCACAGCATGGGTTCATGGGATGCGTCTGGCACAGCAGCTGTCATCTCAGCGGCAATAGCGTTGCTGGCCTGGCTGGCATCACTGCTTCAGTTGCTGATCTCACGGCGGTATCGGGAAAAGGATGCAGCCACTGCCTCGCAGAAGATGCTGGCTGCTTGCGAGCAGGAGTATGCCTCAGTTGTGCAGCCAGCGCTCGCCACTCTGGCCGACTTCAAGTGGCAGTACCCTGACGGCGCTCTGTGGACGGCGCTACTAGCCCCACGACGTGTGCACTTCAATGCTGCGGATGGCCTGCAGGAGCCGCACGGCGCCTCACTGCAAGAGCACAGAGCCCGCAATGCCGCAAAGGACTTCTGGAAGCGGCTGATCCGCGCAATGGAGGATGGGCAGCTGCCTACCAGCTTTGGCAGCGCTGATTGCGGCGGCGCCATCCGCTTCAGCAATGACCATGACGGCGCCACCTGGCGGGAGCGTGCCAACAACTTCCGGCTGTTGGTGGAGCCATTTGACATTGCCAACTACTACCGCATGGGGCTGCACAACACACCGTCCGGGCACTACCTCACCAGCGACAATCGCCCCGCAATCTTCAAGCGCCTGGAGGACATGACCGTGCGCCACCTACGGGCACAGCCTGCCACTGCAGCGCTGCTCACATACACAAATTCCATGGTGTGGGCGCACGCGCAAGCTGGCACCGTGCCTGGCGGCTCCGGTTGGGCGCCGCTGGCGGGCGGGCCGCAGGCACACCCGCCGCTGAGGGATGCGCCCATACCATGACAAACATCTTGGAACCTCTGGACATTGAACAGCTGTCGAGATTGCTCCTGGAATGCGGATATGCATTCTCAGGGCGCAGAGATGCGGGATACTGTAAGCCTGTGCATATCTGCTCTGAAATGTGGCACTTGCACTGAAGTTCTCTCGGGGTGGACTGCTTGCTGAAGCTCGATGCACAGCATCAATTCACTGCGACGGATGCAAACACCAAGCACACAGGCTGACTGACACCCATCTGGGTCATCTGCTGACCTTGCAAGGGCTGTTGCGTCCATGCCATCGCTGGCAATGTCTTCCCACTGCTACACCCGCAATCAAGGCCCTGTAGCTGCCGCGACCAATGGGTGCAATTCTGATGCTTCTGCTGCCACCGCCAGCTGCTGGCACGGGTGTCTCGGCCTGCTTTGTCAGCGTTGTCTCGGCACGATTCCTGCCTACCTGGGCGGCGGCTACTATTGACTGTCCCCCTTCCTGCCGCGGCGGCTGTCAGCCGTGGTCACCACATCCCACCACAGTCGCTCCGTTGACCAAGCGCAATTGACCCCACAGCCACGCCGGCGGCCACCTGACGGCCGTCATTGCCGCTGTTTTGCGGCGGGTTGTGCTCCGGGCACCGTCGGCACAGGTTGATGACTGTGCACACCTGCACATGAACACAACCATCCTCGAGCTTGAGATCAAGATCAAGATCAAGATCGCACTTGAGGTTTGCCAGGGTATGTCTTCCACGCGGACGCCGCCTTCTTGCAGCCCATGGTGCCGCAGCCCCAGGCCCAGCTCTGGGCCAGGTTGCCACTGAGCCGCTGAGTCCGCACGCCTGCACACATTCCGTCCCAACCGCTGCTGACATGGCGCAGAAACCGGCTCGTTGCAGCCCATGCCGCCGTGTGGCAGGTGTCCCCGAGTCCTTTGAGCAGCCGAGCAGCTGGATGGCGCTGTACTGCAGAGTGGAGGGCAAGTGTTTCAAGGTATTGGAATGCAGCATAAATGAATGTACAGTTTTGCTGAAGGCCCAAGATATGGGCGTTCAGGGCATCCTGCCGGTGCGCAGGCTGCGCCAGTAAAGCCAACCGCTGGTAACAACAGCATCACCACCGCAGGCCGATCATATTGGCGCTCAAAAGCATCGTGAATGTGTGTTCATCAGCACCGTGAGCTTCAGCCTGTGGCAGCCGGTCCAACAGCTGGCAGGCGTCTTCCAGTATGCTGGGCATGACATGACAACCTTTCATGCATGTTGGACATGGCAATGAACTACTACCTCCAAACCGAAGTGTCACCTTCAGTCTGTGCCATCAGGCTCAGCACTCGGCAGGACATTGCCAGCACTTCACGGCTCTTCTTGCCGCACTTGACACAGGACTACTCAACCCCTTTGTCCGAGACGGCTGACGTGCGCACCTGCAGCAGGGCGGCCTGCACGGTGGTTGTCGGCAGCCGCGGCGGCGGCGTGCCTCGCTTCCTGCTTTCGGCGGACTGCTTCTGCCGCAGCTGTGCTGTCTGCTGCCAGGCCAGCGCGTCCACCGCACAGCGACCTCTGCTGGCAGCATGCCGTGCTCGCGTCAATGCTGTGCAGGCGAGGCGCAGCCAGCATTGCCAGTGCTGCTGCTGTCTGCACATATCCCGCAGCACTGCCGTGCGAGGTGGTCAGCAACTCTGCAATTTTACATGTGGCCCACCTGCAAGCAGCTCAAGGGCTGTGGTGCACAGCTATGTGCTTTCCCTTCCCTTGTCACCGAGCATGACTGCTGGACCAACATCGCAGGTATAGCTGGTGATGACAGGCTGCTACCTAGCACATGTATTGATAGTGTCGGCCATTGCAAAGAGGGAGAAGGTCCACAGGCAGGCGCTCAGTATCATGTCATAGACTCACCCGAGGGTTGAACCCACAACTTATGTCATGAGACCGCTGCCCAACGCTGCAGTATTTGCCAGGCGGTCTGCATCAAGACTGTCGTCCATGGCAAGCAGCGCTGACCACATCGCTATTGTGACAGTGCCGGGTGTGTTCCGCTCAGCAGCCCGCAGCATGCCAGGCTGTCGGCAGCAGGCGAACAGCCCACCTTGCAGCTTTGTCAGGTCAGCATCCCACTGCTCAAAGCTTCCATCCTGTATGTCACATGTAGCTGCGAATGTCAGGCATGGCACATCCGCTGCACTTCCTATCTATAAGTAAACTGAGATGCAACTGCAGAGCTTGCAGATCTATGGCATCGGCGAGGTGACACACTGAAAAGAAACGCTGAACCTTCTAAACGGCACTCATGCAGTGGGCTGCCGAGGCCAGGCCGACTGCTGCCAGGTGCAGCCGCGCGTCAGATGACCAGCACGCCATCAATTTCAGCAGGAAGTGAGTTCGCTCCAGCCACCTTCTGTTTGTGTGCACTGATGGCGGTCTGCTGAGCAGCTCTTTCTCCCTTGCTTCACATGCTAGCCTGCACAGTGCAAGGATGGTCATCAGCATCGGCCCGCACCTATGTCCAAAACATGCTTGAGGCAGCACGATGCTGCCACAATGATGCATACCCAATTCTCGCGGCGCAGAAGCAGTGCCATCAATATCAACTTATGCCACCTGGGCACCTGCATCGACAATACCAGCAGCGCCTCAGTCTGCTGGTGCGGCGCCAGCGGCAGCACTGTGACAATGTGCTGAGCATCATCCAATGTCAGCACTGCATGAGCTTCGTCGGACCTGCCTTTTGCGCAGTCCAGCAGCTGATCTAGTGCACTGGTGCCAAAACAGCTGCCTGTTGCACCCTGGCAGTCAGATGCAGACTGAGACTGCTGCGCCATCTTGTCTTGTCTGGCCTCTTGATGTATCAAGTCCTTGGGCAGCGCACCAGCAGACACTGCGACTGGTCTGGATGACCGCAAAAGGGCTGCAAGGCACTGGGTGAATCGGCGGGCAAATGCGCGGGAATGGCTGAACATGCTGTCAAACCGTCCCAGGACTACGACACGGGTGCGGTGCAGGCTGCACAAATACACGTTTGCCGACGGCATGGAAGCGTCAGTGATATCATGGACACTATTATGCAAGGGGGCATAATTGTGTGGACTCGACCGTCAAGTCCTGCAGGAGTTCTGGCCTCTTACATCCTCGGCCCAAACTGAACTTGGTGGTCGTGCCTGCAGCCGCTGCTGAGGCTGAATCGGAGAGGTCCAGAATCAAGAAAATACCCTGTTCACCCACCACGATGGCCGCTGGCACTGCATCAAGCGCTGCAGAGGCTGCTCAGACTCTGCGCAAGCACCTGCCGCAGTGCGGCGACCATGCCGGACAGCAGTGGAATCCACATCTACTTGCTCAGGTCACGAGTCTGCTAAACAGGCGCCTAAACTTGTATGCTAGCGCAGCTTCGTGTCCGGCATGGCATGCCAAGCCTGTGATTGGTTGCATATGCTCAAAATGTCATGCCGTCTTTGATTGAACACCCCGAATGAGGCAGATGCATCTCCCATTCGCAGTGAGACCGGCCTACAGCACCTGGACTCGCAGCTGCATCGCCGCCTTGTCCACTGGCTGGCTGGCTCTGCTGCTGGCCGCCGAGCAGCTGCCGCTTGCTGCAGAAGCGTTCGCCGCGCTGGCAAAGCTGTGGCGGGTCAGACACTCAAGTACACAGCAGCTGCTGCGGTCGCACAAGCGCCACCTGCAGCAGGCCCTGCAGCGAGAGGGCATCATTGCAGCAGTGTATGGCTTCGACCCCGAGGCGGTGTCCAATCTCATTGCTGCGCTTGCGCACCTGGATCCCAACCCAAGCACCCCAGGGACAGCTGTGATTGCTGCAGTACTGCCTGCCGCTCAGGCCATTGCAGAGCATCACTTCACAAAGCGGATCACCGATCCAAACGGTTTGGTTGGCCTGCACACCGCAAGCTCAGTTCTCAGCTGGGCAGCACAGGTGCTGTGCATGCTTAGATGTTAACAAGAGGTTTAGCAGAGTGCATCCTAGAACATCAGGACTATCAGTTGTTGGTGTCTTCTGTATCATATCTTTCGTCACTTGATGTGCTCTTGACCAGCGGCATTCCTGTATCCAGGCCAACTTTGCGGAGCCAATTGCTGCAGATCGTGACACGCTGCTGACAGCAAGTGTGCGCCTTGTGCACTGCATCGTCAACACCTGCCGCGCCTGGCAGGCCGCGACAGCAGCTTCTCGGTCCTGGCGTCCGAGCCCTTTCGCTGATGCACACTACCTCGGCATGCTCGCAGTCACAACCGAGGCAATGCCTCTTTAGACCTGCACCTGTATCAATGAATAATCAGTTGACTGCCTAATGCAGGCGACCGACATATAGCTTCTGGCTAGTGCAAGGTCACCCTCGCTGATATGACATCCGAGAAAGTTGCTTGCAGGTGGGCGGCATGTGGCGGAGCTTGGTACTGCCTGGCTGACGGCATGGCACAACAGCAAGGCTGCTGCAGAGCTGGCAAATTAGCCAGCACCGCTGGAGGCGGCAGCTGCTCGCATGGGACTTTGCAGGCTGACAGCTCTGGCATCTGCTTTTGCATGCTGCACGCATCTGCAGCAAGCTGGTGGCGTGCCGCCTGGTGCTCGCGTCGTCTCTGCTGCAGCAGATGGGTTGGCGCAATTCGCTCAGCACCACAGCCAGGTGACTGCTTACAAAAAATGTAGTGGTTCGCAAGCCTGCGGCGCCTGTGAGTTGGCATGCATATACATGCATGCGCGGTGATATGGAACAGTGGAGATGCTTATGCAGGAGGTGGTTGCAATGCTGGAATGGGCCACGGCATGGGCTGCCAAGTTTTCGGCGGCATGTGCTGCAACTGCATTTCAAAAGATTCCAGTGAACTATCGTGGTAATCATGTGCGCATGCTGACGAAGGTAGGATCACATCACAGCCCTTCTGTAATCAGACAGCTACCCCCCTGACAGCATGGTTGGTAGCAGCGGCGCAGGTCAACTGAAGGAGGAAGTCTTACCAGCAGGAAATGCTGCCATGCGCGTGCTGTATGCCACCCTGCCACGACTGTCATGCCCTCTACAAAATGCTGCTGAACCCATTCCATTGTGTCGCAGCCGTTCGCGGCATGCACCATGAAAATGAGGTGGTGAAACATGATGCTCTTTGGCAGGTGGGTGAACAGGCGGCGTACCTCGCCGGTGTGGCAGCGGCGGTGCTGAGCGAAGCTGCCACATCCCGCGGCGCTGCCCACACTGGCGGCAGACCTCCTGCTGACATCTGGGCGGATGCCAGGGCGCTGCAGGCCCTCACATGCTACCTGCAGCTGGCTGGCTCGACGGAGGCTCCCGGCTGGGACGCTGCACTGATGCTGCCGGTTGCGGCTTTGGCAGTGCCTGCGCTCGACACACTGGCTACAGTGTTGCTTCAAAGCAACGCTGGCCCCCAGCTGGCGATGCCGTATGCCGAGGCAGCTGCAGATGCTCTGCGCCTGGCAATGCTCAACCTGCTGACGTCAACCAGCAAGGTGGCAGGTGATCATCGATGCAGTTTCAAAGGATGGTGTCTGGCATGCTGTTGCCAGCCTCGAGGTTGTTTGCCTGACGTGATCTTCTCACAATGCCAGACTGGGTTCTGGTGTGCCATGCAGAGAGTGGAGACGAGGCTGTCCGGTCTGCTGTAACTGTCGGCACGATCAGCAGCAGGATTGTGGCCGGTGCCAGCCTGTTGCTGGACGATGCAGGGCTCCAGAGCATCGGGCGGAGGGGTGTTGTTGGCGCCCTGACGAACTTGTTGGTCTGTTTAATATCAGGCCGCACTCTGCAATCTGGTTCCTGCCCGGTTCAGCTACTCCTGTTGGTATGTACGGCTCTGTTGCCGGTTGCCACCGCCTGCAGTGCTGAGTGTCGTGGTGCAGCAGCCCCCTGGACTTACTTCTGCAGCCGACTGCCGCTCCTGCCGCGTGCCGACCAAAAGGTGGCAGGTTGCGCTTGTGGTTAAAAGCGTCAACTGAAAACAATGCAAAGCTGAGTAGACAGCCATGACCAGTGATCCTCCATGCAAGCACGTGTGTGGAGCTGAAGCTCCTGTTTTCCAACCGTCCCACATTGCCTGCAGGTGCTGCAGCCAATACTGCAAGACCTGGATGCCCTATCTGGCAACAGCAAGACGTCAGAAGTCACAAAGACTGCTGAAGACGCAGACAAAGCCGCACAAGAGCTTCTGGTATGTGTTTGCATGCCCTAGACTCCGCTTTGATGCATCAAGCACCCACATAAAAATAGTATAGTGGGCAAACCATACGTTTGCAAGCCAAACAGCAGGCTTGTTACTGTGTGCCATATTGCTCACGAAATAAATGTGTTCTGATGCAGGACAGCGAAGCGGCGGCAGAGATTGAGGCTGACAGCAGCAGGCGGTCAGCAAGAAGGCGCACCACCAAGCCAGCAGCTGCAGCAGGTGCACTGCGCCGCGGCGGCACCGATGTTGTGGGTGACCCAGCTTCAAAGGTGTCAGCCAAGCCAGCTCGGATGGCATGCCCGCTGACGTGCGTGGCATCAGCATCGTTGCTATGATCGATGTACACCAGACTTCAATGAAGTTTCTGAGTTTTGCCGATGGATCCAAATGGTTTGCTTGTACTGTTACCCGACCAATGTGTTTATATCGTGCGCTTCATAGACATGCAGTCACGCAGGCAAATCTGGTGTGCATTCCTGGTGAAAATTTACAAATAGAAATCTTCAAGCTTGGTCTCTCTTCATGGGAAACATTCTTCATCCAACAATTACAAGATAGCAGGCCCGTTGCAAAACCCGCCGTCTGCTTCTCGAAGACAGGAGGTGAAGACTGTCATTGACTTCACTGCCAGACCACATACGATGATCCAACTTGCTTTGCATGAACCACAATCCATGACACATAGCACCGTGTTTGTGCCTGATCACAATGAGGCGGCAGCAGAAGAGCACACCTGGCGATAACGTACCAGGTGCAACAGCTTCGGTGTGCCGACCACTCGTGAGCACGTCTGCACGCCAGACCCCCCTGTGCGCTCGGAGCACTCTCCTGTTCAAAACACGTACAACTTGCAAGTGTCATGCCGCAGCACCGGTACGCTGTCAATGATGGGTCGTTGCTGGCGTGCAGTGCAGGCACGTCATCGGTCTTTGGTAGTGGTTGGAAATCCGGCGGGATCCTGCGGCAGCCGTCAGAAGGTCACTGCCTGGCCAAAGTTCTGAGGTGCAGCAAACATCATCATGGCCAGCACCACAGGAGACCCCTGGATGAAGAAGTGCACCGCGCTTGCAAGCGGCCCTGATCCTGCAGGCCAGCTCCTGGCAGAAGCTACTTCCCTGATGCATCAGAGGTGCGCATGCAGCTGACATGCAATGCCAGGCAAGCAGGAAGCTGTGCGCTGCTAATGCAAGAATGCATGGTGTTCAGCAACTTCGGCACCCTCCCATCGCCGCAGGGTTCTCACCGCAGCACAACCTGGCCCCGCAGCACTGGGGCGCGACTTCAACCACGGCCTCGTGGACCTGCTGGTCTCCTTGCTGGGTGCAGACGTCCATGAGCAGCTGGCCGCTGCGGCGCTTGTGGCTCTGAACCGTGTGTGCAGCAGCAGCAGCAGCGGTGCTGTGCCCATGCCAAGGCTGCAGCGACTTGTGGCTCAGACCCCAGCAGTGGGGCAAGCCCTGCAGCGGCCAGGGCTGTGCCGTGCAGTGCACCGCATGGACGCCGAGACACTGCCAGGCATCATCAGGGCCCTGACCCTGGCTAACGCTCGCAAGGCAGCCGAGTGCAGCGCTGAGTTTGTCCGGGCGCTGCTGCCCGCCGTGCTGGCCATAGCCGAGATGGCTACTGACTCTGGCAACAGCGCGGCTGTGCCCACCAGTGTCAGCGCATTCGACCTGCAGACTGCAGCTCGTGCGCTCGGCATGGTGGAAATGCAGCCCCACCCTGAGCTGCTGCGAGCCGACCGAGATGTGCTGGTGGAGGCGGCGGTGCGCCTTGCGAGCTCGACAATGGCAGTCCGGGAGAGGATGCAGGAGCAGGGCTACCAGCTGGACACTGGTGATGATGCAAAGCCTGAGGTGTGGCTGTGCACCACAGGCCTGCACGAGATCTCGCAGGTATGATTTGGGTGAGGCAGCCCAGCCGATTTGGTCTGATGAGACTTGGCTTCCACGGCATGTTGGCTCTGAAGCTGCAGCCTCGCTGCGCATTGTCATCGATCTGGAACATACGGCATCATTGACTGCGCCTTCATTCACTCATGCAGACTCTGCAGTTTCTCGTGAGCAGAGGTGCATGCTGCGTGTTCAACTGTGGTCTGCCAGCTGGCCCCGGCTGCCCCAGCATCTCTGCGAGTCCATTGCGGCCTTTGGGGTAGGCCTCTGCCAGATGCTGGCTGCAGTGGAGCAGCTGACACCGCACCTGGGTGCCATCTGGCCTGGCTGCAGCACCCTGTTGGCTGTGATCCACAGAAGCATGCCGCCAGCAGCATGCAACCAGGTCGCAGTCCGCGTCGGAGAGGCGTGGATGCGATCCGGCATGCGCCTGGCCGAAGCACGGCCGCACACTGCAGCGGCCGATGCGGCTGAGGCATCGCGGCTGACGGTTCTGTCTCTGATGTGCTCGAGCCTGTGCGGAAGCGCGGCAGACAAAGCGCAGGTTGCGCGAGTGCTGTGCGGCCAGTCCACACCTGCGCTGGCTGCCATGATGCGCTGGGGCGTTGGGCTGCTTGCCGACTGGGCGTTCTGCACCAGAGAGGCCCCGCTCGAACTGGTGGCTGTTGAGCCTGCTGGCATGCGGCATCTGAGAAGCGTCGCTGACCAGGCGGCGAGCCTGTGCAACACCGCCGGCACCTTACTCACTGCTCCGCTGAGGAGTGGCAGCCATGCTTCTCGGCAGCTCGCCGATACCTGGGTTGCGGGCGGAGCACTTGAGGCTCTGATGGTCTTCTTCCGTCTCGCTGGCACAGCAGCAGTGGCAGATCATCGGCAGCTGTGCGATGACATGATGGCCGGTGCTGCATTGTCCACAGCAGATGCTGTGGCTGCCACGGCAGAGCAAATGTTGAATGGCACGGCCCATGGGTATCAGCGTCGGACCTTTGCAGCAGCGGCCTCCAGCCTGTTGGGAGTTGTAAAAGCGCACATGCTGCGGCCTCAGCTTCAGGCAGAAGACCTGTGCTGCCGCTTCGTCCCCACCGCCGTCTGCCGCACACTGCTGCTCTGCATCTGCGCAGCAGACGCAGCAGATTTGGCCTTCATAACACGCTGCGGCATCATTGAGACGCTGATGTACTTGATGGCTAGTCAACTTGCCCGCGCCCTTCCCACAGCAGAGTTTCTGCCGGATGCAACACGTGTGTTGACGGCGCTGGCTGCAGCCAATAACCTAGCGTGGGCTGCAGTGGTCCGAAGACTGGAAAGCTGCGAAGCAGAATATGCAGCGCCTGCCAGCGCATGAAAAGCAGCTGCTGAAGCCGCTGATGCGCCGCCTGGAAGCAGCCGGCGCAAGCGGCCCTGCGGCTGAGGCGTCATCACAACCTGTGTCAGCAGCCACGACTGCTGACACTGAAAAGGCTGCAGCAGAGCTGCAGGTAAGCCCGCCTGAGAAACTTGCACTGACTTGTGACTGACAGCTCGACCTTCATAACGGTATGAGTGTCTCGTATGCAGCTCAAGACTGCATTAACATGCTTCGTCGATAGCTGATGGCTGATTCTGTTTCTAGGCAGAAGAGACAGCCGCACTGGCTGGACACAACAAGAGCCGCAGCAGGCAAAGCCATAGAGCTGCGACAAATATCAGGGGCGGTGTGAATGGTGTGGCTTTGGCTGCGGCTTCAGGCAGAGCTGCGGGCGGCGTCAGACTTGCCATAATGGCGTGTCCACTCACGACAATCGCATTGTCTGAGCCGTGAACCTGAGATCAGCTGCCTTGCTGTATCTGAATGCCGCCAGCTTCGTTTCTTTGCGAGTGCTTAAAGGTAGCTCGTGTCAAATTGGGACCGGCTTACCGTACAACCTGCGCAAAGTGTTGCCACGGAAGGTTGTGTTATGGCCGCCGATTTTGTCACAGTCCCTTGCGATTACGTGCTGGGCGGCCTGTCGTTTTAAACCCTGCTAGCATTGCAGCAGCCAGACCCTGACCACCTCAAGCCCAAGTATTCATCTGTTCGCCACCTAGCTCGGCTGACTGCTGCCAGAGCTGACTACATATAGCTGGGTTTATCGCTACATTGATATGACGCGAGTTTTGGTGGTGAAGCAGTACAGCCCAGACGGGCAGCGTCGCTCATCAATGTTCGTGCATGCAGGCGTAATCTATGCTGGCCCGACTTGGCGGAGGGCAAGAAAGTGCGAGACAAGGGAGCTCTTGTTGTTGCTGTATGTATGTGCTCATGATGAGGCTGCACAGATGCGGTGAGGTGGAAAATAACCTGGGCTGCATGGAGCCCAGCCCAGCGCATGAACGTGAGATGGGTGCAGAAGCGGACTGCTTAGGCGCTCATGCTGTCTGGGTTGGTACACTGTGCACGAGTATACGTTAGAGAAGCATGATTGTATCGAGGAACAGAGCTGGGCACCCTGTGGCGTATTCCCTTGAGGATGCAGGCAGTCTCGGATCCGCATGTGCAACGCAACCCGCAGCTGCACACCCGCACGAAGCAGCAGCAGCCGTTTCAGTCGGTCTATTCCGCTTCACTCGAAGCAGGCCACGATGTTGCATCAAGCACAGCAAATTCAGTTGCAGTCCAAGACAAGGTGATCGCAAATACCAGTGTGTAGTCTCGAAGCCAACTATGTCCACGTCACCTTTGCAGCATCCCAGAATGACAGCCTTAGAGCAGGCTGCAGCAAAGATGGATGCGTTGGACCTGAAGTTGAGGCTGCTGCGTGCGCTTTCTGGGGTGCGCCCTCCGCTGCACAAGGCCCTCAGCCGGATCTGCATCGACGTCCGCAAGAGGTGGGGCAGGAAGTAATGTGTATATTTCCCTGTTGTGTGCTTCAGGCATGCTGGTGCATGACGTGCTTGCAAGCGAGTGCATGTCTACCTGCTTACGCTTTGCGTCGTCATGCGTGAGCAAAGGTGCGCTCACATGCAGGGCGCCTCTGACTAGCAACGCCTTTGATGAAGTGATTGGCGAGACCAGCGCTGAGGGCAATGCGGCTGCGGCAGCCATGCTGCTGGTCTACCTCGCCCGCCCCACAATGTTTGGGAATCGGCTGGCGGCAGCGGCATTCGCGGCACTGGCTTCGCCCATCGCAGATGCCGGCTCTGCCGCCACCCCGATGTTGACGCCGGGCCCCGAGTTTCAGGCCGCGGTGATCACTCACCTGGCGGCGCTTGGCGCCGCGCTGCGCTGCGACGGCTTCATGGCGGGTGTGGCAGAGGTGTAATCTTCTTCATCCCAAGTCGTTCGTGTTCTTCTCACATTCTCTGTGTGCATGCTGCCAGACACCCGAGCTACTGCTGCTGCTGCTGGCCCATTACCATGTTAAGAAGCCGCTTCTCGCTGCAAACCAGCAGGAACGAACCTGCCTCGAATGGTGCTCCTCAGTCACTCCATGCACTTCAGATCAGTCGCCGCAACCAACGACAACGCACCTACTCCCCTGCATATGCATGCACGCCCTCGCAGGAGCGGCCGGACGCCATTGCGGCGCTCGCAGTCACGGCGGCGCTGGGGTCGCACAGCCAAGAACTGCAGGGCAAAAGGTGGCAGCAGCACCTGGCGGCAAGCGAGGCCGCCTTTGTGCCCGCGGCCCTGCAGGTGCGGGATATTGTAAAAAAACATTGACATCTCAGACCAAATTGGGATCCCAAGACGAAATTCCCATTCGCTCACATTGCCAGCAAATCTGCCCTGCAACAGCTCCTGCACAAGCTGTTGCAGCAGACCGTGGTGAGCGGAGGCTGTCCATAGCAAAACGATCTGGTCCTGCTGGTTGGCAGGCTGCCTGCAACTTGCACCGACCACTATCCGCAGTTTCACATGTATATCACCCTCCGCCCAAGCCACTACGCAGAGCTGCTTCGGGATTTGCAAGCATGGCTTCTGTTGGCTTCCGTGGTGCTAGATGTAGCAGTCTGATGAAGGAGTTTCTGTGTGATGACGACTCCAGCATATCCGGTTGAGTGACGGTGCTTGTAACCGACAACTCAGGTGACAGCGTATGCCGCCAGCTTGCGGTCCCTGCCCGACGGGTGGGCTGCTGCGGTGGCAGGCACCGCTGCCACGCTGCTCAGCTGCGCCTCCCAGTCTGGCAGGCACCCGCCAGAGGCAACACTGGCGGCTGCCGTGCCGCTGGCCGAATCGGCTCTGCCAGGGCACCTGCATAGCATCGGGAACGGCGGCGGCGGCGGCGGCGGCGGCGGGGGCGGGGGCGGGGGCGGCGGCGGCGGCGGCAGCAGCAGCAGCGATGCAAAACCGGCGGCGGAGCTGGCCCGCCGGTTGGACGTGTGCATGCTGCAGCTCGGCGTGGCCGCCTTCCATGCCGCCACAGCCCTCATGGAGCGCAGCACAGGGTGGCCACCAGCGGCAGCATCCCACATGCTCACATATGTGACGATCCTCTGCGGCTGGGTGGGCACTGCTGCCAGCACACGCTGCCATGCTGGCGAGGGTTTAGGGTTTAGAAGTGACGCAGGGGCTCCGGCCACCAGCACCCAGACAGAGCGCGGTCTCTGCGGCCTGCTGCTGAACTTGCTGAATGCCGGCGGCCCTGTCGACGCCGCCGCTGCGGCCGCACCACAGCAGGCTCTGCGATCCAGCACCGCTTTGGTGGCTAGACTGTGCAGCAGCATGGCCCTGCGCCAGTCAGCGCCGGCGTCAGCGGTGCTGCAGCTGGCGGCGCTCGCCCGCGCCCTCAACCTGCTTTGCGGCGGCAGCGGCGGCGGCAACGATGCTGGCGACCCGATCACTATGCGCAGCCTCTGCGCTGCAACAGGCAGCAGCGATGCAGCATCAAGCAGGCGCATCCAGGAAGCAGGAAGCAGCCTGTTGTACCAGAGGGTGCGGGTGCCGGCGGCGCTGCTGGCACAGATGCTGCAGTGGACAACTGGCAACGACGGCTCCGCCATGTCCATCACCCTCAAAGCCATGGTGCGCTCATGCTGCTGCTGTTGGGTTTTTCGTGATCTGTCCGCCTCACTCTCTTTCACATATGAAGTTATCCTCCAATCATGATGTCACAGGCAAGTTCCTGCAACTGTATAACACAAGCCAGTTTTCTTCCAGAAGAGCCCCAGGTTTCACAAACGTTTTGTAGCAACTGTGTGTGAATGTGGTTGAGTCATCTAAGCATGCTTTTCTGTAGCAGGTCTGGATATATGCATTCCGTCTCTTGCAGCGCCTGACACATTGTTGCCAGCTGGAGGCTGGTCACAGGCATCACTGCTGTAAGTGTGCATACTGGTTTATATTTGCAGAGCAACATGGCAGCGTAGCTTTCATGATGACGTTGGCACAGATGGAGCTGCATGACCTGAGCTCTGTTGCTCCGCAGCTTCCCTGCACACGTCCCGGGTGCAGGCAGATGATTCTTCGCCAGTGCGTCTCTGCTGTTGAACCAGGCGGCCTGCCTGCTATCAAAGTCAATGGGTTGTTCTCTGTCGAAGCTTCTGCGTGAAGTGCAGGCAAGCAGACAAAGCAAGCGGATCCTCCAGGGCGCTCGCAACTGCCGGCGAATGATTGTGGCTTCCGGCTGCCTGATCTAACCTCAATGCCCAAACAGTATGGCCCCTTGTTGTTGCAGGCACACGATGAGCGGGCAGAGCTGCTCAACAGTGCCGCCCTGCTGGTTGACGAGGCGGCCTGCCTTTTGGCGCGCTCGGTGCTGCAGCTGTGTGCCGTCCGTAACAGCAGTGAGGCAGCACGAGTGCTCCAGGTGAGATCGACTGCGATGACACGCTGCCAGTTGTTGCCAGAATGAGGCAGCCTGCCTGCTGGCCAGCTCGGTGCTGCAGCTGTGTGCCGTCCGCACAAGCAGTGGGGCGACGCAAATGCTCCAGGTGAGATCGGCCATGACAACAGATCGTAGCAGTCTGTAGCCTGCAGAACCATGGGATTGTCGGGTGGAGCGGCAAGTCTGCCGGCGTGCCCAGGGCTGCAGCTGTGCGGCATCCGCACTAATGATCTCAGGCGGCTGACATATATGGTCTGTGACCACCTGTGTGCACCAGCCAGGGTTCAGTGGCGGTCTCAAACCTCAGCTGAGGGTGGATGCCCACCACGTGTGTCATCTGTGCGACTTGTCGAAGACGCATTGGAAGCACCGGAAACTGTGCTTCTTGTGTCCCCCTGGTTGGTGCATCGGCTCTCTTTACGCTGGACCCCACTAGTACTCCATTGCTGACAAAACACACATTACCCGCGCAGGTGCTGCGCATACTGAAGGGGCATTACTGGTGCTGGAGACGGTGCTGAGCATGCCGCGCTGGGTTCGGGGGACCCAACACCACCAAACCTGCTTCAAGACCTCTGCGCGCTGCTGAACATTGCCGTGATGGCTGCAGGTGATGATTGCCGAGGGCGCACTGCCCGCGGTGGATGAGCAGCCCAACCTGCCAGCTTCATCAGCGTTGATGTCTGATTTCAGGCAGAGGTTGCCCCTTGGCTTGTGCCGTGCAGGTGCTGGCCGCCGAGGGCGCACTGCATGCGCTGCAGACTGTGCTAGTCATGCCATGCTGGTTCCTTGAGCAGCCCAACATGGGCACTGGCCGCCCGCTTTCGGCGCTGTGTGACGGCCTCCAACAGGCATGCTGGATGACTTCATGTTTTTGGTTCAGCAACTGCACGCAAGAGATCACCATGCATGGCATGCTGGAAAGAACACAACATCTGCGATTGATATTTTCTGCATGAAACTGAAATCTCTGGCTGATACACTAGCTCAAGAGAATCATCTGCGTGTTGACAATGTAGCCACCCCACCATGACTCTGTCATCATCATATGCAGAAGTGAAGCTGGCTCTCTAAGCCAAACTCATGATGTATGTCCCACCTGTGCAGGCCATACAGGCAATTGCCGCCGCGATTGGCGCTGCGGATGTTGCGCTGCAGTGTAGCCCCCCTGCAGCAAACGATGCCGCCACAGCAGCAGCAGCAGCAGCAGCAGCAGCAGCAGCAGCAGCAGCAGCAGCAGCAGCAGCAGCAGCAGCAGCAGCAGCAGCCCGTGGCATTGGCAGCTGCAGCGACAGCACTGGCGGCAGCAGCGGCATCGGCAGCAGCAGGGCCCGAGCGCTACCCGGCGGCCATAATCCGGGAGCTGCTACGCTGCTGCATGGCGGTGGACAGTCAGGGTGCACGTTACACGGTGCCTGACGCGCCTGAGGGCTCTCAGCTGGCGGAAAGGTATGCGCAGCTTGGCGTGCCAACAGTCGATGCTGGTCAGCGGCTGCGGGCCACAGCAGTGTCCGGCTTTGCGGTGTTGGCGGATGCGGCTGTGGCGGCGGCGGCCGGGGGTGATGAGGAGATCAAAGCCCTGGCAGGGCTGCAGGCCGCGACGCTGGTGTTGCAAGTCTGCAGACCAGCCGGCCCGCTGACGTCCGACCTGGTCGAGGTTGGTGGTCCGATCCGATGATCCAATGTTCGTGTAGTAACCGGGGAGAACACGTTGCGTCTCGAGGCCAGGGGTCAGGCGGACATGGCGCTGCTCGAAGCCTGGGAGTTGGCGGTGGCAATGAGGCCTTCACATCGAGGCAGGACTTCATCCGCACTTCCCGTAGTTGCTGTCTCATGGTGTACAGCGGACACTGGAACCTGTCGCTGGCTAGGGGTCAGATGGCGGCATGTGGTAAAGTGGGGCCTCTGGGAGGCAGCCCTTCTGATGAGGCTATCAAGCTCCCATGGGTGGATGCAGATAGCCTTTCGTGGCTGAGCAGCAACCTTTTACGGGTGCCTGAAGTCGTTTTGTTTCCCTTCCGACAGGACGGCTGCGCAGCATTGGCCGGAGCGCTGGTGATAGACGCGGATGTGCGGAAACATCTCGGCAGCAACCTGCAGCGGAAATGGCTGTCCAGGATGCGGTCTTCAATGCCTGCAGCTGACCGCCAGCGCCTGGAGCCCATGTTCAAGCAGGTAACTGCTTATTTGCACCTTGGTGAGGCCGCAGAACAGACACATGGATGAGATACATCAACCTTCGGATCCGTTTTAACCCTGTTTCGGCTTGCCACGACCAAAAACATACTTGCTTTGTTGTGCTCTTGACAAAACGTCGTGCCAGACATCGCTGCTGCACTCACAGGTGGCAGATGCTGCAGCCGGGCGGCTCACCCGCGTGTCTGCCTCCGCGGAGCTGATCGCAGCCCATGCAGCGGCGGCAAAGTCACAGGCAGCAGCCCAGGCGGATGCTGTCATGCAGACGCTTCTTGCGGTGAGCCCTTGTACTTGTACCGGTGCAATGTCCCCATACTTCCACATGCTCGAAACAGCTCGTTTGGCGCAAGACAAGTTGAGCACTGTGCGCATCATGTCACATGGCTGCAGGCCTGCTACAGATTTTTGGCTTCGGCGTTGGCCTGCAGTGCTGTGCTGCTCCTGGCATGTCTGCACAGAGTCAGAGAGACACGGCAGCCGAACCAGCGACTGATACTCATGCATCAACAGCTGAGTGCTGCTGCTTCTGCAGGACGACGGGCGCCAGGAGGCAGCCGGTGCAGCAACGGCGGCTGGCAGCACCGTGCATGCAGCAGCAGCAGCCGCCCAACAGCAGGACGGCAAGCGAGCGCGGAAGAAGGCCCGGCAGAAGGCAGCAAAGGCGGCGGCGGAGCCGCGGCGGCCGCAGAAGCAGTCACCCAAGCGGCAGCTCCCCTGATGCCAGAGGCTGCAGCTGATGCTGCTGCACACATACAGGCTGCAGAGGCTGCGGCAGCGGCAGTGACGGCAGCCACTGCGGATGGGGATATTCCTGGGGCGAGACCACCTGCAGCAGAGGCGGCAGGTGCTGCAGATGAAGGAGCAGCTGAAGAAGCGGCAACTTCTGCGGCAGCTGCCAATGCTGTGGGTGTGCAAGCAGCCGCCATGGCGTCAGAAAGGGCTGCGTATGCAGATACAGCCGCCACAGCTGCAGCTGATGCAGCGCCAGAGGCATCCACAGGGTCCGCGGCAGACGCCAATGCAGGTTCGGCCAGCAACACGCAGCCGGCTGCTGCAGCCGGCGCAAAAGAGGCGCTGTCAGAGCCGGCGTTCCCGGCAGGCCCAGACGCACAGCTGGCCGCTGCAGCGCTGGCACCAGCTCTTGCCAGAGATGCCAGAGCAGCAGATGCAGGCATGGCAACAGCAAAGGCAGCAGCAGCTGAGGCTGCGGCAGCAGACGCGGCTCAAAACCATGCAGCTGCTGCCACTTCGGGTGCACCAGCAATTGGCCGGCTGCTGGCGGCTGTGGCAGACGCGTCAGCTGTGGCAGCGGCGGCGGATAGGGAAGAGTCAGATGCAGAGACAGCCGGACAGGTGCGGATCGCGGGAGCTGCTGCAAATGCCAGTGGACCGGTCGCCGGCGAGTCGCCAGCCGCTGCTGCGCACGCTGAAGCAGGCTGGGCAGAGGCAGCTCCAGTACACAGATTGCCGGCGGCTGTCACAGGCGCACCAGCAACTGCAGTGTCAACTGCAGCGGCCAGTGCAGATGCAAATGCTTCAAAATCTGCCGGGCAGCCGGCCAGCCCAACGACAGCGGCGGACGCGGCCTCCAGTAACGCATCACAAAAGAAGACTGCAAAGCGCGCGCGGCAAAAGGCAGCCAAGGCAGCGGCCGCCTCCGCCGCAGCAGCAGTTATAGTGCCAGCGGCAGCCGCAGGCGACACTCCAGCAGCTGGTGTGATCCCTGCGGGAAGGCCACCGGATGCGGTCAGCAGGCACCGTGCGGCACCAGCTAGCATGCAGCCTGGCAAGGCAGCAGCGGCAAAGAACGGGAAGGCGGATGACGTAAATTTGGATTCGCTGCTGCGCCGGCTGAGGAAGGCGGATGCAGTAAAGCAGGCGGCTGCTGCAACCATTGCAGCATCCGCAGCCAAGAGGGCAGCTGCTCACAAAGCAGCCCAGAAGAGCAAGGGCGGCAGATGACATCGCTGTGTCTTGGCAGATGGTGTGCAAACAGGATGGCTGCAAGCAACGTCGACAGAAAGCAGCAGCATATATATAGCCGAGATGAGTATCCAATTATCGGTGGGTATCACTCGACAGCAGCTGGCTTTGGTGAGGCACGGCCTGGAGACGGAATAAACCTTTGTGGTAATCAAGACGTAGGTTTTGCGGCACATGTGGGATTCCATATTAAATGATATATAATGATGCAATGCATCATGGATGAGTTCAGCACCTTGTAGCATGAATGTTCGAGCCACAAACAGCTCGTTCATCAGGTGCAGACCCGCATCAAAATGCCAATGCTAAGGACACCGTCTGACACCCTTTCTCATGATAGCGACGCATCAATCATGGTCCGCAGAGCATGGTTCGGCAACAAACCCCGGTGCTCAAGTGGCTCCTCTGTCACCGGCGGTAACAGGTTGCCACCTGCAAGCCAAGCTTCGAATGCGCTCTGCTCGTAGGACTGACCGTCTGCCGCCAGCATTGAACGCTGCAAAAGCGTCTGCAGCCGCAGGAGAGTGTACGCAGATTACCAAACCATTGCATTACCGCATTTCAGCAGCGTGCACACATGCATGTCAAGCATGAACGTGGCGCCATGCCAGCAGCATGTTGCGAAAAGAATGTGCTCAAGCAGGCATCCTTCACAGTGCAGGCGACGCAAGCGTTTATGGTGGATATCAAGTTGAATGCCGAGATGAACAGCACCCTCGTCAGCGGGCAAGTCGCCCATTCTGGTGGCGGGGCTGCTGCCTTACCGCGGCCGCTGCTGCAGCCATCAGCAACACAGAGTGGCCCGGCCGCAGCCCCAGACACTTACTGCGCCGGCGCAGCGGGCCTTGCTGCCGTGTGAGCTGCAGGCGAGGCTGGTCCTGCAGCTGAGGCGTCTCCTGCTGCGGTGCCGCAGGACGGCACGCCCTCAGTTGGGTTGCCTGCCCTTGACGCGTTTGGCTCATGTGCGCCATTGCCTGGCCGCAGACCTGCTGCTGCCACTGCCGCTGCCACTGCCGTCGGCTGCCGCCGCTTCACAAAACCCGCCACCGGGTGCAACTCTGTCGCTTCAAGTCTGCCGCTGATGCTGCTGCTGCTGGCAGCTGCCAGTGCAGCGGCCTGCTTTCTCCGCGCCTTTTTGGCCCGCTTCCTGGCCGCTGCTGTTGTGGACTGCTCCTCTTCCTGCAGCACATATCGCCAGCGTTCAGCCTCCCCGTCGTCAAGCGTGTTCCCAGCCGCCCATACAATAAGTGGGAATAGGCAGCTGTGCTGCGGCGCGTTGCCGGCACTGCTCAGTTCCTGTCATCGCATGTTTTGATGTGTGACAGGATTTTCCATCCCCTTTCGTCCCCTTTCGTCAGGGGATGGGAACAACAGCTGACGAGCACACCTGCAGCAGGGCGGCCATGGCGCGGTCGGCGGCCGCCACGGCCGCAGCATGCGCTGCTTCCTGCTTCCGGCATCCCGCCTCCGCTGCCCGCTGCCTGTCGGTCCGCGCGTTCACCGCTTCGGCGGCATCCAGCGCCGCGGCCACCGCGAAAGCACTTCTGAGGTTGAGGTCCACCCTGGCCTGCAGCGCCCGCTGCTTCCTGTGAGCCGCCGTCACCGCCGCGGCATCCACCGCCGCCTGCAGCTCCGCCATCACCGCCGCAGTCTCGGCCTGCAGCTCGATGACGTCCGCCCAGGCGACGGCCGGGCCAGCCTGCTCCAGGGTCTCCCGCCACGCCTGCAGCGGCTCCGCCGCCGCCAGCAACGCGGCTCAACACGTCGCTTCAGACGCGCAGGCCGCACTGCAGCCGCTGCAGCGCCCCTGAATCGGGGAACGGACGATTCAGTACATAGAAGATTAGATGCAGCACCTGCTGACGCCTGGCATTCCGACCAACACATTCGCAGCGGAGCAGCAAGTGCGGTCGATGTGACACGCATCACCGTCCGACAGCAGACACGGACGCGGGCAAAACCCCACTGCACTGCTTCAATGACGCCCTTTGCACGGCTGTCTGGCAAGGTCGTCAAAATGGTCACAGCTACCCACACAGCAGATACTTGCACCGTAAGGCCCATCACCCACATCCTTCCGGGTCAGAAGGCTGAGCGGCCGGCATGCAGGCCTCGGCAGCGGCTTCGGCATGGTACGCCAGCCACACCACAGCATCGCACAGCGGCTGCACCACTGGCAGCAGCGCCGGCGACAGCGGGAGTGAGTCACTACACGCGCCCTGGCTGCCGCCTGTGCATACAGAGGGTGAGGAATCGAGCACATCCACAGCTGTTGTGCAAGCAGCGGTGGCTTGCAAGCCTCTGGTCGGTGCCGAATACCAAATTTCAGTGTCAGTTGAACCTGGTCGTGCTGCCGCCATAGTAAGCTGGCTGCAAACATTGTATCACTGCAGGATTGTGACAGGCTGGCGACTCAGAACAGGAACCACACAAATGCGTCCTGTCAGGAGGCGGATTAGGGAGAGAGCCCGTCTGCTCCATGGAGCTCCTGCTTCTGCTACAGTGAAGACCATCCGCATGTTCAAGAGATGTTGTGGGTTTCCCCAACCATCTGTGTCTCCAAGTCTCCAATCTGCTTGCCTGCTTCTGGCGCCGGAGCCATGCTGCGCCGACACCGCCACACCCTCAACCGCCACAGCCCCGTGCACAGCCCGCAGGCCAGGCCCCTGAATGTCGTGCCGGCTTCCAATCCAGGGCCGGCAGCGGTGAGCGCAGTCGGGAAGCGCAACAGCGCCAGCGCTGGCACAATCCCGGCGCCCCCTGTGACCAGACCACCACAGTCATCGTGATCTCTGGCGTCTGGCTTTTGATGGAAGGCATTATCCATCGCTGTCAATTGTTCATCATCCCGGAGGACCTGTGCAATTTGTTGCGCACCAGCAGCGGCGCAGAACGGGGACAGGACCCAGTGCTGGCCACAATGCCGCAACCCAGCCATGCCGGGCAGGTTGTTCTGCAGAGTTGCAGACAGAAGGTCGTCTGCACATGCCCGTCGACAGGACGATGCTGCTGCACCACAAATGTAGATGCACTGATCACAGCAACTGCAAGCACGAGACAGTAATGACGGCGAGCGGCCGCTTGCCTTGAGTCATGCTGCTGCAGGCAGCGCCGCTGTCATAGCAGCTGCGTGCAGTCAGCCAGCAGGCGAATGCGGCAGAAGCACCAGCACCAGACCTGTGAGTCAGAGTACCAGACACCATCCACATGAGCGGTCACCAACATCGACCAACCAGTCATTGATTCTGGCAGTGCAGAGAGTACACGAGTCAGAGACACTGCTGGCCATACCCTGTCACGGGTTTGGTGCCTTGCGAGTGTGCAGTGTGGCTGGTATTGCACTCCAGCAATAGACCTGCCAATGTCAGTGGGCAAGTGGGGCGTAGCAAACCACAAACCATGATCGCAGTGAAGGCGTCGCTGCAGTGCCAGCAGCAACCGTCAGAGGCGGTATGATGCAGAGGCCAGGGTGGCTGCTAGCGCATCGGCAATGCTGCACCGGTGCAACAGTATTCCTGCAGGCATATGACCACTGCACATCGGCAGAATTCTAAGCGACATGATCAAGATGTTGAGGTGGCATCAACCTCCTACACCTACTGTCTGATGACTCAACAGTTTCATGCGGTGGCGCCCGGAACATAAGGAAGCCACAGCACAGATGAAGTTCATTGATCAAATCAGACGTAGGACCTGAGAGCTGATGTGACAGCAGCACTGACCACTCCCACAATTTGGCAGGTACGTCACTATGCATCTTGGCAGCGGACGCGGCAGGTCACTGCGGGACCACACCCGCCCCGCAGTGATCAGGTCGCATTGGACGGCAGCGCTTGAGACGGTGCCAGCATGCCTGCAATCCACATATGCAGCTGTCCTGCCCCTCACATGTTCGCAATCACCCGAGGTCGAGACTGTGGGGAGCAACAGCGATGCAGCTCAACAGGTCGGCAGGTGCTAGTCAGGTGCTCAGCCGCAGCTGCATCAGAATCATACTTGCAAAGATGTGGCAGCACCTGCAGTAGGCACACAGGCGTTGGAAGCTGGAGGCAAGCAACACCATAACCTGCACCGCACCGCTGTGTCCGGCACAGCAGCTTCCGCTGCTACAGGGTGCACCCGAGCTGCCATTGGCTACACCTGCATCCGTGCAAGGACGCGTGACTGCCATGCCACTGATGCTGCTGCAGCAAGAAGGACGTGCTCAGCTAGCAATGATCCCAATACCCCAGACTGGTGTGAATGGCCACAAAAGTGTTTACCTCGGCAGCTGCTGTGCAGGTGTGCAAGCGGCAGGTCCACTGCACATCAGTGCCACGCCAGCAGCAGCAGCAGCAGCAGCAGAAGCAGCAGCAGCAGCGCTGTGACACACACTGTTGCCGCCATCGCGCATTGCGCCTGCAGGTTGCACCATTGCGCCATGAACATTGTAGTCACCGCTGCCATACAACATGTATTGTGCAGACATGAAGACGTCTGCACCGTCATTCCACCAAGGCTGGCAACCTATCAGCGACCTCAGTGCAGACAGTGCTGGCCAATTTGACTGTGAAGAGCCTAATCAGCTGGCTGTTGCAACTGCAAGCTCGTCCACCTGGTCAGGCTGCGGCCGGGCATGATGCACGGAGCGTGTTTGTGGAACCCTCACCCAAGTTGCCGACAGCGCACTTGCAGCTGGAGATGCGCTTCATTGCTGCAGCAGCAACAGCATTGCTGGCTGAGAGGCCATGCACAAAACCTGATCTGCTGCCTGCGGCTGGCACACTGGCGTATCAACAGTGCAGGTCAGGCATCATGCGAAGCTGCTGCATGTGGCGGGGTCAAGTATGTTACAGTACCGCCTTTGAAAACGGCTCTCGCATGTGTTCAAAACTGCCCCAGAGGACAGCACACCAAGCCGACACAGGGCCTCGAACATGTGCTGGCACACTGCTCATGGATAAAGTTTGTGCACAAGCGACATGCATGATCACTCTCGTGTATAATTGCACATGACCAACCCATCTCACCTCCTGCAGGTTTACAGGACTGCGAGGTGTGACTGCGAGGTGGGCTGGCAGCTCCAGCTGCAGGCTGCTGAGGCCGCTGATGCTGTCCGGCAGCTGCTGCAGGGCTCGACAGTCCCCAAGGTCCAGGTGCTGCAGGCTGCTGAGGCCGCCGATGCTGTCCAGTAGCTGCTGCAGGGCACGGCAGCTGTCCAGGTCCAGGTGCTGCGGGCTGCTGAGGCCGCCGATGCTGTCCGGCAGCTGCTGCAGGGCATCGCAACCCCAGAGGTTCAGGTGTTGCAGGCTGCTGAGGCCGCCGACGCTGTCCGGCAACTGCTGCAGGGCCTTGCAACCCCAGAGGTTCAGGTGTTGCAGGCTGCTGAGGCCGCTGATGCTGTCCGGCAGCTGCTGCAGGGCGTCGCAGCCCCCGAGGTTCAGATGCTGCAGGCTGCTGAGGCCGCCGACGCTGTCCGGCAACTGCTGCAGGGCCTTGCAACCCCAGAGGTTCAGGTGTTGCAGGCTGCTGAGGCCGCTGATGCTGTCCGGCAGCTGCTGCAGGGCTCGGCAGCCCATCAGGTTCAGGCGCTGCAGGCTGCTGAGGCCGCCGATGCTGTCCGACAGCTGCTGCAGGGCGTCGCATCTTGTCATTTTCAGGTCCTGCAGGCTGCTGAGGCCGCCGATGCTGTCCGGCAGCTGCTGCAGGGCCTTGCAGCCCCCAAGGTGCAGGTGCTGCAGCTTGCTGAGGCCGCCGATGCCGTCCGGCAGCTGCTGCAGGGCATCGCCACCCCAGAGGTTCAGGTGTTGCAGGCTGCTGAGGCCGCTGATGCTGTCCGGCAGCTGCTGCAGGGCATCGCAACCCCAGAGGTTCAGGTGGTGCAGGCTGCTGAGGCCGCTGATGCTGTCCGGCAGCTGCTGCAGGGCTCGGCAGCCCATCAGGTTCAGGTCCTGCAGGCTGCTGAGGCCGCTGATGCTGTCCGGCAGCTGCTGCAGGGCGTCGCAGTTTGTCAAGTTTAGGTCCTGCAGGCTGCTGAGGCCGCCGACGCTGTCCGGCAACTGCTGCAGGGCCTTGCAACCCCAGAGGTTCAGGTGTTGCAGGCTGCTGAGGCCGCTGATGCTGTCCGGCAGCTGCTGCAGGGCTCGGCAGCCCATCAGGTTCAGGCGCTGCAGGCTGCTGAGGCCGCCGATGCTGTCCGACAGCTGCTGCAGGGCGTCGCATCTTGTCATTTTCAGGTCCTGCAGGCTGCTGAGGCCGCTGATGCTGTCCGGCAGCTGCTGCAGGGCGTCGCAGCCCCAGAGGTTCAGGTGCTGCAGGCTGCTGAGGCCGCTGATGCTGTCCGGCAGCTGCTGCAGGGCGTCGCAGCCCCCAAGGTCCAGGCGCTGCAGGGCGTCGCAGCCCATAATGTCCAGGTGCTGCATAGCGTCGCAGCCCCGAAGGTCCAGCTGCTGCAGGGCATCGCAGTACACAAGGTCCAAGTGCTGCAGGCTGCTGAGGCCGACGATGCTGTCCGGCAGCTGCTGCAGAGCTCGACAGCCCCAGAGGTTCAGGTGCTGCAGGCTGCTGAGGCCGCTGATGCTGTCCGGCAGCTGCTGCAGGGCGTCGCAGCCCCAGAGGTTCAGGTGTTGCAGGCTGCTGAGGCCGCTGATGCTGTCCGGCAGCTGCTGCAGGGCATCGCAACCCCAGAGGTTCAGGTGGTGCAGGCTGCTGAGGCCGCTGATGCTGTCCGGCAGCTGCTGCAGGGCTCGGCAGCCCATCAGGTTCAGGTCCTGCAGGCTGCTGAGGCCGCTGATGCTGTCCGGCAGCTGCTGCAGGGCTCGGCAGCCCATCAGGTTCAGGCGCTGCAGGCTGCTGAGGCCGCCGATGCTGTCCGGCAGCTGCTGCAGGGCGTCGCATTTTGTCAAGTTCAGGTACTGCAGGCTGCTGAGGCCGCCGATGCTGTCCGGCAGCTGCTGCAGGGCCTCGCAGCCCCCAAGGTGCAGGTGCTGCAGCTTGCTGAGGCCGCCGATGCCGTCCGGCAGCTGCTGCAGGGCGTCGCAGTTTGTCAAGTTTAGGTCCTGCAGGCTGCTGAGGCCGCCGATGCTGTCCGGCAGCTGCTGCAGGGCTCGGCAGCCCCTCAGGTTCAGGTCCTGCAGCTTGCTGAGGCCGCCGATGCTGTCCGGCAGCTGCTGCAGGGCATCGCAGCCCCCAAGGTTCAGGTGCTGCAGCCTGCTGAGGCCGCCGATGCTGTCCGGCAGCTGCTGCAGGGCGTCGCAGCCCCCAAGGTCCAGGCGCTGCAGGGCGTCGCAGCCCATAATGTCCAGGTGCTGCATAGCGTCGCAGCCCCGAAGGTCCAGCTGCTGCAGGGCATCGCAGTACACAAGGTCCAAGTGCTGCAGGCTGCTGAGGCCGACGATGCTGTCCGGCAGCTGCTGCAGAGCTCGACAGCCCCAGAGGTTCAGGTGCTGCAGGCTGCTGAGGCCGCTGATGCTGTCCGGCAGCTGCTGCAGGGCGTCGCAGCCCCAGAGGTTCAGGTGCTGCAGGCTGCTGAGGCCGCTGATGCTGTCCGGCAGCTGCTGCAGGGCGTCGCAGCCCCCAAGGTCCAGGCGCTGCAGGGCGTCGCAGCCCACAAGGTCCAGGTGCTGCAGAGCGTCGCAGCCCCGAAGGTCCAGCTGCTGCAGGGCATCGCAGTACACAAGGTCCAAGTGCTGCAGGCTGCTGAGGCCGCCGATGCTGTCCGGCAGCTGCTGCAGAGCTCGACAGCCCCAGAGGTTCAGGTGCTGCAGGCTGCTGAGGCCGCCGATGCTGTCCGGCAGCTGCTGCAGGGCATCGCAACCCCAGAGGTTCAGGTGTTGCAGGCTGCTGAGGCCGCCGATACTGTCCGGCAGCTGCTGCAGGGCGCCACAGCCTCCAAGGTCCAGGTGCTGCAGGCTGCTGAGGCAGCTGATGCTGTCCGGCAGCTGCTGCAGGGCATCGCAGTACACGAGGTCCAAGTGCTGCAGCCTGCTGAGGCCGCCGATGCTGTCCGGCAGCTGCTGCAGGGCGTTGCAGTCCCCAAGGTCCAAGTGCTGCAGGCTGCTGAGGCCGCCGATGCTGTCCGGCAGCTGCTGCAGGGCCTCGCAGCCCCCAAGGTGCAGGTGCTGCAGGCTGCTGAGGCCGCCGATGCTGTCCGGCAGCTGCTGCAGGGCGTCGCACTTTGTCAAGTTCAGGTCCTGCAGGCTGCTGAGGCCGCCGATGCTGTCCGGCAGCTGCTGCAGGGCCTCGCAGCCCCCAAGGTGCAGGTGCTGCAGCTTGCTGAGGCCGCCGATGCCGTCCGGCAGCTGCTGCAGGGCGTCGCAGTTTGCCAAGTTGAGGTCCTGCAGGCTGCTGAGGCCGCCGACGCTGTCCGGCAGCTGCTGCAGGGCTCGGCAGCCCCTCAGGTTCAGGTCCTGCAGGCTGCTGAGGCCGCCAATGCTGTCCGGCAGCTGCTGCAGGGCATGGCAGCCCCTCAGGTTCAGGTCCTGCAGGTTGCTGAGGCCGCCGATGCTGTCCGGCAGCTGCTGCAGGGCGTCGCAGCTCCCAAGGTTCAGGTGCTGCAGCCTGCTGAGGCCGCCGATGCTGTCCGGCAGCTGCTGCAGGGCGATGCAGCCCCCAAGGTCCAGCACCACCAGCTGCTCGCCAAATGCGAGCTGATGTGGCGGCGCTGCAAGCCGCAGGTAGCGCAGGTCGGGTGTTGCTTGGCTGGCTGCAACGCTGCCATCGTCTAGCAGCACCTCCTCCATGTCAAGAGCAGCCAGGCGGCAGCGAGGGTGGCGGCTGAGGAGCTGCGCCAATGTCCAGGTGGAGGAGCTGCCGGGCCCGCAGCGAAGTCTGCTCGCAAGCGCGCTTGTGTCTCCCTCCTAACATCAGTGGAGCAACTATATGTCATGTTTCCAGATGACAGGATGTCAGGTTCTAGATGGCAGGATGTCAAGTTATGTATATTGCTGCCACCTCTGCAGAAAGCATTTAGCTAACAAGTGGAGGTCTTGACAATACACGTGCAATGTACCTTGGGCAAGGACTCATTCGCCACCATGTCACTGAGTGACCAACCGCCAGGCTGTTCATTGTGCTCCAGCACAGCGAGAGCCATCTCTACCAGGCAGTCGTGCACCTGAAGCCTGCAGACCAAATCAGGATGTCACATGTCGCTCATGACCTAGCACACGAAGGTATGTTGCGCGTCAGCAGACTTCTGGAACGCAACGATGCGGGAAGTGCACCATGATGATCCTGAAAGGTGAGTTACCCACCTCCTGCGGCCGTCGCTCTTAAATTTGAAGCTGATGAGTGACGCGCACTCCAGTGCCACAATCATCTCGTAGCCCCTGCGGTGCAGTGCTGTGGGCGAAGCGACCGCTCTGCGGCCTGGCCTACGAGGATCCTGGAGGAGGGAGGTCCAAGTCATGGCCAGGTGCTCCACGGGCTGCCCTCTCAGCATCAGCGCTGCATCCAGAAACATCTGCCTGCATGTCAAAACGCGACTGTGTGCATGTTGCCTCCAGTGTGTTGTCGAAGGTTGCATCACAAATGGAAGCATGCAAGCATTAGGATACAGATGTGCATAAGGATGAGAGGCATGATGCAAGACCTAAGTGAAAGCCATAGCAGTCACAATGTACCTATGGCCGTCAGTAGGTAGGCGGTCAAGACTCCATTTGAGTACTGGCAGCACAGTGGCCCCAGGCGATAATTGGTCTCGCAGCAGGTCTTTGAGCTCGTCCTGCAAAGTGTCATGAAAGACCCTTCGTGTTACAAACATCCAGTCAGCAGCGGCGAGGTGTTGCATTCGCAGCACATCCCTCAGCAGATACGAAAGCAATTGAAGTGCGCCCTGAGAGTTTGGCTTCTGGCAACATGTCTTGATGACTTCTGGAGATCAGGAAGCATCGTTCCGTACCTCACAGGTGTCCGGTGACTGGCTGCGCAGTGCACTGCCCAGCACACGAAGCGCCAGGGGCAGGCCATTGCAGATGCCCAGTGCGGTTTGCACCACCCTGCCGATGCCTGCTGGCACGCTGTCCCCAGCAAAAGCATGCCAGCACAGCAGCTGCAGCGCCTGCTGCTCCTCCAGGAGTGCGACAGGGCGCAGCGCGCAGCTGCCGCCATCCTGATGCAGGTTGCCGCTGTCGCGTCCCGTCAGCACCACGCGGCTGCCTTCTGGCAGGGCATCGAGGTGCAGCAGGGCATCCCGCTGCTGCGCCGACCACAGGTCGTCCAGCACCAGCAGCAGGGGGCCGCCTTCCCGCGTACACTTGCACAGCTGCTGCTGCTGTTCTGCCAGGCTGCCAGCTGCAGGGACGCCGGCGCCACCGCTCGTCAATATGCTGATAAGCTCCTGCTGCTTGGCACGCAGCGCATCAGTCTCTACTGCGGCCTGGCCCACTTCCAGGAAGACGTGCTGACCGAAGCTGAGCTTGCCGCTGCCCAGCTCAATAAACAGCGCCCGTGCAAGTGTCGTCTTGCCAATGCCGCCCATGCCATGCAGGCTGAGCACGCGCACGCCGCCACGCTGGTCGGGCTGCAGCAGCGGCAGCAGCACCTGAACGCGCTCCTCCAGGTCCACAGGATGGTCGGCCGCATGCACGCGTGGCTGTCCCAGCCGCTGCAGCACCTCCGTCACGATGGCGTCCACATGCAGGTGGTCATCCCTGCACAGGGCCAGCTATGTGTGAGCCCTCATTTCTGTATGCCCAATACCACGGTAAGCAGTCCGTGCACAGCAGTGTCTCTACATGTCGTTGATGAGTGAAGAAGAAATTACACACTCGCAAGCAAGACAGCTTGCATTGGCCAGGGTGCCTCACATGCCGTGGGAGTCCAAACGGTCGCCAGTGCGCCTCAGCACTGCATCCAGATCGGCCTCCATGTCGGCCTGGAATGCCTGCAGCCGCTGGGTGTTGTTACTTCCCTCATACCCCGAGATGTGCTGCTGCAGCTGCCGTTGCAGCATGCTGAGGTCGCTGGTGCCATAGAAGACTGGCATGAGGATGGGCGGCTTGCTGCTGCGCTGCACGCACTGCTGCTGCCACTGCTGCTGCTGGGTTAGCACACCAGAGGCCGCAGCATCCAGCTCGGCGTACTTCTGCTGCAGCGGCGGGTGCGGCTGCTGCGGATGCAGCGCCCAGTGCAGCTCCTGCATGCAGTAGCTGCTGCGCAGGAAGTCTGGCGTGAGCACTGTGATGACGATGCTGCAGCTGCGCAGCGCCGCTTCCATTTCCAGGTCCGCTTCATCGCCGAGTTGCAGGCTGCGCTCGTCCAGGAAGGAGCTGACGCCGTGGCGCCGCAGCTCCCGCTGCAGCCACACTGCAAAGCTGGCCTTCTGCTGGCCCGCGTGGCTGATGAACACGTCGTAGGTGCGACTGCTGGCTTGCGGCATGTTGCAAGTCCGTTGCTTGATTCTGCAAAATGCTAGGGGAGGATGGTCACCGGGTCTACTCAACAACAGGTTGCAGCAGTCCCTGCGCATAGGCTCTAGATCATGCACAGCCACTTGGCTGGCAGAGTCAAGAGCGACTCAGCAGGCAAGGGGCGCATACCTGGCAGGAACGAATACCGCGCCCCAGAAAGCAGGTCGGCAGAGCTGAGATGCTGAGCACAAGGCTGCAGCTCCACGAGGGCTCCTGTACACACACGTCGTATCAATGACGGATCAACTCGTGCAATAGTGGCACCGGAGAAACGATATCGCCACTGATCATAACGGATTACAAGCAATTGGCAGACAGCACTGGCATGCATTGCGGCAAGTCACGGTAGACTGCATCTGGCAAACATGCAGATACCGAGGGACCAGTAAATGCTCCGGACTTTGCCTTGACTTGGAGAAGCTGCCCGGGCAGGTGTCTGAAATTATTTGGCTACGGGCGACAAGCGCTGCAGCAAGGCTGTGAGCAGGTACGGCGGCAGCACCGGCGTGGCAGCTGCACACTTCGACGCTCGGCAGATATCCGCAAGGTCACGAGGTAGCAACGTGACACCACAAGATGAGGAAGGCGCGCAAATGATGAGACGCCCGTACACGACATGCGATAGGGGTCGATGTGAGAGGATGACCCTCGTCAGGTGATTGCGCATGCTTGTCAGTTGCGGCTCAAAGCGATCCCTGACACTTCAGAGTGCTGCGACCCACTGCTGACCATTCGTTCCGTACAACCCAACAGTGGGTTGAGGTGGCCACCACGGACTCCCAATACGGCTTGTGCTCAGGTGTGCTGCAGGCAAGCGAATTATTCAGCTGTGGATGTTCTCTGTCTGCTCGTCCCTCAGCATCGAGCACGGGTGGCCTAAGTGCTCCACTTATATGCCAATGCCGCAGCACTCAGTCTGATAACTGGCTTGCAGCAAGGCGCCAACAAGTCTGCCGTCATCAATGCTTGATGCAAATGAGCCTTGTGGCGTCGCTTCGTGAAGACTATCTGGTCGTGCTGGTTCTGAAGTCGGGACAGGGCCCGCAAGGGTCCGACCAATGCGTGCGTGTGACGGGCAGGCAACACAGTGCATCACACCGACGGATGTTGCAAACATGCAGGCTGTGCCAACTGCCGAGGCATTCCGACCAGCGAAACTTCCTGCAGCTGCGCCGTCGCAAATCGTCAGGTAGACATCACGAGATAGGTCACAATCAACGCTTGTTTGTGTGCATCAGACCATGGTCAGTTGCGTGCTGCATACGACAGGTCCGCATGTGCTTCAACGACCAATGTAGGTTGAGGTGGACACCACATCCATCTGCTGTTGCGTGCATACATCTGATGATCCTGATTTTGCGGAATGCCAACATGCCAACATGATCTGCTCTTGATACCGCTCTTGATATATCAGCAGGAGATCACAGCATGGGTTCATGGGATGCGTCTGGCACAGCAGCTGTCATCTCAGCGGCAATAGCCCTGCTGGCCTGGCTGGCATCACTGCTTCAGTTGCTGATCTCACGGCGGTATCGGGAAAAGGATGCAGCCACTGCCTCGCAGAAGATGCTGGCTGCTTGCGAGCAGGAGTATGCCTCAGTTGTGCAGCCAGCGCTCGCCACTCTGGCCGACTTCAGGTGGCAGTACCCTGACGGCGCTCTGTGGACGGCGCTACTAGCCCCACGGCTTGTGCACTTCAATGCTGCGGATGGCCTGCAGGAGCCGCACGGCGCCTCACTGCAAGAGCACAGAGCCCGCAATGCCGCAAAGGACGTCTGGAAGCGGCTAATCCGCGCAATGGAGGATGGGCAGCTGCCTACCAGCTTTGGCAGCGCTGATTGCGGCGGCGCCATCCGCTTCAGCAATGACCATGACGGCGCCACCTGGCGGGAGCGTGCCAACAACTTCCGGCTGTTGGTGGAGCCATTTGACATTGCCAACTACTACCGCATGGGGCTACACAACACACCGTCCGGGCACTACCTCACCAGCGACAATCGCCCCGCCATCTTCAAGCGCCTGGAGGACATGACCGTGCGCCACATGCGGGCACAGCCTGCCACTGCAGCGCCGCTCACATACAGAAATTCCATGGTGTGGGCGCATGCGCAAGCTGGCACCGTGCCTGGCGGCTCCGGTTGGGCGCCGCTGGCGGGCGGGCCGCAGGCACACCAGCCGCTGAGGGATGCGCCCGTGCCATGACAAACATCTTGAAAGCTTCAAACACACAGCAGCTGTTGAGGTTGTCAGTGGACTGCAAATGTGCATTCTCAGGAAGGAAATGAAGATGTGTGATTGTGTAAAATTTTGCATACTTGTCCTCACATGTGGAATCGCAATCAAAGGTCCGTTGGTACGAGTATGGATTGCTATTACCGAACCGCAAATGCACAGCATCAACCTACTGTGACGCATGCAAGCGCCGATCACACAGCCTGGTCCACGTGCATCGCTCCCTCTGCGCCTACTGACCAGCCGACTTGATCGTATGTCGTCGTTCATGCGCTCCACCAGTGTGCTGTCAATTGTCATTGCAGCAGTCTGCCCACCACTATGCCCGCAGCCAGAGCCCTGCAGCTGCCGCAACCGCTGGGTGCAACTCTGATGCTTCATGTCTGCTGCCACCGCCAGCTGCTTCGGCAGCTGCTGGCACGGTTGTCGCGGCCTGCTTTGTCAGCGTTGTCCTGACACGATTCCTGCCTTCCTGGGCTGCTGCTACGATTTACTCTGGTTCCCCTCCTGCCGTGGGGTGGTGGACGGCAGTCAGCTGTGAATACCACATTCCACCACACTATCCTCGCTGACCTGGCCCGGTACAACTCCGCGGCCACGTTGGCGGGTGCGGCTGCCTGACGGCCGTCGTTGCCGCTGCTGCGCGCAAGTGGTGCTCCGGGCACAGTCGGCACAGGTTGATGACTGTGCACACCTGCACATGAACACAAATATCCTCGAGCTTGAGATCAAGATCAAGATCGCACTTGAGGTTTGCCGAGGTATGTCTTCCCCGCGGACGCCGCCTTCTTGCAGCACATGGTGCCGCAGCCCCAGGCCCAGCTTTAGGCCAGGTTGCCACTGAGCCGCTGAGTCCGCACGCCTGCACACATTCCGTCCCAAACGCTACTGACATGGCGCAGAAACCGGCTCGTTGCAGCCCAGGCCGCCGTGTGGTAGGTGCCCCCGAGTCCTTTGAGCAGCCAAGCAGCTGGATGGCGCTGTACTGCAGAGTGGAGGACAAGTGTTTCAAGGTATTGGAATGCAGCATATATATGTATATATATATGTACATATATGTATATATATACGGTTTTGCTGAAGGCCCAAGGTATGGGCGTTCAGGGCATCCTGCCGGTGCCGGTGCGCAGGCTGCGCCAGCAAAGCCAACCGCTGGTAACAACAGCATCACCACCGCAGGCCGATCATATTGGCGCTCAAAAGCATCGTGAATGTGTGTTCACCAGCACCGTTATCTTCAGCCTGTGGCAGCCGGTCCAACAGCTGGCAGGCGTCTTCCAGTATGCTGGGCATGACATGACAACCTTTTATGCATGTTGGACGTTGCAATGAAGTACTTGCTCTAAACCGAAGTGTCACCTTCAGTCTGTGCCATCAGGCTCAGCACTCGGCAGGACATTGTCAGCACTTCACGGCTCTTCCTGCCGCACTTGACACAGGACTACTCAGCCCCTTTGTCCGAGACGGCTGACGTGCGCACCTGCAGCAGGGCGCCCTGCACTGTGGTTGTCGGCAGCCGCGGCGGCGGACAGTCCTGCTTCCGGCGGACTGCTTTTGCCGCAGCTGCGCCGTCCGCTGCCAGGCCTGCGCGTCCACCGCACAGCGACCTCTGCTGGCAGCATGCCGTGCTCGCGTCGATGCTGTGCAGGCGATGCGCAGCCGGCATTGCCAGTGCTGCTGCTGTCTGCACATATTCCGCAGCACTGCTGTGCGAGGTGGTCAGCCACTCTGCAATTTTATATATGGCCCACCTGCAAGCAGCTCAAGGGCTGTGGTGCACATGCTTCCCCTTTCCTTGTCACTGAGCATGACTGCTGGGACCAACATCGCAGGTATAGCTGTAGTGCACATGCTTCCCCTTTCCTTGTCACCGAGCATGACTGCTGGACCAACATCACAGGTATAGCTGGTGATGACAGGCTGCTACCTAGCACATGTATTGATAGTGTAGGTCATTGCAAAGAGGGAGAAGGTCCACAGGCAGGCGCTCGGTATCATGTCATAGACTTACCCGAGGGTTAAACCCACAACTTATGTCATGAGACCGCTGCCCAACGCTGCAGTATTTGCCAGGCGGTCTGCCTCAAGACTGTCGTCCATGGCAAGCAGCGTTGACCACATCGCTATTGTGATGGTGCCGGGTGTGTTCTGCTCAGCAGCCTGCAGCATACCAGGCTGGCGGCAGCAGGCGAACAGCCCACCTTGCAGCTTTGTCAGGTCAGCATCCCACTGCTCAAAGTTTCCATCCTGTATGTCACATGTAGCTGCGGATGTCAGGCATGGCACAACCGCTGCACTTCCTATCTACGAGTAAACTGAGATGCAATTGGAGAGCTTGCAGATCTATGGCATCGGCGAGGTGACACAATGAAAAGAAATGCTGAACCTTCTAAATGGCACACATGCAGTGCGCTGCCGAGGCCAGGCCGGCTGCTGCCAGGTGCAGCCGCACGTCAGACGACCAGCACGCCGTCAATTTCAGCAGCAAGTGAGTTCGCTCCAGCCACCTTCTGTTTGTGTGCTCTGATGGCAGTCTGCTGAGCAGCTCTTTCTCCCTTTCTTCACCTGCCAGCCTGGACAGTGCAAGGATGGTCATCAGCATCGGCCCGCACCTATGTCCAAAACATGCTTGAGGCAGCACGATGCTGCCACAATGATGCAGACCCAATCAACACGGCGCAGAAGCAGTGCCATCAATATCAGCTTGTGCCACCTGGGCACCTGCATCGACAATGACAGCAGCGCCTCATTTTGCTGGTGCGGCGCCAGCGGCAGCACTGTGACAGCGATGTGCTGAGCATCATCCGATGTCAGCACTGCACGAACTCCGTCGGACCTGCCTTTTGCCCAGTCCAGCAGCTGATCTAGTGCACTGGTGCCAAAACAGCTGCCTGTTGCACCCTGGCAGTCAGATGCAGACTGAGCCTGCTGCGCCATCTTATCTGACCTCTTGATGTATCTAGTCCTTGGGCAGCGCACCAGCAGACACTGCGACTGGTCAGGATGAACGCAAAAGGGCTGCAAGGCACTGGGTAAATCGGCGGGCAAATGCGCGGGAATGGCTGAACATGCTGTCAAGCCGTCCCAGGACGACACGAGTGCGGTGCAGGCACAAAAACACGTTTGCCGACGGCATGGAAGCGTCAGTGATATCGAGGACACTATTATGCACGTCGTTGCGAGCTGCCTGTGGACTCGACCGCCAAGTCCTGCAGGAGGCCTCTTACATCCTCGGTCCAAACTGAACTTGGTGGTCGTGCCTGCAGCCGCTGCTGAGGCTGAATTGAAGAGGTCCAGAATCAAGAAAATACCCTGTTCAGCACCACGATGGGCGCTGGCACTGCATCAAGCGCTGCAGAGGCTGCTCAGATTCTGCGCGCAAACCTGCCGCAGAGCGGTGACCGTGCCGGACAGCAGTCTGACCACCGTCTACTTACTGAGGTCACGAGTCTGCTGGACAGGTGCCTGTGCTCTAATGGTAGCGCAACTTCATGTCTGGCATGATGTGACAAGCTTGTAATTCGGTGCAGATGCTCAAAATGCCATGCCGTCTTTGATCGAACACCCCAAATGAGGCAGATGCATCTCCCATTCGCAGTGAGACAGCACCTGGACTCGCAGCTGCATCGCCGCCTTGTCCACTGGCTGGCTCTGCTGCTGGCTGTTGAGCAGGTACCGCTTGCTGCAGAAGCGTTCGCCGCGCTGGCAAAGCTGTGGCGGGTCAGATACCAATACACAGCAGCTGCTGCGCTCGCACAAGCGCCACCTGCAGCAGGCCCTGCAGCGAGAGGGCATTGTTGCAGCAGTCTATGGCTTTGACCCTGAGGCAGTGTCCAACTTCGCCGCTGTGCTGCTGCAGCTTGAGATCGACCTAGACACCCCAGGGCCAGATGTTCTTGCTGCAGTACTGCCCGCCGCTTACGCCACTGCGGAGCATCACTTCACACACCGGATCACCGATTCAGACGGCATGGCTGGCCTGCACACCGCAAGCTCAGTTCTCAGCTGGGTAGCACAGGTGCTGTGCATTCTTAGATGTTAAAAAGAGGTTTAGCAGACTGCAACCTAGAGCATCAGGACTGTCAGTTGTTGGTGTCATCTGTATCATATCTTTCGTCACTTGATGTGCTCTTGACCAGCGGTATTCCTGTATCCAGGCCAACTTCGCGGAGCCAACTGCTGCAGATCGTGACACGCTGCTGACAGCAAGTGTGCGCCTTGTGCACTGCATCGTCAACACCTGCCGCGCCTGGCAGGTCGCGACAGCAGCTCTCAGTCTTGGCGTCCGAGCCCTTTCGCTGATGCACACCACCTCGGCATGCTGGCAGTCACAATCGAGGCAACGCCTTTTTAGACCCGCACCTGTATCAATGAATAGTCAGTTGACTGCCTAATGCAGGCGACAGACATGTAGCTTCTGGCTAGTGCAAGGTCACCCTTGGTGATATGACATCCGAGAAAGTGAATTTCTGAAGCATGTGCTCCTGCAGTTCCTCATGAAACTGCTGATGCGGACCAAGCGGTCACAGCCATGCCCTCCCGGCCGGTTCCCAGACATGCTGCCGGAAGCTCTTGCAGATGACATTGCCAGCTGCATGCTGCTGGTGCACCAGCAGCTTGCGCTGGTGAATTGCCCGCTCAAGATGTATATACTGGCGATGTACAATGCCAGCGGTGTGCTGTATGGGGCTCTGCTGGCGCTGCCAGATGCGAATGGCATACCATTTCGTCACCCGGCAATAAGAGCATGCGCTTGAAGGACTATGTTGCACCTGCATGTCGACCACAGACCCCAAGGCCCAACCATTGCACATCCTCCCATGTCATTGTGCAGTGGACAGCAATGTGTGATATCTCGTTGCTTGCAGGTGGGCGGCATGTGGCGGAGCTTGGTACTGCCTGGCTGACGGCATGGCACAACAGCAAGGCTGCTGCAGAGCTGGCGAATCAGTCAGCACCGCTGGAGGCGGCAGCTGCTCGCATGGCACTTTGCAGGCTGACAGCTCTGGCATCATCTCTGGCATGCTGCACGCACCTGCAGTCAGAAGGCGGTGTGCCATCTGGTGCTCGCCTCGTCCCTGCTGCGGCAGACGAGTTGGTGCAATTTGCTGAGCACCACATGCAGGTGACTGTTGAGAGTGAAGGCGAGGGTTTGAGAGCCTGCAGCATCTGTGAACTGGTGCATGCATGTACATGTAGAATGACCGATGCAGGAGCTGGTTGCAATGTTGGATTGGGCCACGGCATGGGCTGTCAAGCCCCCAGCAGCATGTGCCACGACCGCGCCCCAGGAGATCGCCGTGAACTCTGCTGGTGATCATGTGCGCGTGCTGACGAAGGTGGGGTCACGTCACAACCCTTCTGCTACCTAGGCAGCTGCCCCATCGGCAGCATAGCGCCTCAGGTTGTCTGCAGGAGTGTTGGTTACCAGTAGGAGTTGGTCGCCCTTATCATATTGTATAATGCCCTGCTACATCTGTCGTGTTCTCCACAAATTGCTGCTGATTTCTCAGAATGCACATGTTCGTCGCAGCCGATTGCAGCATGCACTCTCTGAAAGCGAGGTAGTGAAACATGATGCTCCCTGGCAGGTCGGTGAACAGGCGGCATACCTCGCCGGTGCAGCAGCAGCAGTGCTGAGCGTTGCTGCCACATTCCGCGGCGCTGGCCACGATGGCGGCAGACCGTTTGCTGACATCTGGGCAGACGCCGGGGTGCTGCCGGTCCTCAGGCGCTACCTGCGACTGGCTGGCTCGACGGAGGCTCCCGGCTGGGACGCTGCACTGATGCTGCCGGTTGCGGCTTTGGCAGTGCCTGCGCTCGACACACTGGCCACAGTTCTGCTGGAAAGCGGCGCTAGCCCCCAGCTGGCGATGCCATTTGCCGAGGCAGCTGCAGATGCTCTACGCCTGGCAACGCTCATCCTGCTGACGTCAACCAGCAAGGTGGCAGGTGCTCATCGATGCAGTTTCAAAGGATGGTATCTGGCGTGCTGTTGCCAACCTCGAGGTTGTTTGCCTGATGTGATCTTCTCACAATGCCAGACTGGGTTCTGGTGTGCCGTGCAGGGAGTAGAGACGAGGCTGTCCGGTCTGCTGTAACTGTTGGCACGATCAGCAGCAGGATTGTGGCCACTGCTGCCCAGTTGCTGGACGATGCAAGGCTCCAGAGCATCGGGCGGAGGGGTGTTGTTGGCGCCCTGACGAACTTGTTGGTCTGTTTGATATCAGGCCGCACTCTGCAATCTGGTTCCTGCCCGGTTCAGCTACTCGTGTTGGTATGTACGGCTCTGTTGCCGGTTGCCACCGCCTGCAGTGCTGAGTGGCGTGGTGCAGCAGCCGCCTGGACTTACTTCTGCAAACGACTGCCGCTCCTGCCGCGTGCCGACCAGAAGGTGGCAGGTTGCGCTTGTGGTTAAAAGCGTCAACTGGAACAAACATGCAAAGCTTAGTAGACAGCCATGACCAGTGGTCCTCCGTGCAAGCACGTGTGTGGAGCTGAAGCTCCTGTTTTCCAACCGTCCCAGATTGCCTGCAGGTGCTGCAGCCATTACTGCAAGACCTGGATGCCCTCTCTGGCAACAGCAAGACGTCAGAAGTCACAAAGACTGCCGAAGACGCAGACAAAGCCGCACAAGAGCTTCTGGTATGTGATTGCATGCCCTAGACTCCGCTTTGATGCATCAAGCACCCACATAATAATAGCATAGTGGGCAAACCATACGTTTGCAAGCCAGACAGCAGGCTTGTTACTGTGTGCCATATTGCTCACGAACATAATTGTGTTCTGATGCAGGACAGCGAAGCGGCGGCAGAGTTTGAGGTTGACAGCAGCAGGCGGTCGGCAAGAAGGCGCACCACCAAGCCAGCAGCTGCAGCAGGGGCACTACGCCGCGGCGGCACCGATGTTGTGGGTGACCCAGCTTCAAAGGTGTCAGCCAAGCCAGCTCGGATGGCATGCCCGCTGACGTGCGTGGCATCAGCATCGTTGCTATGATCGATGTACACCAGACTACAATGAATCTTTCGAGTTTTGCCGATGGATCCAAATGGTTTGCTTGTACTGTTACCCGACCAATGTGTTTATACCGTGCGCTTCATAGACACGCAGTCATGCAGGCGAATCTGGTGTGCATTCCTGGTGCAAATTTACAAACAGAAATCTTCAAGCTTGGCTGCCTGTCGGAGCCATTGTGGGAATTGTTGTGCTATGCTCTCTGCATGGTAAACAGCCTTCATCCAACAAATACCAGATAGCGCGCCCGTCGAAAAATCCGCCGTCTGCTTCTCGAAGACAGGAGGTGAAGACTGTCAATGACTTCACTGCCAGACCCCATACGATGATCCAACTTGCTTTGCATGAACCACAATCCACGACACAGAGCACCGTGTTTGTGCCTGATCACAATGAGGCGGCAGCAGAAGAGCACACCTGGCGATAACGTACCAGGTGCAACAGCTTCGGTGTGCCGACCACTCGTGAGCACGTCTGCATGCCAGACCCTCCTATGCGCTCGGAGCACTCTGCTGTTCAAAACACGTACAACTTGCAAGTGTCATGCCGCAGCACCGGTACGCTGTCAATGATGGGTCGTTGCTGGCGTGCAGTGCAGGCACGTCATCGTTTTTGTCCTCTCTTTCTTTGGAAGTGATTGGAAATCTGGCGGGATCCTGCAGCAGCCGTCAGAAGGTCACTGCCTGGCCAAAGTTGTGAGGTGCAGCAAACATCATCATGGCCAGCACCACAGGCGACTTCTGGATGAAGAAGTGCACCGCACTAGCAAGCGGCGCTGATCCTGCGGGCCAGCTCCTGGCAGAAGCTACCTCCCTGTTGCATCACAGGTGCGCATGCAGCTGACATGCAATGCCATGCAAGCAAGAAACTCTGCGCTGCTGATGCAAGAATGCATGGTGTTCAGCAACTTCGGCATGCTCCCATCGCCGCAGGGTTCTGACCGCAGCACAACCTGGCCCCGCAGCACTGGGGCGCGACTTCAACCACGGCCTCGTGGACCTGCTGGTCTCCTTGCTGGGTGCAGACGTCCATGAGCAGCTGGCCGCTGCGGCGCTTGTGGCTCTGAATTGCGTGTGCAGCAGCAGCAGCAGCAGCAGCAGCAGCGGTGCTGTGCCCATGCCAAGGCTGCAGCGACTCGTGGCTCAGGCCTCAGCAGTGGGGCAAGCCCTGCAGCGGCCAGGGCTGTGCCGTGCAGTGCACCGCATGGACGCCGAGACGCTGTCAGGCATCATCAGGACCCTGACCCTGGCTCACGCTCGCAAGGCAGCCGAGTGCAGCGCTGAGTTTGTCCGGGCGCTGCTGCCTGCCGTGCTGGCCATAGCCGAGATGGCTACTGATTCTGGCAACAGCGCGGCTGTGCCCACCAGTGTCAGCGCATTCGACCTGCAGACTGCAGTTCGTGCGCTCGGCATGGTGGAAATGCAGCCCCACCCTGAGCTGCTGCGAGCCGACCGAGATGTGCTGGTGGAGGCGGCGGTGCGCCTTGCGAGCTCGACACTGGCAGTCTGGGAGAGGATGCAGGAGCAGGGCTACCAGCTGGACACTGGTGATGATGCAAATCCTGAGGTGTGGCTGTGCACCACAGGCCTGCACGAGATCTCGCAGGTATGATTTGGGTGAGGCAGCCCAGCCGATTTTGTCTGATAAGACTTGGCTTCCACGGCATGTTGGCTCTGAAGCTGCAGCCTCGCTGCGCATTGTGATCGATCTGGAACATACGGCATCATTGACTGTGCCTTCATTCACTCATGCAGACTCTGCAGTTTCTCGTGAGCAGAGGTGCATGCTGCCAGCGTGTCCAGCTGTGGTCTGCCAGCTGGCCCCAGCTGCCCAAGCATCTGTGCGAGTCCATTGCGGCCTTTGGGGTGGGCCTCTGCCAGATGCTGGCTGCAATGGAGCAGCTGACACCGCACCTGGGTGCCATCTGGCCTGACTGCAGCACCCTGCTGGCTGTGATCCGCAGAAGCATGCCGCCAGCAGCATGCAATCAGGTCGCAGTCCGCGTCGGAGAGGCGTGGGTGCGATCCGGCATGCGCCTGGCCGAAGCACGGCCGCACACTGCAGCGGCCGAGGCGGCTGAGGCATCGCGGCTGACGGTTCTCTCTCTGATGTGCTCGAGCCTGTGCGGAAGCGCGGCAGACAAAGCGCAGGTTGTGCGAGTGCTGTGCGGCCGGTCCACACCTGCACTAGCTGCCATGATGCACTGGGGCGTCGGGCTGCTTGCCGACCGGGCGTCCTGCACCAGAGAGGCCCCGCTGAAACTGGTGGCTGTTGAGCCTGCTGGCATGCGGCATCTGAGAAGCGTCGCTGACCAGGCGGCGAGCCTGTGCAACGCCGCCGGCACCTTCCTCACTGCTCCGCTGAGGAGTGGCAGCCATGCTTCTCGGCAGCTGGCCGATGCCTCTGTTGCGGGCGGAGCGCTTGAGGCTCTGACGGTCTTCTTCCGTCTCCCTGGCACAGCAGCAGTGGCAGATCATCGGCAGCTGTGCGATGACATGATGGCCGGTGCTGCAGTGTCCACAGCAGATGCTCTGGCTGCCGCGGCAGAGCAGATATTGAACGGCACGGCCTATGGGTATCAGCGTCGGATCTTTGCAGCAGCGGCCTCCAGCCTGTTGGGAGTTGTGAAAGCGCACATGCTGCGGCCTCAGCTTCAGGCAGAAGACCTGTGCTGCCGCTTCGTCCCCACCGCCGCCTGCCGCACATTGCTGCTCTGCATCTGCGCAGCGGACGCAGCAGATTTGGCCTTCATAACACGCTGCGGCATCATTGAGACGCTGATGTACCTGATGGCTAGTCGGCTTGCCCGCGCCCTTCCTACAGCAATGTTTCTGCCGGATGCAACCCGTGTGTTGACGGTGCTGGCTGCAGCCAATCACCAAGCGTGGGCTGCAGTGGCCGAAGACTGGAGAGCTGCGAAGCAGAATATGCAGCGCCTGCCAGCGCATGAAAAGCAGCTGCTGAAGCCGCTGATGCGCCGCCTGGAAGCAGCAGGCGCAAGCGGCCCTGCGGCTGAGGCGTCATCACAACCTGTTGCAGCAGCCACGACTGCTGACGCTGAGAGGGCTGCTGCAGAGCTGCAGGTAAGCACGCCTGAGAAACTTGCACTGACTTGTGACTGACAGCTCGACCTTCATAATGGTATGAGTGTCTCGTATGCAGCTCAAGACTGCTTTAATACGCTTCGTAGATTGCTGATGGCTGATTCTGTGTCTAATCAGAAAAGACAGCTGCGCTGGCTGGACACAACAAGAGTCGCAGCAGGCAAAGCCATAGAGCTGCGACAAATATCAGGGGCGGTGTGAATGGTGCGGCTTTGGCTGCGGCTTCAGGCAGAGCTGCGGGCGGCGTCAGACTTGCCATAATGGCGTGTCCACTCACGACAATGGCATTGTCTGAGCCCTGAACCTGAGATCAGCTGCCTTGTTGTATCCAAATGCCGCCAGCTTCGTTTCTTTGCGAGTGCTTGAGGGTAGCTCATGTCAAATTGGGACCGGCTTGCCGTACAACTCGTGCAATGTGTTGCCACGGAAGGTTGTGTTATGGCCGCCGATTTTGTCCTAGTCTCTTGCGATCACGTGCTGGGCGGCCTGTCGTTTTAAACTCTGCTAGCATTGCAGCAGCCAGACCCTGACCACCTCAAGCCTAAGTGTTCATCTGTTTGCCACCTAGCTCGGCTGACTGCTGCCAGAGCTGACTACATATAGCTGGGTTTATCGCTACATTCATATGATGCGAGTGTGAGTGGTGAAGCAGTACAGCCCAGAAGGGCAGCGTCGCTCATCAACGTTTGTGCATGCGCAGGCGTAACCTACGCTGGCCCGAGTTGGCGGAGGGCAAGTAAAATGCGAGACAAGGGAGCTCCTGTTGTTGCTGTACATATGGGCTCATGATGAGGCTGCACAGATGCGGTGAGCTGGAAAATAACCTGGGCTGCATCGAGCCCAGCCCAGCGCATGAACGTGAGATGGGTGCAGGATCGGAGTGCTTAGGCGCTCATGCTGTCTGGGTTGGTACACTGTGCACGAATAACACTGGAAGCATGATTGTATCGAGGAACAGAGCTGGGCACCCTGTGGCGTATTCCCTTCAGTATGCAGGCAGTCTCGGATCCGCATGTGCAACGCAACCCGCAGCTGCACATTCGCACGAAGCAGCAGCAGCCGTTTCAGTCGGTCAATCTCGCTTCACTCAAAGCAGGCCACGGTGTTGCATCAAGCACAGCAAATTCAGTTGCAGTCCAAGACAAGGTGTTCGCAAACACCAGTGTGTAGTCTCGAAGCCAACGATGTCCATGTCACCTTTGCAGCATCCCAGAATGACAGCCTTCGAGCAGGCTGCAGCAAAGATGGATGCGTTGGACCTGAAGTTGAGGCTGCTGCGTGCGCTTTCTGGGGTGCGCCCTCCGCTGCACAAGGCCCTCGGCCGGATCTGCATCGACATCCGCAAGAGGTGGGGCAGGAATCAATGTGTATAGTTCCCTTTTGTGTGCTCCAGGCATGCTGGTGCATGACGTGCTTGCAAGCGAGTGCATGTGTACCTGCATACGCATTGTGTCGTCATGCGTGAGCAGAGGTACGCTTGCATGCAGGGCGCCTCTGACTTGCAACGCCTTTGATGAAGTGATTGGCGAGACCAGCGCTGAGGGCAATGCAGCTGCGGCAGCCATGCTGCTGGTCTACCTCGCCCGCCCCACAATGTTTGGGACTCGGCTGGCGGCAGCGGCATTCGCGGCACTGGCTTCGCCCATCGCAGATGCCGGCTCTGCCGACACCCCGATGTTGACGCCGGGCCCCGAGTTTCAGGCCGCGGTGATCTCTCACCTGGCGACGCTTGGCGCCGCGCTGCGCTGCGACGGCTTCATGGCGGGCGTGGCAGAGGTGTGTCTTCTTCATCCCAAGTCGTCCGAGTACTTCTCACGTTCTCTGTGTGCATGCTGCCAGACACCCGAGCTGCTGCTGCTGCTGCTGCTGCTGCTGGCCCTTTACAATCATGTCAAGAGGCCGCTTCTTGCCGCAAACCAGCAGGAACAAACCTGCCTCGAATGGTGCTCCTCAGCCACTCCATGCACTTCAGATCGGTCGCCGCAACCAACGACAACACACCTACTCCCCTGCATATGCATGCATGCCCTCGCAGGAGCGGCCGGACGCCATTGCGGCGCTCGCAGTCGCGGCGGCGCTGGGGTCGCACAGCCAAGAACTGCAGGGCGGAAGGTGGCATCAGCACCTGGCGGCGACCGAGGCCGCCTTTGTGCCCGCGGCCCTGCAGGTGTGGGTCATTGTCAGAAAAACATTGACATCTCAGACCAAATTCGAATTCCAAGACGAAATGCCCATTCGCTCACATTGCCAGCGAATCTGCCCTGCAACAGCTCCGGCACAAGCTGTTGCAGCAGACCGTGGTGAGTGGAGGCTGTCCACAGAAAAACAATCTGGCCCTGCTGGGTGGCAGGCTGCCTGCACCGACCACTATCTGCATTTACACATGTATATCACCCTCCGCCCAAGCCACTACGCAGAGCTGCTCCGGGGATTGCAAGCATGGCTTCTGTTTGCCTCCATGGTGCTAGATGTAGCACTTTGATGAAGGAGTTTCTGTGTGATGACGACTCCAGCATGTCGGGTTGAGTGACGGTGCTTGTAATCCACAACTCAGGTGACAGCGTATGCCGCCAGCTTGCGGTCCCTGCGCGACGGGTGGGCTGCTGCGGTGGCAGGCACCGCTGCCACGCTGCTCAGCTGCGCCTCCCAGTCCGGCACGCACCCGCCAGAGGCTACACTGGCGGCTGCCGTGCCGCTGGCCGAGTCGGCTCTGCTAGGGCACCTGCATAGCGTCAGGAACGGCGGCGGCGGCGGCGGCGGCGGGGGCGGCGGCGGCGGCGGCGGCGGCGGGGGGCGGCGGCGGCGGCGGCGGCGGCAGCAGCAGCAGCGATGCAAAACCGGTTGCGGAGCTGGCCCGCCGGCTGGACGTGTGCATGCTGCAGCTCGGCGTGGCCGCCTTCCACGCCGCCACAGCCGTCATGCAGCGCAGCACAGGGTGGCCACCCGCAGCAGCATCCCACATGCTCACATATGTGACGATCTTCTGCGGCTGGGTGGGCACTGCTGCCAGCACACGCTGCCATGCTGGCGAGGGTTTAGGGTTTAGAAGTGACGCAGGGGCTCCGCCCACCAGCACCCAGACAGAGCGCGGTCTGTGCGGCCTGCTCCTGAACTTGCTGAGTGCCGGCGGTCCTGTCTACGCCGCCGCTGCGGCCGCGCCACAGCAGGCTCTGCGATCCAGCACCGCTATGGTGGCCAGACTGTGCAGCAGCATGGCCCAGCGCCAGTCAGCGCCGGCGGCAGCGGTGCTGCAGCTGGCGGCGCTCGCCCGCGCCCTCAACCTGCTTTGCGGCGGCAGCGGCGGCGGCAACGGTGCTGGCGGCCCGATTCCTGCGCGCAGCCTCTGCGCTGCAACAGGAAGCAGCGATGCAGCGTCAAGCAGGCGCATCCAGGAAGCAGGAAGCAGCCTGTTGTACCAGAGGGTGCGGGTGCCGGCGGCGCTGCTGGCACAGATGCTGCAGTGGACGACTGGCAACGACGGCTCCGCCATGTCCATCACCGTCAAAGCCATGGTGCGCTCATGCTGCTGCTGTTGGTTCTCTGTGACCTGTCCGCCTCACTCTCTTTCACATATGAAGTTATCTTCCAATCATGATGTCACAGGCAAGTTCAAAACACAAGCCAGTTTTCTTCCAGAAGAGTCCCAGGTTTCATAAACGTTGCGTAGCAACTGTGTGTGAATGTGGTTGAGTCATCTAAGCATGCTTTTCTGTGGCAGGTCTGGATTTGTGCATCCCGTCTCTTGCAGCGCCTGACACATTGTTGGCAGCTGGAGGCTGGTCACAGGCATCACTGCTGTAAGTGTGCATACTGGCTTACATTTGCAGAGCAACATGGCAGCGTAGCTCTCATGATGCCGTTGGCACAGATGGAGCTGCATGACCTGAGCTCTGTTGCTCCGCAGCTTCCCTGCACACGTCCCGGATGCAGGCAGATGATGAGCCGCCTGCGCGGAGGGCCTCTTCGCCAGCGCGTCTCTGCTGTTGAACCAGGCGGCCTGCCTGCTAGTGATTTCAATGTGTTTTTCTCTGTCGAAGCTTCTGCGTGAAGTGCAGGCAAGCAGACAAAGCAAGCGAATCCTCCAGGGAGCTCGCAACTGCCGGCGAATGATTGTGGCTTCCGGCTGCTTGATCTATCTTCAATGCCCGGACAGTGTGGCCCCTTGTTGCAGGCACACGATGAGCGGGCAGAGCTGCTCAACAGTGCGGCCCTGCTGGTTGACGAGGCGGCCTGCCTTTTGGCGCGCTCGGTGCTGCAGCTGTGTGCCGTCCGTAACAGCAGTGAGGCAGCACGAGTGCTCCAGGTGAGATCGACCGTGATGACATGCTGCCAGTTGTTGCCAGAATGAGGCAGCCTGCCTGCTGGCCAGCTCGGTGCTGAAGCTGTGTGCTGTCCGCACAGGCAGTGGGGCAACACAACTGCTCCAGGTGAGATCAGCCATGACAACAGATCGCAGCAGTCTGTAGCCTGCAGAACCATGGGATTGTCAGGTGAGGCGGCAAGTCTGCCGGCGTGCCCAGGGCTGCAGCTGTGCGGCATCCGCACGAATGATCTCAGGCGGCTGACATATATGGTCTGTGACCACCTGTATGCACCAGCCAGGGTTCAGTGGCGGTCTCAAACCTCAGCTGAGGGTGGATGCCCACCACGTGTGTGATTCATGCGACATATCCAAGACGCATTGGACGCACCGGAAACTGTGCTTCTTGTGTCCTCCTGGTTGGTGCATCGGCTCTCTTTACGCTAGACCCCACCAGTATTCCATTGCTGACAAAACACACATAATTCCCGCAGGTGCTGCGCATACTGGAGAGGCATTACTGGTGCTGGAGACGGTGCTGAGCATGCCACGCTGGGTTCGGGGGATCCAACACCATCGAATCTGCTTCAGGACCTCTGCGCGTTGCTGAACATTGCCGTGATGGCTGCAGGTGATGATTGCCGAGGGCGCACTGCCCGCGGTGGATGAGCAGCCCAACCCGTCAGCTTCATCAGCGTTGATTTCTGATTTCAGGCAGAGGTTGCCCCTTGGCTTGTGCCTTGCAGGTGCTGGCCGCCGAGGGCGCACTGCACGCGCTGCAGACTGTGCTAGTCATGCCCTGCAGGCTCCTGGAGCAGCCCAACATGGGCACTGGCCGCCCGCTATCGGCGCTGTGTGGCGGCCTCCAACAGGCATGCTGGATTCATGTTTCTGGTTCAGCAACTGCACGCAAGAGATCACCATGCATGACATGCTGGAAACAACACAACGTTTGCGATTGACCGTTCTGCATGAAACTGAAATCTCTGGCTGGTACACTAGCTCAAGGGAATCATCTGCGTATTTACAATGTAGCCACCCCACCCTGACTCTGTTTTCATCATATGCAGAAGTTGATCTGGCTCTCCAAGCCAAACTCATAGTGTATGTCTCATCTGTGCAGGCCATACAGGCAATTGCCGCCGCGATTGGCGCTGCGGATGTTGCGCTGCAGTGTAGGCCCCCTGTAGCGAGCGATGCCGCCACAGCAGCAGCAGCAGCAGCAGCAGCCCGTGGCGTTGGCAGCCGCAGCGACAGCACCGGCGGCAGCAGCGGCATCGGCAGCAGCAGGGCCCGAGCGCTACCGGCGCCCATAATCCGGGAGCTGCTGCGCTGCTGCATGGCGGTGGACGGTCAGGGCGCACGTTACACGGTGCCCGATGTGCCTGAGGGCTCTCAGCTGGCGGAAAGCTATGCGCAGCTCGGCGTGCCAACAGTCGATGCTGGTCAGCGGCTGCGGGCCACAGCAGTGTCCGGCTTTGCGGTGTTGGCGGATGCGGCTGTGGCGGCGGCGGCCGGGGGTGATGAGGAGATCAAAGCCCTGGCGGGGCTGCAGGCCGCGACGGTGGTGTTCCAAGTCTGCAGACCAGCCGGCCCGCTGATGCCCGACCTGGTCGAGGTTGGTGGTCCGACCCGATGTTCGTGCAGTATCCGGGAAGAACACTTTGCGTCTCGAGGCCAGGGGCCATGCGGACATGGCGCTGCTCGAAGCCTGGGAGTTGGCGGTGGCAATGATGCCTTCACATCGAGGCAGGACCTCATATACACTTCCCGTAGTTGCTGTCTCATGGTATGCAGTGGACACTGGATCCTATCGCTGGCCAGGGGTCAGATGGCGGCGTGCGGTGAAGCGGGGCCTCTGGGAGGCAGCCCTTCCGATGAGGCTATCAAGCTCCCATGGGTGGATGCAGATCGCCTTTCGTGGCTGAGCAGCAGTCTTTCACGGGTGCCTGAAGTCGTTTTGTTTCCCTTCCGACAGGACGGCTGCGCAGCATTGGCCGGAGCGCTGGTCATAGACGCGGATGTGCAGAAACATCTCGGCAGCAACCTGCAGCGGAAGTGGCTGTCCAGGATGCGGTCTTCGATGCCTGCAGCTGACCGCCAACGCCTGGAGCCCATGTTCAAGCAGGTAGCTGCTTATTTGCACCTTGGTGAGGCCGCAGAATAGACACATGGATGAGATACATCAACCTTCGGATTCGTTTGAACCCTGTTTCGGCTTGCCACGACCAAAAACGTATTTGCTTTGTTGTGCTCTTGACAAAACGTCGTGCCAGACATCGCTGCTGCACTCAAAGGTGGCAGATGCTGCAGCCGGGCGGCTCACCCGCGTGTTTGCCTCCGCGGAGCTGATCGCAGCCCATGCAGCGGCGGCAAAGTCACAGGCAGCAGCCCAGGCGGATGCTGCCATGCAGACGCTTCTCGCGGTGAGCTTTTGTACTTGTACCGGTGCAATGTCCCCATACTTCCACATGCTCGAAACAGCTCTTTTGGCGCAAGACAAGTTGAGCACTGTGCGCATCATGTCACATGGCTGCAGGCCTGCAACAGATTTTTGGCTTCGGCGTTGGCCTGCAGTGCTGTGCTGCTCGTGGCATGTCTGCACAGAGTCAGCGAGACACGGCAGCCGAACCAGCGACTGATACTCATACACTTACAGCTGAGTGCTGCTGCTTCTGCAGGAAGACGGGCGCCAGGAGGCAGCCGGTGCAGCAACGGCGGCTGACAGCACCGTGCATGCAGCAGCAGCAGCCGCCCAACAGCAGGACGGCAAGCGAGCGCGGAAGAAGGCCCGGCAGAAGGCAGCAAAGGCGGCGGCAGGAGCCGCGGCGGCCGCCGAAGCAGACACTCAAGCGGCAGCTCCCCTGATGCCAGAGGCTGCGGCTGCTGCTGCTGCACACATACAGGCTGCAGAGGCTGCGACAGCGGCAGTGGCGGCAGCCACTGCGGATGGGGATATTCCTGGGGCGGGACCACCTGCAGCAGAGGCGGCAGGCGCTGCATAAAAGAGCAGCTGAAGAAGCGGCAACTTCTGCGGCAGCTGCCAATGCTGTGGCTGTGCAAGCAGCCGCCATGGCGTCAGAAAGGGCTGCGTATGCAGATACAGCCGCTGCAGCTGCAGCTGCTGCAGCGCCAGAGGCATCCACAGGGTCCGCAGCAGACGCCAATGCAGGTTCGGCCAGCAACGCGCAGCCGGCTGCTGCTGCCGGCGCAAAGCAGGCGCTGTCAGAGCCGGCGTTCTCGGCAGGCCCAGACGCACTGCTGGCCGCTGCAGCGCTGACACCAGCTCTTGCCAGAGATGCCAGAGCAGCAGACGCAGGCACAGCAACAGCAAAGGCAGCAGCAGCTGGGGCTGCGGCAGCAGACGCGGCTCGAAAACACGCGGCTGCTGCCACTTCGGGTGCACCAGCAATTGGCCGGCTGCCGGCGGCTGTGGCAGACGCGTCAGCTGTGGCAGCGACGGCGAGCAGGGAAGAGTCAGATGCAGAGACGGCCGGACAGGCGTGGATCGCAGAAGCTGCTGCAGATGCCAGTGGACCGGCTGCCGGCGAGTCGCCAGCCGCTGCTGCGCACGCTGAACCAGGCTGGGCAGAGGCAGCTCCAAAAAACAGATTGCCGGCGGCTGTCGCGGGCGCACCAGCAACTGCAGTGTCAACTGCAGCGGCCAGTGCTGATGCAGGTGCCCCAGAATCTGCCGGGCAGCCGGCCAGCCCAACGGCAGCGGCGGACGCGGCCTCCAGTGACGCATCACAAAAGAAGGCTGCAAAGCGTGCGCGACAAAAGGCAGCCAAGGCAGCGGCCGCCTCCGCCGCAGCAGCAAAGTATAGGGCCAGCGGCAGCCGCAGGCGACATTGCAGCAGCCGATGTGATCCCTGCGGGAAGGCCACCGGATGCGGTCAGCAGGCACCGTGCGGCACCAACTAGCATGCAGCCTGGCAGGGCAGCAGCGACGAAGAAGGGGAAGGCGGATGACGAAAATTCTGATTCGCTGCTGCGCCGGCTGATGAAGGCGGATGCGGCAAAGCAGGCGGCTGCTGCACCAACTGCAGCATCGGCAACCAAGAAGGCAGCGGCTCACAGAGCAGCCCAGAAGAGCAAGGGCGGCAGATGACATCGCTGTGTCTTGGCAGATGGTGCGCAACCAGGATGGCTGCAAGCTATGTCGACAGAAAGCAGCAGCATACATACAGCCGAGACGAGTATCCAAGTACTGGTGGGTATCACTCGACAGCAGCTGGCTTTGGTGAGTCATGGCCTGGAGACGGGATAAACCTTTGTGACAAGCAAGACGTAGGTTTTGCGGCATATGTGGAATTTCATATTCAATGATAGATAATGATGCTATGCATCATGGATGAGTTCAGCACCTTGTAGCAAAAAATGACCACATGACTGTTCGAGCCACAAACAGCTCATTCAGGTGCATACCTGCATCAAAACGCCAATGCTGAGGACACCGTCCGACACCCTTTCTCATGATAGCGACGCATTAATCATGGTCCGCAGAGCATGGTTTGGCAACAAACCCCGGTGCTCAAGTGGCTCCTCTGTCACCGGCGGTAACAGGTTGCCACCTGCAAGCCAAGCTTCGATTGCGCTCTGCTCGTAGGATTGACCGTCTGCCGCCAGCATTGGACGCTGCAAAAGCGCCTGCAGCCGCAGGAGAGTGTACGCAGATTATCAAGCCATTGCATTACCGCATTTCAGCAGCGTGCACGCATGCATGTCAAGTATGAACGTGGTGCCATGCCAGCAGCATGTTGTGAAAAGAAAGTGCTCGAGCAGGCATCCTTCATAGTGCAGGCGACGCAAGCGTTTATGGTGGATATCAAGTTGAACGCCGAGATGAACAGCACCTTCGTCAGCATGGCAGGTCGCCCGTTCTGGTGGCGTGGCCGCTGCCTTGCCGCGGCCGCTGCTGCAGCCACCACTAACACTGGGTGGCCCGGCCGCAGCCCCAGAGCTTTGCTGCGCCGGCGCAGCGAGCATTGCTGCTGTGTGAGCTGCAGGCGAGGCTGGTTCTGCAGCTGAGGCGTCTCCTGCTGCGGGTGCCGGAGGACGGCGCGCCCTTAGCTGGGTTGCCTGCCCTTAACGCATTCGGCTCATGTGCGCCGTCGCCTGGCCGCAGACCTGCTGCTGCACTGCCGCTGCCGCTGCCGCCGGCTGCCGCCGCTTCACATGCAGCAGCAGCGCTGCAGCTGCCGCCCGCCACTGTCGCTTCAAGTCTGCCGCTGCTGCTGCTGCTGGCAGCTGCCAGTGCAGCGGCCTGCTTTCTCCGCGCCTTTTTGGCCCGCTTCCTGGCCGCTGCTGTTGTGGACTGTCCCTCTTCCTGCAGCACATATCGCCAGCGTTCAACCTCCCCGTCGTCAAGCGTGTTCCCAGCCGCCCATACAATAAGTGGAAATCGGCAGCTGTGCTGCGGCGCATTGCCGGCACTGCTCAGTTCCTGTCATCGCATGTTTTGATGTGTGACAGGAGTGTCCACCCCCTTTCGTCAGGGGATGGGGACAACAGCTGACGAGCGCACCTGCAGCAGGGCGGCCATGGCGCGGTCGGCGGCCGCCGCGGCCGCAGCATGCGCTGCTTCCTGCTTCCGGCATCCCGCCTCCCCTGCCCGCTGCCTGCCAGCCTGCGCGACCGCCGCTTTGGCAGCGTCCAGCGCCGCGGCCACCCCAGATGCCCCCGCTAGGTTGACATCTAACCTGGGATCAGTGCCTGCTGCTTCCTGTGAGCTGCGTTCGCTGCTGCGGCATCCGGCGCCGCCTGCAGCTCCGCCATCACTGCTGCGGCGGCAGCCCGCAGCTCGGCGACGTCCGCCCAGGCAACGGCCGGGCCGGTCTGCTCCAGGGTCTCCCGCCGCGCCTGCAGCGGCGCCGCCGCCGCCAGCGCCGCGGTTCAACACGTCGCTTCAGACGCACGGGCCGCCCTGCAGCCGCTGCAGCGCCCCTGAATCGGGGAACGGACGATTCACTTCATAGAAGGTCAAATGCGACACCTGCTGACGCCTGGCATTCTGACCAATACATTCGCAGCGGAGCAGCAAGTGCGGTCGATGCGACACGCATCACCGTCCGACAGCAGACACGGACACGGGCAAAACCCCACTGCACTGCTTCAACTACGCCCTTTGCACGGCTGTCTGGCAAGGTCGTCAACATGGTCACAGCTACCGACACAGCAGATACTTGCACCAAAAGGCCCATCACCCACATTCTTCCGGGTCAAAAAAGCTGAGCGGCCGGCATGCAGGCCTCGGCAGCGACTTCGGCATGGTACGCCAGCCACACCACAGCATCGCACAGCGGCTGCACCACTGGCAGCAGCGCCGGCGGCAGCGGGGGTGCGGCGATGCACGCACCCTGGCGGCCGCCTATGCATGCAGAGGGCATATGATTGAGCCATCAACAGCTGTTGTGCAAGCAGCGGTGGCTTGCAAGCCTCTGGTCGGTGCTGACTACCAAATTGCAGTGCCAGTTGGTGACCTGGTCGTGCTGCCGTCTGAGTAGCTTGCTGCAAACATTGTTTCACTGCAGGACTGTGACAGGCTGACGACTCAGAACAGGAACCATACAAGTGTGTCCTGTCAGGAGGCGGATTAGGGAGAGACCCCATGTGCTCCTTGAAGCTCCTGCTGCTGCTACAGTGAAAGACCATCAGCATGTTCAAGAGATATTGGTTTTCTCCAACCATCTGTGTCTCCAAGTCTCCAATCTGCTTGCCTGCTTCTGGCGCCGGAGCCATGCTGCGCCGACACCGCCACGCCCTCGACCGCCACAGCCCCGTGCACAGCCCGCGGGACAGGCCCCTGAATGTCGTGCCGGCTTCCAATCCAGGGCCGGCAGCGGTGAGCGCAGTCAAAAATAGCGACAGCGCCAGCGCTGGCGCAATCGTGGCGCCCCCTGTGACCAGGCCACCACAGTCATCGTGATCTCAGGCGTCTGATGGAAGGCATTATCCATCGCTGTCAATTATTCATCATCCCAGAGGACCTGTGCAATTTGTTGCGCACCAGCAGAGGCGCAGAACAGGCACAGGACCCAGTGCTGGCCACAATGCCGCAACCCAGCCATGCCGGGCAGATGGTTCTGCAGAGTTGCAGGCGGAAGGTCGTCTGCACATGCCCGTCGACAGGACGATGCTGCTGCACCACAGATGTAGATGCACTGATCACAGCAACTGCAAGCACGAGACGGTAACGACAGCCAGCGGTCGCTTGCCTTGAGCCATGCTGCTGCAGGCAGCGCCGCTGTCATAGCAGCTGCGTGCAGTCAGTCAGCAGGCAAATGCGGCAGAAGCACCAGCACCAGACCTGTGAGTCAGAGTACCAGTCACCATCCACATGAGCGGTCACCAACACTGACCAACCAGTCATTGATTCTGGCAGTGCAGAGAATACACATGTCAGAGACACTGCTGGCCATACCCTGGCACGGGTTTGGTGCCTTGCGAGCGTGCAGTGTGGCTGGTGTTGCACTCCAGCAATGGAGCTGCCGATGTCAGTAGGCGAGCGAGGCGCAGCAACCCCACGAGCCATGATTGCAGTGGAGGCGTAGATGCAGTGCCAGCAGCAACCATTGGAGGCGGTATGATACAGAGGCCGGGGCGGCTGCTGCCGCATCGGCAATGCTGCACCAGTGCACCACATCCCCTGCAGGCATATGACCAGTGCTAACCGGCAAATTTCTGAGCGACATGATCAAGATGTTGAGGTGTTAAATACCGCCCTGCATCTCCTGTCTGATGACTCAATAGATTCATGCGGTGGCGTCCTGAACACAAGGAAGCCACAACACAGATGAAGTTCATTGATCAATTTAGAAGTCGAACCTGAGGGCTGATGTGGCTGCAGCACTGACCACTCCCAGGACCACTTTGGCAGGTGCGCCAGTATGCATCTCGGCAGCGGACGCGGCAGGTCACCGCGGGACCTCACCCGCCCCACAGTGATCAGGTCGCAGTGGACGGCAGCGCTTGAGACGGTGCCAGCATGCCTGCAATCGACATATGCAGCTGTCCTGCCCTCACATGTTCGCAATCACCCGAGGTCGAGAGACTATGGGAAGCAACAGCGATGCAGTTCAACAGGTCGGCAGGTCCTGGTCAGGTGCTCGGCCGCAGCTGCATCAAGAACTTGCATAGCTGTGGCAACGACTGCATTAGGCACACAGGCGTTGGAAGCTTGATGCAAGCAACACCATGAACAGCGCCGCACCGCTGTGTCCGGCACAGCAGCTTCCGCTGCTACAGGGTGCACCCGAGCTGCCATTGGCTACACCTGCAATCGTGCAAGGACGCGTGGCTGCCATGCCGCTGATGCTGCTGCAGCAAGAAGGACGTGCTCAGCTAGCATTGCAATTGTCCCATCTAATCAAATCCCAGACTGGTGTGAATGGCCACAGAAAGTGTTGACCTCGGCAGCTGCTGTGCAGGTGTGCAAGCGGCAGGTCCACTGCACATCTGTGCAGCAGCAGCAGCAGCAGCAGCAGCAGCAGCAGCAGCGCTGTGACACACACTGTTGCCACCATCGCACATTGCGCCTGCAGGTTGCACCATTGCGCCATCAACAACGTAATAATCGGTGCCATATAACGTGTATTGTGCAGACATGAAAACGTCTGCACCATCATTCCACCAAGGCTGGCAACCTATCAACGACCTCAGTTTGCAAACAGGGCTTGCCAATTTGACTGTGAAGAGCTTAATCAGCTGGCTTATGCAGCTGCAAGCTCGTCCACCTGGTCAGGCTGCGGCCGGGCATGATGCACGGAGCGTGTTTGTGGAATCCTCACCCAAGTTGCCGACAGCGCGCTTGCAGCTGGAGATGCGCTGCATCGCTGCAGCAGCAACAGCATTGCTGGCTGAGAGGCCATGCACAAAACCTGATCTGCTCCCTGCGGCTGGCACAGTGGCAGTATCAACAGTGCAGGTCAGGCATCATGCGAAGCTGCTGCAGGTGGCGGGGTTAAGTATGTGACAGCACCGCCTTTTGAAAACGGCTCAATCTGCGGCCCTCGCATGTGTTCAGAACTGCCCCAGAGGACAGCACACCAAGCCGACACAGGGCCTCGAACATGTGCTGGCACACTGCTCGTTGATAAAGTTTGTGCACAAGCGGCATGCATTAACACTCTCGTGTACAATTGCACACTACCAACCCATCTCACCTCCTGCAGGTTTACAGGACTGCGAGGTGGGCTGGCAGCTCCAGCTGCAGGCTGCTGAGACTGCCTATGCTCTCCGGCAGCTGCTGCAGAGCTCGACAGCTCCGAAGGTCCAGGCGCTGCAGGCTGCTGAGGCCGCCGATGCTGTCCGGCAGCTGCTGCAGGGCGCTGCAGTCCACAAAGTCCAAGCGCTGCAGGCTGCTGAGGCCGCCGATGCTGCCTGGCAGCTGCTGCAGGGAAAAGCAGTAACTAAGGTCCAGGCGCTGCAGGCTGCTGAGGCCGCCGATGCTGTCCGGCAGCTGCTGCAGGACTCGACAGCCCCGAAGGTCCAGGCGCTGCAGGCTGCTGAGGCTGCTGATGCTGCCCGGCAGCTGCTGCAGGGCATTGCAGCCCCCAAGGTTCAGGTGCTGCAGCCTGCTGAGGCCGCCGATGCTGTCCGGCAGCTGCTGCAGGGCGAAGCAGTATCCGAGGTTCAAGTGCTGCAGGCTGCTGAGGCCGCCGATGCTGTCCGGCAGCTGCTGCAGGGCGTCGCAGCCCCCGAGGTCCAGGTGCTGCAGGCTGCTGAGGCCGCCGATGCTGTCCGGCAGCTGCTGCAGGACTCGACAGCCCCGAAGGTCCAGGCGCTGCAGGCTGCTGAGGCTGCTGATGCTGCCCGGCAGCTGCTGCAGGGCATTGCAGCCCCCAAGGTTCAGGTGCTGCAGCCTGCTGAGGCCGCCGATGCTGTCCGGCAGCTGCTGCAGGGTGAAGCAGTATCCGAGGTTCAAGTGCTGCAGGCTGCTGAGGCCGCCGATGCTGTCCGGCAGCTGCTGCAGGGCGAAGCAGTATCCGAGGTTCAAGTGCTGCAGCCTGCTGAGGCCGCCGATGCTGTCCGGTAGCTGCTGCAGGGCGCTGCAGCCCCAGAGGTCCAAGCGCTGCAGGCTGCTGAGGCCGCCAATACTGTCCGGCAGCTGCTGCAGGGCGCGGCATAACAGAAGGTCAAGGCGCTGCAGGCTGCTGAGGCCGCCGATGCTGTCCGGCAGCTGCTGCAGGGCGTAGCAGAATTCCAGGTCCAGGCGCTGTAGGCTGCTGAGGCCGCCGACACTGTCTGGCAGCTGCTCCAGGGCATCGCAGTACATAAGGACAAAGTGCTGCAGGCTGCTGAGGCCGCCGACGCTGTCCGGCAGCTGCTGCAGGGCTCGGCAGCCCCCGAGGTCCAGGCGCTGCAGGCTGTCGAGGCCGCCGGCGCTGTGCGGCAGCTGCTGCAGGGCTCGGCAGCCCCCGAGGTCCAGGCGCTGCAGGCTGCTGAGGCCGCCGACGCTGTCCGGCAGCTGCTGCAGGGCTCGGCAGCCCCCGAGGTCCAGGCGTTGCAGGCTGCTGAGGCCGCCGATGCTGTCCGGCAGCTGCTGCAGGGCGTCGCAGCCCCCAAGGTTCAGGCGCTGCAGGCTGCTGAGGCCGCCGATGCTATCCGGCAGCTGCTGCAGAGCTCGACAGCCCCCGAGGTCCAGGCGTTGCAGGCTGCTGAGGCCGCCGATGCTGTCCGGCAGCTGCTGCAGGGCGTCGCAGCCCCCAAGGTCCAGGCGCTGCAGGCTGCTGAGGCCGCCAATGCTGTCCGGCAGCTGCTGCAGAGCTCGACAGCCCCCAAGATCCAGGTGCTGTAGGCTGCTGAGGCCGCCGATGTTGCCTGGCAGCTGCTGCAGGGCATCGCAGTACATAAGGTCCAAGTGCTGCAGGCTGCTGAGGCCGCCGATGCTGTCCGGCAGCCGCTGCAGAGCATTGCAGTCCCCAAGATCCAGGTGCTGCAGGCTGTCGAGGCCGCCGATGCTGTCTGGCAGCTGTTTCAGTCTTTGTCTGCATGGCGAGAGGTCCAGCACCACCAGCTGCACGCCAAATGCGAGCTGATGTGGCGGCGCTGCAAGCCGCAGGTAGCGCAGGTCGGGTATTGCTTGGCTGGCTGCAACACTGCTATCGTCTGGCAGCAGCTCCTCCATGTCAAGAGCAGCCAGGCGGCAACGAGGGTGGCGGCTGAGGAGCTGCGCCAATGTCCAGGTGGAGGAGCTGCCGCAGCAAAGTCTGCTCGCAAGCGCGCTTGTGTCTCCCTCCTGACATCAGTGGAGCAACTATCTGTTATGTGTCCAGGTGACAGGATGTCAGGTTCTAGATGACAGGATGTCAAGTTATGAATGTTGCTGCCACCTCTGCAGAAAGCATTCAGCTAACAAGCGGAGGTCTTGACGATATACGTGCAATGTACCTTTGGCAAGGGCTCATTCGCCACCATGTCACTGAGTGACCAACCGCCAGGCTGTTCACCGTGCTCCAGCATAGCGAGAGCCATCTCTACCAGGCAGTCGTGCACCTGAAGCCTGCAGACCAGACAAGGATGTCACATCCCGCTCATGACCTAGCACACGAATGTGTGTTGCAAGTCAACAGACTCTTGAAATGCGAAGGATGTATGAAGTGCACACACCATGATGGTTTTGAAAGGTGAGTAACCCACCTCCTGCAGCCGTAGCCCTCATTTTCAAAGCTGATGAGTGAAGCGCACTCCAGTGCCACAACCATCTCGTCGGCCATGCGATGCAGTGCTGTGGGCGAAGCAACCGCTGTGCGGCCTGGCCTACGAGGCTTCTGGAGGAGGGAGGCCCAAGTCACGGCCAGGTGCCCAACGGGCTGCCCCCTCAGCATCAGTGCCGCGTCAAGGAACATCTGCCTGCAAAGCAAAGTGTATGGATGCATTTACAATGTCTCCAGTCTGCTGCCGAAGGTGCAAAACCAGTTGAACACCCAAGACGATGACAATTGGACACGCCTGTGATTGACATCTGATGCAGGAACCGTGTCAAACCAGATGCATCGTACCTGTGGTTGTCAGTGGGCAGGCGATCGAGACTCCACTTGAGTACCGCCAAGACTGGCGGTGAGACTGCCAGCAGGTCTCTGAGCTCGTCCTGCAACATATCATGGAGACCCACCAGGCGATCAATGGAGTTGAGATGCATTAAATTCCTGCGCTCACGTGAATTCAGCTCAGGGTTTAGCAGGTTTTATATTGCAGGCAAAGTGCCGCATCAGCGTGACTGTAAAGCTCAGGAAGCATGCTGCCCTACCTCACAGGTGTCCGGTGGCTGGCTGCGCAATGCACTGCCCAGCACCCGCAACGCCAGGGGCAGGCCGTCGCAGAGTTCCAGCGCTATCTGCACCACATTGTCCATGCTCGCTGGCGCAGCTCTTGCGGCAAAGGCATGCCAGCACAGCAGCTGCAGCGCCTGCTGCTCCCCCAGGAGTGCAACAGGGCACAGCGCGCAGTTGTCGCCATCCTGATGCAGGTTGCCGCTGTCGCGTCCTGTCAGCACCACGCGGCTGCCTTCTGGCAGAGCGCCGAGGTGCAGCAGGGCATCCCGCTGCTGCGCCGACCACAGGTCGTCCAGCACCAGCAGCAGGGCGCCGCCTTCCTCCATGCAGTTGCGCAGCTGCTCCTGCTGCTGTGCCAGGCTGCCAGCTGCAGGAATGGTGGCGCCGCCGCTCGTCAACATTCTGATGAGCTCCTGCTGCTTGGCACGCAGCGCATCAGTCTCTACTGCGGCCTGGCCCACTTCCAGGAAGACGCGCTGACCGAAGCTGAGCTTGCCGCTGCCCAGCTCATTGAAGAGCCCCCATGCAAGTGTCGTCTTGCCAATGCCGCCCATGCCATGCAGGCTGAGCACACGCACGCCGCCAGGCTGGTCGGGCTGCAACAGCGGCAGCAGCGCCTGGACGCGCTCCTCCAGGTCCACTGGATGGTCGGCCGCGTGCACGCGTGGCTGCCCAAGCCGCTGCAGCACCTCCGTCACAATAGCGTCCACATGCAGGTCATCACCTCTGCACAGGGCCAGCTATGTGTGAGCCCTCCTTTTGTACGCCCAACACCACGGTAGGCAGTCTCTGCACAGCAGTGTCCCTACATGTCGTTGATGAGTTTACTCGACACTAAACAGCACAACAGCTTTTTGGCCAGGGTGCCTCACATGCCAAAGGAGTCCAGACGGTCGCCGGCGCGCCTCAGCACTGCATCCATGTCGGCCTTCATGTCGGCCTGGAATGCCTGCAGCCGCTGGGTGTTGATACTTCCCTCATACCCCGAGATGTGCTGCTGCAGCTGCCGTCGCAGCATGCTGAGGTCGCTGATGCCATAGAAGACTGGGATCAGGATGGGCGGCTTGCTGCTGCGCTGCACGCACTGCTGCTGCCGCTGCTGCTGCTGGGTTAGCACACCAGAGGCCGCAGCATCCAGCTCAGTGTACTTCTGCTGCAGCGGCGGGTGCTGCTGCTGCGGATGCAGCGCCCAGTGCAGCTCCTGCATGCAGTAGCTGCTGCGCAGGAAGTCTGGCGTGAGCACTGTGATGACGATGCTGCAGCTGCGCAGCGCCGCTTCCATTTCCAGGTCCGCTTCATCGCCGAGCCGCAGGCTGCGCTCGTCCAGGAAGGAGCTGACGCCGTGGCGCCGCAGCTCCCGCTGCAGCCACACCGCGAAGCTGGCCTTCTGCTGGCCCGCGTGACTGATGAACACATCGTAGGTGCGACTGCCGGCTTGCGGCATGTTGCAAGTCCGTTGCTTGATTCTGCAAAATGCTAGGGGAGGATGGTCACCGGGTCTACTCAACAACAGGTTGCAGCAGTCCCTGCGCATAGGCTCTAGATCATGCACAGCCACTTGGCTGGCAGAGTCAAGAGCGACTCAGCAGGCAAGGGGCGCGTACCTGGCAGGAACAAACACCGCGCCCCAGAAAGCAGGTCGGCAGACCTGAGATGCTAAGCACAAGGCTGCAGCTCCACGAGGGCTCCTGTACACACACGTCGTATCAATGACGGATCAACTCGTGCAATAGTGGCACCGGAGAAACGATATCGCCACTGATCATAACGGATTACAAGCAATTGGCAGACAGCACTGGCATGCATTGCGGCAAGTCACGGTAGACTGCATCTGGCAAACATGCAGATACCGAGGGACCAGTAAATGCTCCGGACTTTGCCTTGACTTGGAGAAGCTGCCCGGGCAGGTGTCTAAAATTATCTGGCTACGGGCGACAAGCGCAGCAGCAAGGCTGTGAGCAGGTACGGCGGCAGCACCGGCGTGGCAGCTGCACACTTCGATGCTCGGCAAGTCATCAGCAAGGTCACGAGGTAGCAACGTCACAGCACAACATGAGGAAGGCGCGCAAATGATGAGACGCCCGTACACGACATGCGATGGGGGTCAATATGAGAGGATGACCCTCGTCAGGTGATCGCGCATGCTTGTCAGTTGCGGCTCAAAGCGATCCCTGACACTTCAGAGTGCTGCGACCCACTGCTGACCGTTTCGTCCGTACAACCCAACAGTGGGTTGAGGTGGCCACCACGGACTCCCAATACGGCTTGTGCTCAGGTGTGCTGCAGGCAAGCGAATTATTTAGCTGTGGATGTTCTCTGTCTGCTCGTCCCTCAGCATCGAGCACGGGTGGCCTAAGTGCTCCACTTATATGCCAATGCCGCAGCACTCAGTCTGATAACTGGCTTGCAGCAAGGCGCCAACAAGTCTGCCGTCATCAATGCTTGATGCAAATGAGCCTTGTGGCGACGCTTCGTGAAGACTATCTGGTCGTGCTGGTTCTGAAGTCGGGACAGGGCCCGCAAGGGTCCGACCAATGCGTGCGTGTGATGGGCAGGCAACACAGTGCATCATACCGACGGATGTTGCAAACATGCAGGCTGTGCCAATTGCCGAGGCATTCCGACCAGCCAAACTTCCTGCAGCCGCGCCGTCGCAAATCGTCAGGAGGACATCACGACATAGGTCACAGTCAGCGCTTGTTTGTGTGCATCAGAGCATGGTCAGTTATGTGCTGCATACGACAGGTCCGCATGTGCTTCAACGACCAATCTAGGTTGAGGTGGACACCACATCCATCTGCTGTTGCGTGCATACATCTGATGATCCTGATTCTGCGGAATGCCAACATGCCAACATGATCTGCTCTTGATACCGCTCTTGATATATCAGCAGGAGATCACAGCATGGGTTCATGGGATGCGTCTGGCACAGCAGCTGTCATCTCAGCGGCAATAGCCCTGCTGGCCTGGCTGGCATCACTGCTTCAGTTGCTGATCTCACGGCGGTATCGGGAAAAGGATGCAGCCACTGCCTCGCAGAAGATGCTGGCTGCTTGCGAGCAGGAGTATGCCTCAGTTGTGCAGCCAGCGCTCGCCACTCTGGCCGACTTCAAGTGGCAGTACCCTGACGGCGCTCTGTGGACGGCACTACTAGCCCCACGGCTTGTGCACTTCAATGCTGCGGATGGCCTGCAGGAGCCGCACGGCGCCTCACTGCAAGAGCACAGAGCCCGCAATGCCGCAAAGGACTTCTGGAAGCGGCTGATCCGCGCAATGGAGGATGGGCAGCTGCCTACCAGCTTTGGCAGCGCTGATTGCGGCGGCGCCATCCGCTTCAGCAATGACCATGACGGCGCCACCTGGCGGGAGCGTGCCAACAACTTCCGGCTGTTGGTGGAGCCATTTGACATTGCCAACTACTACCGCATGGGGCTGCACAACACACCGTCCGGGCACTACCTCACCAGCGACAATCGCCCCGCCATCTTCAAGCGTCTGGAGGACATGACCGTGCGCCACCTGCGGGCACAGCCTGCCACTGCAGCGCAGCTGACGTACAAAAGTTCCATGGTGTGGGCGCACGCGCAAGCTGGCACCGTGCCTGGCGGCTCCGGTTGGGCGCCGCTGGCGGGTGGGCCGCAGGCACACCCGCCGCTGAGGGATGCGCCCGTACCATGACAAACATCTTGGAAGCTTCAAACACACAGCAGCTGTCGAGGTTGTTCGTGGACTGAAAAGTATGCATGCTCAAGGCGTCAAGATGCGGAATGTTATAAACCTTTGCATGCTTGACCTCACATGTGGCAAATGATTGGTAGTGCTGTTGGGACGCAATCGCTTGCTGCACCATAGTGAACATCACCACTCCATTGTGACGAATGCAACCGCCAAGCGAACAAGCTATCTGACACTCATCTGGGTCATCTGTCGACTTTGCCAAGGGCTGTTGCGTTCACGCTGACATTGCAGCTGTCCATTCACCACTACGTTTGCAGCCAGCCAGAGCACTACAGCTGCCACCGACCGCTTGGTGCAACTCTGATGCTTCATGTCTGCAGAGACTGCCAAGTGCTGCAATTTGTGCAACTTGTGCTGCAACGACTGCTATCACAGTTGCTGCGGCCTGCTTTGTCGGCGTTATCTCGACGCGCTCCCTGCCTTCTGAGGGCCACCACTACTGTCTGTTGCCCCCCTTTCTGCCATAGGGTTATGGCGGCGGTCAGCCGTGGTTACCACTCCCACCACAGTGCCTTCGCTGACCGGGCCCAGAACTCTCCACAGCCACAGCGACAGGTGCGGCTGCCTGACGGCCGCCGGCGCTGGCGCCTCGCAGCACGGGGTGCTCCCGCTTCAGTCACAGCCGGCACAGGTTGACGCCTAAGCACGCCTGCACATACACACGTTCTTCAGAGGGTCAAAATCGAGTTCAGCATCAAGTTTGGTAGGGTGCAGCTTCACCATGGACGCCGCCGCGCTGCAGCACGTGGTGCCGCGGCCCCAGGACTTGCCCCAGGCACGATTGCCACTGAGCAGCTAACTCCGCACGCCTGCACACATTCCGTCCCAAATGCTACTGACACGGCATGGAACCCGGTTCGTTGCTGCCAGTGCCGTGTGGCAGGTGTCCTGGAGTCCCAGGAGCAGCCGCGCAAGTGCATGGGCCCGTACCACTGCAGGGTGGAGGATGCGTGCTTGGAGGTCTTGAACTGCAGCATATGGCACCTGAAAGCCCCAGGAACGGCGGCAAGGGCATCCTGCACAGGCTACGCCACAAAGCCAACCACTGGTAGGCGACAGCATAACCACTGCAGTCTGTTCATGTTGGCGGTAGCTCAACAGCATCGCGAATGTGTGTTGAACAGCACCGCAAGCCTCAGCCTTTGGCAGCCGGCCCAGCAGCTGGCAGGCATCGTTCCATTTATGACCATCTTCCATGCATATCGGAAACTGCAATGAGCTGCTACCTCTATCAAACAATGTGAACATTCATTCTGTATCAGCAGGCTCAGCACTCGGCAGGACATCGCCAGCACTTGTTGACTCTTGTCGGCACACCCTTGGATGTTTCACAGGACTGTTCAACCCCTTTGTCCGAGACAGCTGACGCACCTGCAGCAGGGCGGCCATGGCGCGCCTGGCGGCCGCCGCGACGGCAGCGCGCTCCGCTTTCTGCCTGCGGCGGCGCGCCTCCGCCGCCCGCTGCTTGCCGGCCTGCGCGTCCGCCGCTTTGGCAGCGTCCAGCGCCGTGGCCACCTCTGACATCCTCGCCAGGCTGACAGCCAACCTGGCTTGCAGCGCCTGCCGCTTCCTGCGAGCTGCGCGCCGCAGCGGAATTCCTACGCCGCCCGCAGCTCCACCGTCACCGCCGCAATCTCGGCCTGCAGCTCAGCGATCTTCGCGCAGGCGGCGCTTGCCGACTTGCTCCAGGGTCTCCCGCAGCCAACCGGCGCATACGCCGCCGCGGGCGCACTGGCTGCAGCTGCCGCTGCGCCCCTGAATGTAGGTAACAGACCATCCAGTCAATAACAGATTGCATGCAATACCTTCTGTCGCTTGGTATTCAAACCGAATCATCCGTAGTTGAAAGTTCTGTTCAATAACACTACAGGCTTGGAGGCAAACTGTGTGGAATGCCTGACTCTCACTGAGCGGTTGCTGCTGCTGCTGTGTGATCGATGCAACACACCTTGATCACTCGACAGTGGGCGCATCAGCTGATAGTCCCACCTGTGCTGCTTCACCACTGCTCCTTGTGAGGCTGCTTTGAAACAAGCTCAGAACAGCCACATCTGCCGACATCATGACTCAAGGAGTGAAGCGCGAATGCCTGTGGCGTTGCAACCCAGGAGGCCGAGCAGCTGGCAGGCATTCTCAATGGCTGTGCGGGCCTTGGCAGCGGCTTCGGCAGGCTGCGCCAGCTACACCACGTCACCACCGCATCGCACAGTGGCTGGACCGCTGCCAGCAGCGCGGCGGGGCACATCACCGCAGCCTGGCACCCATCTCTGCATGCAGAGGGTGAGGACTTAGGCGCGTCATCAGCTGCTGCGCGAGCAGTGATGGCTTGTAAGCCTCTAACAATGCCAATTGTGAGCTTGCAGTGCCAGTTGATGACCTGGTCTTGCAGCCACCTCGGCAAGCTGGCTGTGGATCTGCTACCACTGCGGGATTGTGACAGGCTGGCGACCAAGAGCATGCACAACCAAGCGTGGCCTGCCAGGCCACAAGACTGCTCGGCTGGAATGGGTCTATGAGAAAAAGCAGCCTGCTGCCAGAAGCTTCAAGCTTCGGGAGCTGCAGTGATAAATTAAACACATTGAAGTGGATATCGTGCTTCTCCCAGCGTTCAAGTCTCCGGTTTGCTTGCCTGCTGCTGGCGCCGGAGCCATACTGCGCCGGTTTCGCCATGTTCCCGACTGCCGCCACAGGTCCATGCACAGTGCGCAGGCCAGGCTTCTGAATGTCGTCTGAGCTCCAGTTCAGGGGCGGCAGCCGTGAGCGCAGTCACCAACCGCAGCATCGCCAGCGCTGGCACTCCCCTGGCATGCCCCTGAGGCCAGAGGCATTGTGATCTCATACGTCTGATATCTGCGGGAAGTCAATCGCACATCACTGCACCATCCTGCATCCCGGAGGACCTGTACAACTTGTTGCGCACCGTGAGGGCACAGGAGGGGCGCAAATTGATGCTGGCCACGCTGCTGCGGCCCAGATAGGCGGGCAGACTGTTCTGCAGAAATGCAGGCGGAAATCACATGCTCTGCCGGCAGGACGATACTGCTGCACCGACGATCTGAATCACCCATCACAGGAATGCAAGCATGCGTGAGGCAATGATAACTGTCGGCAGCTGCTCGCCTTGAATCATGCTGCTGCAGGCAACGTTGCCGTCACGCATGGCAGCTGTATGCAGTCAGCCAGCAGGCGGTTGCGAGCTCAGCACTGACACCAGACCTGTTCAGTCGTTCTTCGACTTTAGACACAAGCATTCAACCAACATCCACAAACTGATTGTTGATACTGACAGTGTAAACAAGAGACGTGTGTGAGACATCAGTGACCGCGCACTGTCACGGGTCTTGCGCCTTGGCAGCAGGAAGTGCGGCTGACAATACACCCCGGCCAGATAACGCACCATGATCGCAGTGAAGGCGTTGCCGCAGCGCCAGCGGCAAGCGTCAGAGGCGGTATGGTGCAGAGACCAGGGCGGCTGTTGCCCCATCGGCAATGCTGCACCAGTGCACCAAATCCCCTGCAGGCATATGACCACTGCTTATTGGCAATGTTATCATCAAAAAGCTCAAGAGCTGAGGTATCACCAACTTCTAGTCCGTCCAACAACTCGGCAGAGTCATGCGGTGGCGTCCTGGACGAAGGGGGCACACCACAACACAGATGTGGTATGTTTCATCAATCCAGAAGTCGGACCTGAGGGGTAAGGTGGCAGCAGACTCAAATGGCCCACGACCTGGAACACATGCCACTAAATCGCTTCGGCAGCAACCCAAAGGCCAGCACAGGATTTTACCCAGCTACGCAGCCAGATCACAGCGCATGGCAGCGCTTAACGCACTGCCAGCATACCTGCAATCCACAGATGCAGCTGTCCTGCCTCCTTTACCAAAACCCAAGGCCGAAATACTGGGAAGCAGCAACAATGCAGCTCAACAGGTCGACAGTCCCCATGCAGGTGCTCACCCGCAGCTGCGTCAAGAACAAACTTGCAAAGCTGTGGCAACACCTGCATCAGGCATGCGGGCGTTGGCAGCTGGAGGCGAGCGACACCAAGCACGCATCTGCCGCGGTAGCTTCTTTTGCTGCAAGGTGCACCTGCCATGCTGCTGTGGCCACACCTGCACCCACGAAAATACCTGTGACTACCATGCCGCTGACACTGCTGCAGCGAGAAGGAAGCACTCCATCCACCTGCAATGCACTTGCGGGAGGATTTCAGCAGCCCAGGTAGTCGCGAAAGGCATCAAAGGGTGTTGACCCCGGCAGCAAGAGTGTGTGTGTGCAAGCGGCAAATCCCTTGCAGGTCAGTGCCTCCCAGCAGCACACCGATGCCCTGACACACACTGTCGTCACCATCATGCACAGCACCTGCAGGCTGCATTCACTGCGCCATGAATGTCGCAATGGTTGCTGCCATGCAAATTTACTGTGCGGTCGTGAGAAAATTTGCAGCACGTTCACACGAGGCTGACAACCTAACACCAATGACACTGCAGACAGCGCTGACCAACTTAACTGCCAAGAGGCTGATCAACTGGTCTTAGCCGCTGCAAACTTGCATGTACACACCCCTGGTCAGGCCATGGCCGTGCATGATGCATCAAGCGTGTCCATGGCACCTACCCCCAGGTTTTCGCCACCACCCACACAGCTGGAGACACAGTTCCCGGCTGCTGCAGGAACAACACCAGTGGCTGAGAAGCCGTGCACAGGACCTGGTTGGTGCCTGCAACCGGCACAGCGCCAGCATTTACGGTGCAGGTCGGGCATCACGCAAAGTTGCTGCATGCTGCAGGTTTGAATATGTGACAGCAACGTCGTTCAGAGGTGACTCAATAGCAGACCTCGCATGTGCTCGAGACTGCCCCATAGGACAGCGGAACAAGCTGTTACAGGGCCTGGCAAACTGCTGGTTGATAATGCTTGTGCACAAGCGACATGCATTGAGATTCTCACGTGCATCCGCACACTGCCATGCCATCTCACCTCCTGCAGGTTTACGGAATAGAAGTGGGCAGGCAGCTCCAGCTGCAGGCTGCTGAGGCCGCCAATGCTGTCCGACAGCTGCTGCAGGGCGCCGCGACACCCAAGGCCCAGGTGCTGCAGGCTGCTAAGGCGGCCGATGCTGTGCGGCAGGTGCTGCAGGGTGGTGTATTCCTGGAAATCAGGCGCTGCAGGCTGCTGAGGCCGCCAGTGCTGGTAAGCTGTCGCTGCAGGGGTTTACAACCCTGAAGGTCCAGGTGCTGCAAGCTGCTGAGGCCGCTGATACTATCAAGCAGCTGCCGTAGGTCACTGCAGTCCCTGAGGTACAGATCCTGCAGGCTGCTGAGGCGACCAATGCTGTCTGGTTGCTGCCGCAGGGCATCGCATCCCTGGAGGTCCAGGTGCTGCAGGCTGCTGAGGCCGCTGATCTCATCAGGCAGCTGCTGCAACTCATTGTAGTTCCTGAGGGACAGATACTGCAGGCTGCTGAGGCGGCCAATGCTGTCCGGCAGCCGCTCCAGGGCATCACAACCCTGGAGGTCCAGGTGCTGCAGGCTGCTGAGGCCGCCGATGCTGTCCGGCAGCTGCTGCAGGGCGCAGTAACCCCAGAGGAGCAACTGCTGCAGGTCCCAGCAGTCCCCAAGGTCCAGGTGCTGCAGGCTGCTGAGGCCGCCGATGCTGTCCGGCAGCTGCTGCAGGGCGCAGCAGCTGTCCAGGTCCAGGTACTGCAGGCTGCTGAGGCCGCCAATGCTGTCCGGCAGCTGCTGCAGGTTCCAGCAGCCCCTAAGGTCCCAGTGCTGCAGGTTGCTGAGGCCGGCGATGCTGTCCGGCAGCCGCTGCAGGTTCCAGCAGCCCCTGAGGTCCAAGTGCTGCAGGCTGCTGAGGCCGTCAATGCTGTCTGGCGGCTGCTGCAGGGCGCTGCAGCCCTCAAGTTCCAGGTGCTGCAGGCTGTTGAGGCCGCCGATGCTGTCCGGCAGCTGCTGCAGGGCGCTGCAGTATCCAACTTCCAGGTGCTGCAGGCTGCTGAGGCCGCCGATGCTGTCCGGCAGCTGCTGCAGGGTGCCGTAGTATCCAAGTCTCAGGTGCTACAGGCTGCTGAGGCCGCCAATACTGGCAGGCAGCTGTTTCAGAGGTCGACAGGCCCCAAGGTCCAGGTGCTGCAGGCTGCTGAGGCTGCCGATGCTGTCCGGCAACTGCTACAGGGCGATGCAGACCCCAAGGTCCAGCACCACCAGCTGCTCGCCAAATGCGAGCTGATGTGGCGGCGCTGCAAGCCGCAGGTAGCGCAGGTCGGGTATTGCTTGGCTGGCTGCAAAGCTGCCATCGTTTGGCAGCAGCTCCTCCATGTCAAGAGCAGCCAGGCGGCAATGAGGGTGGCGGCTGAGGAGCTGCGCCAATGTGCAGGTTGAGGAGCTGCCGGGCCCGCAGCGAAGTCTGCTCGCAAGCGCGCTTGTGTCTCCCTCCTGACATCAGTGGAGCATTTATATGTCATGTTTCCAGATGACAGGATGTCAGGTTCTAGATGACAGGATGTCAACTTATGAATGTTGCTGCCACCTCTGCAGAAAGCATTCGGCTAACAAGCAGAGGTCTTGACGATATACGTGCAATGTACCTTGGGCAAGGGCTCATTAGCCACCATGTCACTGAGTGACCAACCGCCAGGCTGTTCACCGTGCTCCAGCACAGCGAGAGCCATCTCTACCATGCAGTCGTGCACCTGAAGCCTGCAGACCAGATCAGGATGTCGCATGTCGCTCATGACCTAGCACACGGATGTATGTTGCACGTCAGCAGACTTCTGGAACGCGAGGATGCGAGGAGTGCACCATGATGATCCTGAAAGGTGAGTTGCCCACCTCCTGCGGCCGTCGCTCTCAATTTCGAAGCTGATGAGTGAAGCGCACTCCAGTGCCACAATCATCTCGTCGCCCCTGCGGTGCAGTGCTGTGGGCGAAGCGACCCATCTGCGGCCTGGCCTACGAGGCTCCTGGAGGAGGGAGGCCCAAGTCATGGCCAGGTGCTCCACGGGCTGCCCTCTCAGCATCAGCGCTGCATCCAGAAACATCTGCCTGCATATCAAAATGCGACTGTGTGCATGTTTCTTCCAGTGTGTTGTCGAAGGTTGCATGACAGACTGAAGCATGCAAGCATTTAGATACGGATGTTCATAAGGATGAGGCATGATGCAGGACCTAAGTGAAAGCCATAGCAGTCACAATGTACCTATGGCCGTCAGTAGGTAGGCGGTCAAGACTCCACTTGAGTACTGGCAGCACAGTGGCCACAGGCGATAATTGGTCTCGAAGCAGGTCTTTGAGCTCGTCCTGCATCGTGTCATAAAACACCCATTGTGTTATAAACATCCAGTCAGCAGCGGCGAGGTGTTGCATTCGCAGCACATCCCTCAGCTGATACGAAAGCAGTTGAAGTGCGCCCTGAGAGTTTGGCTTCTGGCAACATGTCTTGATGACTTTTGGAGATCAGGAAGCATAGTACTGTACCTCACAGGTGTCCGGTGATTGGCTGCGCAGTGCACTGCCGAGGACCTGCAGCGCCAGGGGCAAGCCATTGCAGATGCCCAGTGCGGGTTGCACTACCCTGCCCATGCCTGCTGGCACGCTGTCCCCGGCAAACGCATGCCAGCACAGCAGCTGCAGCGCCTGCTGCTGCTCCAGGAGTGCGACAGGGCGCAGCGCGCAGTTGCCGCCATCCTGATGCAGGTTGCCGCTGTCGCGTCCCGTCAGCACCACGCGGCTGCCTTCTGGCAGAGCGCCGAAGTGCAGCAGGGCATCCCGCTGCTGCGCCGACCACAGGTCGTCCAGCACCAGCAGCAGGGCGCCGCCTTGCCGTACGCACTTGCGCAGCTGCTCCTGCTGCTCCGCGGCACTGCTTGCCTCCAGCATGCCAGCCCCGCCGGCTGTCAGCTGGTTGATCAGCTTCCACTGCTTAGCCTGAAACGCAGGGGCCTCCAGTGCGGCCTGGCCCACTTCCAGGAGGACACGCTGACCAAAGCTGAGCTTGCCACTGCCCAGCTCGTTGAACAGCGCCCGTGCAAGTGTTGTCTTGCCAATGCCGCCCATGCCGTGCAGGCTGAGCACGCGCACGCCGCCGGGCTGGTCGGGGTGCAGCAGCGGCAGCAGCGCCTGGACGCGCTCCTCCAGGTCCACCGGACGGTCGGCCGCGTGCACGCGCGGCTGCCCCAGCCGCCGCAGCACCTCCATCACAATGGCGTCCACATGCAGGTCGTCACCCCTGTGGCAGACCAACTGTGAATGAGCTGGTGTTGGCAGCTGTGATGTGATTGCTTGATGTGCATCAAGCTGTGCTTTGCAACGAGCATGCACATGTGCAGCTGACTGGCATGACATAGCTCGTGTTCAACTGCCTCACTGCTGCGGGACAGCGCCAGAAGAACAGCAGCTGGCAGACGCTCACTTGTCATGACAGTCCTGGCGGTCGCCGGTTTGCCTCAGCGCTGCATCCATGTCCTCTTGAAACCTGGCAAGCCGCTGCGGCTCAGCGGTGACCTGCTCATTTCTTTTGATGTACTCCGTCAGCTTCTCCAGCAGCTCGTCAAAGTTCTCTCCATAGAATACCGGCATGAGCACAGGCGGCTTGCTGCTGCGCTGCAGAGTGTGCTGCTGCCACTGTTGCTGCTGGGCCGGGACACTAGAGGCCGCAGCCTCCAGCTCGGCGTACTTCTGCACCAGCGGCGGGTGCGGCTGCTGCGGATGCAGCGCCCAGTGCAGCTCCTGCATGCAGTAGCTGCTGCGCAGGAAGTCTGGCGTGAGCACTGTGATGACGATGCTGCAGCTGCGCAGCGCCGCCTCCATTTTCAGGTCCGCTGCATCGCCGAGCCGCAGGCTGCGCTCGTCCAGGAAGGAGCTGACGCCATGGCGCCACAGCTCCTGCTGCAACCACACTGCAAAGCTGGCCTTCTGCTGGCCCGCGTGGCTGATGAACACGTCGTAGGTGCGGCCGCTTGTTGCTTGAACAACCCTGCAGAGGAGATGCTCCTGTGAGAGACATGCAACACAACTCACAACCCGAAGATGACAAATGACCAATACGTGCAGGGACTCCCTCATGACCAGCATGGTGATTGCCTGACATGGTTTCTGGCATTGCAGTCATGCTTGCAAGCAAGTGCCCACCTTGCAGCGTCTTCCGGCGGGGTTGGTGATGCTGGGGTGCAGAGTCTGGCGAGCAGAGGCTTCACAACAGCCACCACAGCGGCCACAGATGCCAACACAGCCCACTTGCTGGATCGCAGGCTGCGCCACACGGTGGTCCTGCGCAGAACATGCACAATGGCATTTGCGGTGCAGGAGCCCAGGTGCGGTGGGACAGCTGCGCCTATGGAGGTAGAGGGTCAGCCTGCAGTCTCCATCTGTAACCCGAAGCTCAAGCAAGCCAGCATGTGCATACCCCACTGGTGCATCCTGGCAAGCCCCTGCAATGCCTGCAATGGCATCCCACAAAAGGCTTGGACTCACCGGGTGCTTGGATTCCAAGCTGCACTCTCCATGCGACAGCTCGACAGCAGCGATGCCTCAGCACTAGCCACGAGCAAGCCACTGCACAGCAGCCACCAGCCCAGCCGCACCCGCCAGCTTTCATTGTACGCCCAACTGATGCACATGACCAGCAGCGCGACCACTCTTGAAGCCAGCAAGCTCCTGCGTGACATGAAGCACATCGCTGTGGCAGAGACGTGAATCCGACAGAACCTCTGCACAACCTGCATGCCACACCAACGTCACCTGCACCATGAGCGCGAGGTGATGCATGCAGATGCTGTCGAACTGCGAATGCTACTCCGGCAGGTGCTGCAATGCGGCGTGGACGCGGAGACTCACCTGCACGAAGCCATGAGCTGCAGCCACGCTCTCTCGAGCAGATGCACGGCAGTACGCGCAGGCTGCATGCCAGGACACAGCAAATGCACTCAGCGCTGCTCTGCGCTGCAGCTGCGTGGCGTAAGGTCTCTGTAGCTGAGGCTCACCAGCATTACGAGTCGTCTTTGCTGCTCTGGGCCCGTCAAGAGGGTGAAAGAGGCAGCGCTACGGTTAAGGGTGCCAACATGAGGACGACAGACTCTCCAGAGCCACGTGTACGCTCTTGTGCAGGGAAGCAGGCGCAGCAGCAGAAGCCAGCAGCAGTCCTGTAGATCAGGTAGATGGCCCTGTCAGTTGCTGACACCGCCCTCCCGTCGGGGTACCACGTTGTTTATGGAGCCTGATAGAGCCTGCCTTCTTAACCAGGTATACACGCAGCCTTCCTTGGATCTGGTTTTGTTTTGAGTACGAGTGCAGTGACATCAGACAGAGTGAAAGCATGACCGGGCCAGCACGCGCCTCACCGCGGTTTATTTCGAGACCGGCGTGCAGGCAAAGTGCTGACGACGCAACCCTCTCGCACACTGCAAACGCAGGAGCTGTGCTCTTCAGGCCGTCCAGCAGTCTCCCGCGACACTGTCAGAGCCTGTCTGTCTGCCACAGCAAAGTCTGACGGCGTGCAGGATGCCAAGTGTGTCGAGGCCCGTCCATGATCACGGGATGGACAGGGTCTGATCCGGGACATCTCACACCACATCTGCAGCTACATAGTAAAACTTCTCACATGTGGTCAGGCATGGAGCTGCCAAGCTGCTGCGTGCGCCAACTGAAGCGAGGTGAGCCTGCTGTCAATTACAGAAGACTGTGGCATTGCCACCAGATGTATATTGCATCTGCACAGAGTAGGCGTGACGTGCAGGACACGACCTGTGGACCCTTTGCTCGATTGTCCTTCGCGTCAATTCTGCCCATTTTGCAAATTGACCCGTCGAGATGGGCCTGGATGCGTCTGCACAAGCGGCAATCGCCTCAGCAGTCATTGCCGTTGCGGCATGGCTGGTGTCAGCGGCTCAGCTCTGGCTCACGAGGAGGTGGCGTCGCCAGGATCGGCGTAACATCCTGCACGACAGGCAACAGGATCAGCTAGCTGCCGAACAGCTGCGCCGGGAGGATCAAGCGGCTGCCACTGCAACTCGGCGGCAGGACCGCCAGGCTGCGCTGCTGGAGCAGTACACCACTGCAGTGCAGCCAGCTGTGACGATGCTTCTGGCCCTGAAGCAGCAAGTCGCCGATGACGGTGCGCTGTGGCCGGCGCTCATGGCACCTGGCAAGCCAACGGCAGCAGCTATGGCACAGCCGGTGCAGCCACCGCAGCTGGTCATGCCGGGCGACGTCGCTACAGCTGAGCACAAAGGTCGCAATGTGGCAAAACACTTCTGGGAGGGCCTGGTGACCGCCATGGAGCAGGACGCCGTGCCGCCGCTCGCCTTCGGCTCTGCCGTGCCCACCGACTACGGCGCTGTGGAGTTTGCGGGCAGCGAGGACGGTGACCGCTGAACCGAGCGCGCCAACAACTTCCGGGAGCTGGTCGAGCCCTTCGACATCGTCAATTGGTACCGGTCCGGCCTCTTCGACCGCACCAGGGAGCACTACACCGAGTGTAGGAACCGTCCCGCCATTTTTAGCGGTTGGAGGACATGACCCTGCGGCACCTGCGGGCACAGCATGACCCTGCAGCGCAGCTGACGTACAAAAGTTCCATGGTGTGGGCGCATGCGCAAGCTGGCACCGTGCCTGGCGGCTCCGGTTGGGCGCCGTTGGCGGGCGGGCCGCAGGCACACCCGCCGCTGAGGGATGCGCCCGTACCATGACAAACATGTTGGAACCTCTGGACATTGAACAGCTGTCGAGATTGCTCGTGGACTGCAGACATGCATTCTCAGGGCGCAGAGATGCGGGATGCTGTAAGCCTGTGCATATCTGCTCTGAAATGTGGCACTTGCACTCAAGTTCTCTCGGGGTGGACTGCTTGCTGAAGCTCGATGCACAGCATCAGTCTATTGCAACGGATGCAACCACCAAGCACACAGGCTGACTGACACCCATCTGGGTCATCTGCTGACCTTGCAAGGGCTGTTGCGTTCATGCCACCTCTGGCAATGTCTTCCCACTGCTACGCCCGCAGCCAAAGCCCTGCAGCTGCCGCGACCAATGGGTGCAGTTCTGACGCTTCTGCTGCCACCGCCAGCTGCTGGCACGGCTGTCGCGGCCTGCTTTGTCAGCGTTGTCTCGGCATGATTCCTGCCTACCTGGGCGGCTGCTGCTATTGACTGCCCCCCTTCCTGCCGCGGGGCTGTGGCCGGCTGTCAGCTGTGGTCACCACATCCCACCACAGTCGCTCCGCTGACCAAGCGCAATTGACTCCACAGCCACGCCGGCGGCTTGACGGCCGTCATCGCCGCTGTTTTGCGGCGGGTTGTGCTCCGGGCACAGTCGGCACAGGTTGATGACTGTGCACACCTGCACATGGACACAAATATCCTCGAGCTTGAGATCAAGATCAAGATTGCACTTGAGGTTTGCCAGGGTATGTCTTCCCCGCGGACGCCGCCTTCTTGCAGCACATGGTGCCGCAGCCCCAGGCCCAGCTCTAGGCCAGGTTGCCACTGAGCCGCTGAGTCCGCACGCCTGCACACATTCCGTCCCAAACGCTAGTGACATGGCGCAGAAACCGGCTCGTTGCAGCCCATGCCGCCGTGTGGCAGGTGTCCCCGAGTCCTTTGCGCAGCCGAGCAGGTGCATGGGCCCATACCACTGCAGGGTGGAGGATGCATGCCTGAAGGTCTTGAACTGCAGCATATGGCACCTGAAAGCCCCAGGAACAGCGGCAAGGGCATCCTGCGCAGGCTACGCCAGCAAAGCGCCCCACTGTTAGGCGACAGCATTACCACTGCAGTCTGTTCATGTTGGCGGTAGCTTAACAGCATCGCGAATGTGTGTTGAATAGCACCGCAAGCCTCAGCCTTTGGCAGCCGGCCCAGCAGCTGGCACGATCGTCCCATTCATGACCATCTTCCATGCATATTGGAAACTACAATAAGCTGCTACCTCTATCAAACAACGTGAACATTCATTCTGTACCAGCAGGCTCAGCACTCGGCAGGGCATCGCCAGCACTTCTTGACTCTTGTCGGCACACCCTTGCATGTTTCACAGGACTGTTCAACCCCTTCGTCCGAGACAGCTGACGAGCGCACCTGCAGCAGGGCGGCCATGCAGCATGTGCTGCTTCCTGCTTCCGGCATCCCGCCTCCGCTGTCCGCTGCCTGTCGGCCCGCGCGTCCACCGCTTTGGCGGCATCCAGCGCCGCGACCACCGCTGAGGCACTTCTGAGGTTGAGGTCCACCCTGGCCTGCAGCGCCTGCTGCTTCCTGCGAGCCGCCGTCACCGCCGCGGCACCCGAAGCCGCCTGCAGCTCCGCCATCACCGTCCGCAGCGGCAGCCCGCAGCTTGGCGATGCCCGCGTAGGCGACGACCGGGCCAACCTGCTCAGGGTCTCCCGCCGCGCCTGCAGCGGCGCCGCCGCCGCCAGCGCCGCGGCGCAACATGTCGCTTTAGACGCACGGGCCGCACTGCAGCCGCTGCAGCGCCCCTGAATTGGGGAACGGACGATTCAGTACATAGAAGATGAAATGCAACACCTGCTGACGCCTGGCATTCTGACCAATACATTCGCAGCGGAGCGGCAAGTGCGGTCGATGTGACACGCATCACCGTCCGACAGCAGACACGGACACGGGCAAGAACCCCACTGCACTGCTTCAATTACGCCCTTTGCACGGCTGTCTGGCAAGGTCGTCAAAATGGTCACAGCTACCCACACACCAGACACTTGCACCAACAGGCCCATCACCCACATCCTTCCGGGTCAGAAGGCTGAGCGGCCGGCACGCAGGCCTCGGCAGCGGCTTCGGCATGGTACGCCAGCCACACCACAGCATCGCACAGCGGCTGCACCACTGGCAGCAGCGCCGGCGACAGCGGGAGTGAGTCACTACACGCGCCCTGGCTGCCGCCTGTGCATACAGTGGGTGAGGAACCGAGCACATCAACAGCTGATGGGCAAGCACTGGCGGCTTGCAAGCCTCTGGTCGGTGCCGACTACCAAATTGCAGTGCCAATTGATGACCTGGTCGTGCTGTCGTCTGAGTAGCTTGCTGCAAACATTGTATCACTGCAGGATTATGACAGGCTGGCGACTCTGAACAGGAACCATACAAATGCGTCCTGTCAGGAGGCAGATTAGGGAGAGAGCCCATCTGCTCCATGAAGCTCCCTGCTTCTGCCACAGTGAAAGACCATCCGCATGTTCAAGAGATATTGTGGTTTTCCCCAACCATCTGTGTCACCAAGTCTCCAATCTGCTTGCCTGCTTCTGGCGCCGGAGTCATGCTGCGCCGACACCGCCACACCCTCGACCGCCATGGCCCCGTGCACAGCCCGCAGGCCAGGCCCCTGAATGTCGTGCCGGCTTCCATCCCACGGCCGGCAGCGGTGAGCGCAGTCGGGAAGTGCAACAGCGCCAGCGCTGGCGCAATCCTGGCGCCCCCTGTGACCAGACCACCACAGTCATCGTGATCTCAGGCGTCTGACTTTTTGATGGAAGGTACTATCCATCGCTGTCAGTTGTTCATCATCCCGGAGGACCTGTGCAGTTTGTTGCGCACCAGCAGAGGCTCAGAACGGGCACAGGACCCAGTGCTGGCCACAATGCCGCAACCCAGCCGTGCCGGAGCAGACTGTTCTGCAGAGTTGCAGGCGGAAGGTCGTCTGCACATGCCTGTCGACAGGAGAATGCTGCTGCACCACAAATGTAGATGCACTGATCACTGCAACTGCAAAACGAGACAGTAACGACAGCTAGCGGCCGCTTGCCTTGAGCCATGCTGCTGCAGGCAGCGCCGCTGTCATAGCAGCTGCGTGCAGTCAGCCAGCAGGCGAATGCGGCAGAAGCACCAGCACCAGACCTGTGAGTCAGAGTGCCAGTCACCATCCACATGAGCAGTCACCAACATCGACCAACCAGTCATCGATTCTGGCAGTGCAGAGAGTACGCGTGTCAGAGACACTGCTGGCCAAACCCTGTCACGGGTTTGGTGCCTTGCGAGCGTGCAGTGTGGCTGGTATTGCACTCCAGCAACAGAGCTGCCGATCTCAAGTCGGCAAGTGAGGCGCAGCAAACCCACGAACCATGATCGCAGTGAACGCGTCGCTGCAGTGCCAGCACCAACCATTGGAGGCGGTATGATACAGAGGCCGGGGCGGCTGCTGCCGCATCGGCAATGCTGCACCAGTGCACCAAATCCCCTGCAGGCATATGACCACTGCTCATCGGCGAATTTCTAAGCGACATGATCAAGATGTTGAGGTGGCATCAACCTTCCTACATCTCCTGTCTGATGGCTCAATAGATTCATGCGGTGGCGTCCTGAACAAAAGGAAGCCACAACACAGATGAAGTTCATTGTTCAATTCTGATATCGAACCTGAGGGCTGATGTGGTAGCAGCACTGGCCACTCCCAGGACCGCTTTGGCAGGTGCGCCACTATGCATCTCGGCAGCGGACGCGGCAGGTCACCGCGGGACCTCACCCGCCCCACAGTGATCAGGTCGCAGTGGACGGCAGCGCCTGAGACGGTGCCAGCATGCCTGCAATCAACATATGCAGCTGTCTCGCCATCACATGTTCGCAATCACCTGAGATCGAGACTGTGGGAAGCAACAGCGATGCAGTTCATCAGGTCGGCAGGTCCTGGTCAGGTGCTCGGCCGCAGCTGCATCAAGAACTTGCAAAGCTGTGGCAACACCTGCACTAGGCACACAGGCGTTGGAAGTTGGAGGCAAGCAACACCATAGACAGCGCCGCACCGCTGTGTCCGGCACAGCAGCTGCCGCTGCTACAGGGTGCTCCCGAGCTGCCATCGGCTACACCTGCACGCGTGCAAGGACGCGTGACTGCCATGCCACTGATGCTGCTGCTGCAGCAAGAAGGACGTGCTCAGCTGACATTGCATTTAACTCAGTAATCCAAATGGGTGTGAATAGCCACAAAAAGTGTTACCTCGGCAGCTGCTGTGCAGGTGTGCAGGCGGCAGGTCCACTGCACATCAGTGCCACACCACCAGCAGCAGCAGCAGCAGCAGCAGCAGCAGCAGCAGCAGCAGCGCCGTGACACACACTGTTGCCACCATCGCGCACCGCACCTGCAGTTTGCACCATTGCGCCATGAATATCGTAACAACCGCTGCCATATAACTTGCATTGTGCCGTCATGAAGACGTCTGCACCGTCATCCCACCAAGGCTGGCAACCTACCAAAGACCTCGCAGACAGTGCTGGCCAATTTGTTTGTGAAGAGCCTGATCAGCTGGCTTTTGCAACTGCAAACTTGCCCACCTGGTCAGGCTGCGGCCGGGCATGATGCACGGAGCGTGTTTGTGGAATCCTCACCCAAGTTGCCGGCAGGGCACTCACAGCTGGAGATGCGCTTCATCGCTGCAGCAGCAACATCAATGCTGGCTGAGAGGCCGTGCACAAAACCTGGATCTGCTGCCTGCGGCTGGCACAGTGGCAGCATCACCAGTGCAGGTCAGGCATCATGCGAAGTTGCTGCATGTGGCGGGTTTAAGCATGTTACAGCACCGCCTTTTGAAAACGGCTCAATCTGCGGCCCTCGCATGTGTTCAAAACTGCCCCAGAGGACAGCACACCAAGCCGACACAGGGCCTCGAACATGTGCTGGCACACTGCTCATTGATAAAGTTTGTGCACAAGCGACATGCATTAACACTCTCATGTATAATTGCACACTGCCAACCTCTCTCACCTGCTGCAGGTTTAGAGGATTGCGAGGTGGGCCGGCAGCTCCAGCTGCAGGCTGCTAAGGCCGTTGATGCTGTGCGGAAGCTGCTGCAGGGCATCGCAGCCCCCGAGGTTCAGGTGCTGCAGGCTGCTGAGGCCGCCGATGCTGTCCGGCAGCTGCTGCAGGGCACCGCAGTATCCAAGGTATAGGTCCTGCAGACTGCTGAGGCCGCCGATGCTGTCCGGCAGCTGCTGCAGGGCACCGCAGTATCCAAGGTAGAGGTCCTGCAGGCTGCTGAGGCCGCCGATGCTGTCCGGCAGCTGCTGCAGGGCACCGCAGTCCCCAAGCCCCAAGTGCTGCAGGCTGCTGAGGCCGCCGATGCTGTCTGGCAGCTGCTGCAGGGCCTTGCAGCACCAAAGGATCAGGCGCTGCAGGCTGCTGAGGCCGCCAATGCTGTCCGGCAGCTGCTGCAGGGCACCGCAGTATCCAAGGTATAGGTCCTGCAGACTGCTGAGGCCGCCGATGCTGTCCGGCAGCTGCTGCAGGGCGCGGCAGCTAACCAGGTCCAGGTGCTGCAGGCTGCTGAGGCCGCCGATGCTGTCCGGCAGCTGCTGCAGGGCGCGGCAGCTGTCCAAGTCCAGGTGCTGCAGGCTGCTGAGGCCGCCGATGCTGTCCGGCAGCTGCTGCAGGGCACGGCAATACCGAAGGTTGAGGCGCTGCAGGCTGCTGAGGCCGCCGATGCTGTCCGGCAGCTGCTGCAGGGCTTTGCAGCCCCCAAGGTTCAGGTCCTGCACGCTGCTGAGGCCGCCGATGCTGTCCGGCAGCTGCTGCAGGTCCCAGCAGTCCCCAAGGCCCAGGTGCTGCAGGCTGCTGAGGCCGCCGATGCTGTCTGGCAGCTGCTGCAGGGCGCGGCAGCGGTCCAGGTCCAGGTACTGCAGGCTGCTGAGGCCGCCAATGCTGTCCGGCAGCTGCTGCAGGGCCTCGCAATGATCAAGATCGAGGCGCTGCAGGCTGCTGAGGCCGGCCACGTTGGTTGGCAGCTGCTGCAGGGCAAAGCAGTCCCTAAGGTACAGGTCCTGCAGACTGCTGAGGCCGCCGATGCTGTACGGCAGCTGCTGCAGAGCTCGACAGCCCTCAAGGTCCAAGCGCTGCAGGCTGCTGAGGCCGCCGATGCTGTCCGGCAGCTGCTGCAGGGCACCGCAGTATCCAAGGTTTAGGTCCTGCAGGCTGCTGAGGCCGCCGATGCTGTCCGGCAGCTGCTGCAGGGCACCGCAGTATCCAAGGTCTAGGTCCTGCAGACTGCTGAGGCCGCCGATGCTGTCCGGCAGCTGCTGCAGGACTCGACAGCCCCCGAGGTTCAGGTCCTGCAGGCTGCTGAGGCCGCCGATGCTGTCCGGCAGCTGCTGCAGGGCGTCGCAGCCCCCAAGGTTCAGGTGCTGTAGGCTGCTGAGGCCGCCGATGCTGTCCGGTAGCTGCTGCAGGGCCTCGCAGTACACAAGGTCCAAGTGCTGCAGGCTGCTGAGGCCGCTGATGCTGTCCGGCAGCTGCTGCAGGGCGATGCAGCCCCTAAGGTTCAAGTGCTGCAGACTGCTGAGGCCGCCGATGCAGTCCGGCAGCTGCTGCAGAGCTCGACAGCCCTCAAGGTCCAAGCGCTGCAGACTGCTGAGGCCGCCGATGCTGTCCGGTGGCTGCTGCAGAGCTCGACAGCCCTCAAGGTCGAAGCGCTGCAGGCTGCTGAGACCGCCGATGCTGTCCGGCAGCTGCTGCAGGGTGTTGCAGTCCCCAAGGTCCAAGAGCTGCAGGCTGCTGAGGCCGCCGATGCTGTCCGGCAGCTGCTGCAGGGCGATGCAGCCCCAGAGGTTCAGGCGCTGCAGCCTGCTGAGGCCGCCGATGCTGTCCGGCAGCCGCTGCAGAGCTCGACAGCCCCCAAGGTCCAGGCGCTGCAGGCTGCTGAGGCCGCCGATGCTGTCCGGCAGCCGCTGCAGATCCCAGCAGCCTCCAAGGTTCAGGCGATGCAGCCTGCTGAGGCCGCCGATGCTGTCTGGCAGCTGCTGCAGGGCGATGCAGCCCCAGAGGTCCAGGTCCTGCAGGCTGCTGAGGCCGGCGATGCTGTCCGGCAGCTGCTGCAGGGCATCGCAGCCCCCAAGGTCCAGGTGCTGCAGCCTGTTGAGGCCGCCGATGCTGTCCGGCAGCTGCTGCAGGGCGATGCAGCCCCCAAGGTTCAGGTCCCGCAGGCTGCTGAGGCCGCCAATACTGTCCGGCAGCTGCTGCAGGGCATCGCAGCCCCCAAGGTCCAGGCGCTGCAGGCTGCTGAGGCCGCCGATGCTGTCCGGTAGCCGCTGCAGGGCGTTGCACTCCCCAAGGTCCAGGTGCTGCAAGCTTTCGAGGCTGCCGATGCTGTCTGGCAGCTGTTTCAGTCTTTGTCTGCATGTCGAGAGGTCCAGCACCACCAGCTGCTCGCCAAATGCGAGCTGATGTGGCGGCGCTGCAAGCCGCAGGTAGCGCAGGTCGGGCATTGCTTGGCTGGCTGCAATGCTGTCATCGTTTGGCAGCAGCTCCTCCATGTCAAGAGCAGCCAGGCGGCAACGAGGGTGCCGGCTGAAGAGCTGCGCCAATGTCCAGGTGGAGGAGCTGCCGGGCCCGCAGCGAAGTCTGCTCGCAAGCGCGCTTGTGTCTCCCTCCTGACATAAGTGGAGCAACTTCATGTCATGTTTCCAGATGACAGGATGTCAGGTTCTAGATGACAGGATGTCAAGTTATGTATGTTGCTGCCACCTCTGCAGAAAGCATTCAGCCAACAAGCGGAGGTCTTGACGATATACGTGCAATGTACCTTGGGCAAGGGCTCATTCGCCACCATGTCACTGAGTGACCAACCGCCAGGCTGTTCACCGTGCTCCAGCACAGCGAGAGCCATCTCTACCAGGCAGTCGTGCACCTGAAGCCTGCAGACCAGATCAGGATGTCACATGTCGCTCGTGACCTAGCACACGAATGTATGTTGCACGTCAGCAGATTTCTGGAACGCGGGGATGCGGGAAGTGCATCATGATGATCCTGAAAGGTGAGTTACCCACCTCCTGCGGCCGTCCCTCTCAATTTTGAAGCTGATGAGTGAAGCGCACTCCAGTGCCACAATCATCTCGTCGCCCCTGCGGTGCAGTGCTGTGGGCGAAGCAACCGCTCTGCGGCCTGGCCTACGGGGTTCCTGGAGGAGGGAGGCCCAAGTCACGGCCAGGTGCTCCGCGGGCTGCCCTCTCAGCATCAGCGCTGCATCCAGAAACATCTGCCTGCATGTCAAAACGCAACTGTGTGCATGTTGCCTCCAGTGTGTTGTCGAAGGTTGCATCACAGACTGAAGCATGCAAGCATTAAGATACGGATGTTCATAAGGAAGAGGCATGATGTAGGACCCAGGTGAAAGCCATAGCAGTCACAATGTACCTATGGCCGTCAGTAGGTAGGCGGTCAAGACTCCATTTGAGTACTGGCAGCACAGTGGCCACAGGCGATGATTGGTCTCGCAGTAGGTCTTTGAGCTCGTCCTGCATCGTGTCATAAATACCCATTGTGTTATAAACATCCAGTCAGCAGCGGCGAGGCGTTGCATTCGCAGCACATCCCTCAGCTGATACGAAAGCAATTGAAGTGCGCCCTGAGAGTTTGGCTTTGGCAACATGTCTTGATGACTTTTGGAGATCAGGAAGCATAGTACTGTACCTCACAGGTGTCCGGTGGCTGGCTGCGCAGTGTACTGCCGAGGACCTGCAGCGCCAGGGGCAGGCCGTTGCAGATGCCCAGTGCGGTTTGCACCACCCTGCCCATGCCTGCTGGCACGCTGTCCCCGGCAAACGCATGCCAGCACAGCAGCTGCAGCGCCTGCTGCTCCTCCAGGAGTGCGACAGGGCGCAGCGCGCAGTTGCCGCCATCCTGATGCAGGTTGCCGCTGTCACGTCCCGTCAGCACCACGCGGCTGCCTTCTGGCAGAGCGCCGAGGTGCAGCAGGGCATCCCGCTGCTGCGCCGACCACAGGTCGTCCAGCACCAGCAGCAGGGGGCCGCCTTCCCGCGTGCACTTGCGCAGCTGCTCCTGCTGCTCCGCGGCACTGCTTGCCTCCAGCATGCCAGCCCCGCTGGCTGTCAGCTGATTGATCAGCTTCAGCTGCTTAGCCTGAAGCGCATCAGTCTCTACTGCGGCCTGGCCCACTTCCAGGAAGACGCGCTGACCGAAGTTGAGCTTGCCGCTGCCCAGCTCATTGAACAGCGCCCGTGCGAGTGTCGTCTTGCCAATGCCGCCCATGCCATGCAGGCTGAGCACGCGCACGCCGCCAGGCTGGTCGGGCTGCAGCAGCGGCAGCAGCGCCTGGACGCGCTCCTCCAGGTCCACAGGATGGTCAGCCGCCGGCACACGCGGCTGTCCCAGCTGCTGCAGAACCTCTGTCACGATGGCGTCCACATGCAGGTCGTCACCCCTGCACAGGGCCAGCTATGTGTGAGCCCTCCTTTTGCACTCCCAACACCACGGTAGGCAGTCTCTGCACTGTCTTTACATGTCGTTGATGATGAGTGAAGAAGAGATTCAACATTCGCAAGCAAGACAGCTTGCATTGTCCATGGTGCCTCACATGCCGTGGGAGTCCAGACGGTCGCCGGTGCGCCTCAGCACTGCATCCATGTCGGCCTTCACATCGGCCTGGAATGCCTGCAGCCGCTGGGTGTGGAGACTTCCCTCATACCCCGAGATGTGCTGCTGCAGCTGCCGTTGCAGCATGCTGAGGTCGCTGGTGCCATAGAAGACTGGCATGAGGATGGGCGGCTTGCTGCTGCGCTGCACGCACTGCTGCTGCCACTGCTGCTGCTGGGCTAGCACACCAGAGGCCGCAGCATCCAGCTCGGCATACTTCTGCTGCAGCGGCGGGTGCGGCTGCTGCGGATGCAGCGCCCAGTGCAGCTCCTGCATGCAGTAGCTGCTGCGCAGGAAGTCTGGCGTGAGCACTGTGATGACGATGCTGCAGCTGCGCAGCGCCGCTTCCATTTCCAGGTCCGCTTCATCGCCGAGCCGCAGGCTGCGCTCGTCCAGGAAGGAGCTGACGCCGTGGCGCCGCAGCTCCCGCTGCAGCCACACCGCGAAGCTGGCCTTCTGCTGGCCCGCGTGGCTGATGAACACGTCGTAGGTGCGACTGCCGGCTTGCGGCATGTTGCAAGTCCGTTGCTTGATTCTGCACAGGGCCAGGGGAGGATGGTCACCGGGTCTACTCAACAACAGGTTGCAGCAGTCCCTGCGCATAGGCTCCATGTTATGCACAAATCACTTGGCTGGCAGAGTCAAAAGTGACCCAGTCAGGCAAGGGGCACACAACTGGCAGCGTGGCAGGAACGAACACCGTGCCCCAGAAAGCAGGTCTGCAGAGCTGAGATGCTGAGCGCAAGGCTGCAGCTCCACGAGGGCTCCTGCACACACACGTCGTATCAATGACAGATCTACTCGTGCAATAGTGGCACCGGAGAAACTGTATCGCCTGATCATAACGGATAACAACCAATTGGCAGACAGCATTGGCATGCATTGCGGCACATCACGGTAGACTGCATCTGGCAAACATGCAAATATCGAGGGACCAGTCAATGCTCCGGACGTTGTCTAGACTTGCAGAAGCTGCCCGGGCACGTGTCTGAAATTAGTTGGCCACGGGCGGCGAGCGCAGCAGCAAGGCTGTGAGCAGGTACGGCGGCAGCACCGGCGTGGCACACTTCGACGCTTGGCAATTCATCAGCAAGGTCACGAGCTAGCAACGTCACAGCACAAGATGAGGAAGGCGCGCAAATGATGAGACGCCCGTACACGACATGCGTTAGGGGTCGATATGAGACGATGACGCTTGTCAGATGATCGCGCATTGCTTGTCAGAGTACGTTTTTGGCTCAAAGCGAGCCCTGACACTTCAGAGCGACCCACTGCTGACCATTTCGTCCGTACAACCCAACAGTGGGCTGAGGTGGCCACCACGGACTCCCAATACGGCTTGTGCTCAGGTGTGCTGCAGGCAAGCGGATTATTTAGCTGTGGATGATGTTCCCTGTCTGCTCGTCCCTCAGCATCGAGCACGGGTGGCCTAAGTGCTCCACTTATATGCCAACGCCGCAGCACTCAGTCTGATAACTGGCTTGCAGCAGGGCGCCAACAAGTCTGCCGTCATCAATGCTTGATGCAATTGAGCCTTGTGGTGTCGCTTCAAGAAGACTATCCGGTCGTGCTGGTTCTGAAGTTGGGACAGGGCCCGCAAGGGTCCGACCAATGCGTGCGTGTGACGGGCAGGCGACACAGTGCATCGCACCGACGGATTTTGCAAACATGCAGGCTGTGCCAACCGCCGAGGCATTCCGACCAGCGAAAGTTCCTGCAGCTGCGCCGTCGCAAATCGTCAGGAGGACATCACGAGATAGGTCACAGTCAGCGCTTGTTTGTGTGCATCAGACCATGGTCAGTTATGTGTTGCATACGACAGGTCCGCATGTGCTTCAACGACCACTCTAGGTTGAGGTGGACACCACATCCATCTGCTGTTGCGTGCATACATCTGATGATCCTGATTCTGCGGAATGCCAACATGCCAACATGATCTGCTCTTGATACCGCTCTTGACATATCAGCAGGAGATCACAGCATGGGTTCATGGGATGCGTCCGGCACAGCAGCTGTCATCTCAGCGGCAATAGCGTTGCTGGCCTGGCTGGCATCACTGCTTCAGTTGCTGATCTCACGGCGGTATCGGGAAAAGGATGCAGTCACTGCCTCGCAGAAGATGCTGGCTGCCTGCGAGCAGGAGTATGCCTCAGTTGTGCAGCCAGCGCTCGCCACTCTGGCCGACTTCAAGTGGCAGTACCCTGACGGCGCTCTGTGGACGGCGCTACTAGCCCCACGGCGTGTGCACTTCAATGCTGCGGATGGCCTGCAGGAGCCGCACGGCGCCTCACTGCAAGAGCACAGAGCCCGCAATGCCACAAAGGACTTCTGGAAGCGGCTGATCCGCGCAATGGAGGATGGGCAGCTGCCTACCAGCTTTGGCAGCGCTGATTGCGGCGGCGCCATCTGCTTCAGCAATGACCATGACGGCGCCACCTGGCGGGAGCGTGCCAACAACTTCCGGCTGTTGGTGGAGCCATTTGACATTGCCAACCACTACCGCATGGGGCTGCACAACACACCGTCCGGGCACTACCTCACCAGCGACAATCGCCCCGCCATCTTCAAGCGCCTGGAGGACATGACCGTGCGCCACCTGCGGGCACAGCCTGCCACTGCAGCGCTGCTCACATACACAAATTCCATGGTGTGGGCGCACGCGCAAGCTGGCACCGTGCCTGGCGGCTCCGGTTGGGCGCCGCTGGCGGGCGGGCCGCAGGCACACCCGCCGCTGAGGGATGCGCCCGTACCATGACAAACATCTTGGAAGCTTCAAACACACAGCAGCTGTCGAGATTGTCAGTGGACTGAAAAATATGCATGCTCAGGGCGTCCAGATGCGGAATGTTTTAAACCTTTGCATACTTGTCCTCACATGTGGCAGTGCTGTTGGGACGCAAACGCTTGCTGCAACATAGTGAACATCACCATGCCACTGTGACGAATGCAACCGCCAACCGAACAAGCTATCTGACACTCGTGTGGGTCATCTGTCGACTTTGCAAGGGCTGTTGCGCTCACGCTGACATTGTAGCTGTCCGTCCACCGCTACGTTCGCGGCCAGCCAGAGCACTACAGCTGCCACCGACCGCTTGGTGCAACTCTGATGCTTCATGTCTGCAGTCACTGCCAAGTGCTGCAACTTGTGCAACTTGTGCTGCAACGACTGCTATCACAGTTGCTGCGGCCTGCTTTGTCAGCGCTATCTTGGCGCGATCCCTGCCCTCCGAGGGCCACTGCTACTGTCTCCCCCTTTTCTGCCATAGGGTTATGGCGGCGGTCAGCCGTGATAATCACTTCCACCACAGTGCCTTCGCTGACCGGGCCCAGAACTCTCAGCAGCCACAGCGACAGGGGCAGCTGCCTGACGGCCGCCGGCACTGGCGCCTCGCAGCACGGGGTGCTTCCGCTTCAGTCACAGCCGGCACAGGTTGACGCCTAAGCACGCCTGCACATACACACGTTCTTCAGAGGGTCAAAATCGAGTTCAGCATCAAGTTCGGTGAGGCAGCTCACCACGGACGCCGCCACGCTGCTGCACGTGGTGCCGCGGCCCCAGGACTTGCCCCAGGCACGATTGCCACTGAGCAGCTGACTCCGCACGCCTACGCACATTCCGTCCCAAACAAGCTGATCATGGCACAGACATCGGCTCATTGCGTCGCTGCCAGTGTCGTGTGGCAGGTGTCCAGGGTTAGAGGAGCGGCCAAGCACTTGGATGGGGCCACAGTGGAGGATGCGTGGTTCAGGTTCTTGCAGTGCAGCATATCGCCTCTGAAAGCCCCATGAATGGCGGCAAAGGCATCTTGCGCAGACTACGCAAGCAAAGCTGACGGATGGTAGCGGCATCATCACCACTGCAGGCTGCTACTGTTGGCGGGAATGCAAACGTGTGTTCAGCAGCATCACGAGCTTCAGCCTTTGGCAGCCGGCCCAGCAGGTGTTGGGCGTCTTCCAGGATGGTGAACATGACATGAACATCTCGCATGCATAATGGGTATGACAACAAGCCACTATGAGTGAGCGTCACCTTCATACTGTGTCAGCAGGCTCGGCACTCGGCAGGGCATCGCCAACACTTCTTGGCACACCTTTGGATGTGTCACAGGACTGTCTAACCATTTGACCGAGCCTGCTGACATACGCACCTGCAGTAGGGCGGCCATGGCGCGCCTGGCGGCCGCCGCGATGGCAGCGCACTCTGCTGTCTGCCTGCGGCGGGCCGTCGCCCACTGTTTGCCGGTCTGCTCATCCGCCGCTTTGGCACTGTCCAGCGCCGGAGCCACCTCAGAACTGGTTTTGCAGTTGAGGTCCAGCCTGGCCTGCAGCGCGCGCTGCTTCCTGCGAGCCGCGAACACCGCCGCGGCATCCGAAGACGCCTGGAGCTTCGCCGTCAACACCATGGTCTCGGTCTGCAGCTCAGCAATGCCCGCACGGGCGACAGCCTTGCTGGCCCGCTCCAGGGCCTCCGGCAGCCACTGAGCCTGGCTCCGCTGCAGTACCAGTAGCGCCGCGGCGCAAATGCCGCCTAAGGCGCACATGCCACACTGCAGCTGTTGCCGTGCCCCTGAATGTGGAAGACGCATTAACAGCTTCGTTCACATTGACTGTGAGTGACCTGTCTACTGCTACCTGATTTCCGAGCCGGCACATCTGCAGATGGTAACCCGTGTACAATAGATCACAGGCTGAAAAGGCATGCCGTGGGGGTTGCCGCAATCGTGTGAGCACTTCTGGTGCCATGAGAACGGTGTGATTGCACCGTCAACACCAACATCAGGCGCAGAAAAGGGCAGGTGTTTCTCCACTGTGCTGCTACTGCAGCATCCTCATGACAAGATGTGATACAAGGCAATAGTCATCGCAACTGCCAGACCCACAAGTACAGTTCACCTGAAAGTGTAAACAGCAGGCTGAGCAGCTGGCAGTACACCTCGGCAGCTGTGTGGCCCTTGGCAGCGGCTGTGGCGTGCTGCGGCAACCACGCCGGCGCATCGCACAGCGGCTGCACTGCCGCCAGCAGAGCGGGCGGCAGCGAAGACGTCCCCCTGAGCGCACGCTGGCAGCCATCTGTGCATGCAGAGGGGAAACTCTGAGCATGTCAACAGTGAATGGGCAGGCAGCACCAGCTTGCAGCCCTCTGAGGCGCGTAGACCACCAGCTGGCAGCCAGGTTATGACGTAATCTTGTTGCCGCTCCAGCAAAGCAGGCTGTGGGCCTCGTGTCACTGCAGGTCTGTCTCAGGCTGGCGACTGAGAGCAGGTATCAAACAAGAGCGTCCAGGCCAAAAGACTGCTGGGCGATGATGAAGTCACGAGGAAAAGCTGCTACCTTGACCCTTCCTGGTTCTGCCACAGTGACACCACCAACTGTCAGCTCCTTTAAGAGGGGATGCCATTTCCTGATCTCATGTGTCTTTCAAGTCTCCGCTTTGCTTGCCTGCCTCTGGCGCCTAAGTCATGTTGCGCCGGCACCGCCATGCCCGCTGCCGCCACAGCTCCATGCACAGCCCGCAGGCCAGACCAAGCTCCTAAACGTCGTGTTGCATTCCAGCCCATGGGTGGCAGCGGCAGGCGCAGTCACAACCCGCAGCACGCCAGTGCCGGACAAACCCTGGCGCCCCCCCTGCAGTTAGCCACCATGGTATGACTTACGCTGGGAGAAGACAGTGCTTTACTGCGTATCACATCTTGAAGGATCTATGCAGATCAACGTACACCAGCTCAGGGCACAGGAGAGGCACAGAACCCGATGCTCGCCATGCTGCTGTGAAGCAGCCGTGCAGGCACATGAGTCTGCAGCGACGCAGGCAGGAGATCATTTGCATGGCCAGCAGCCAGCGCGGCTAGCACTGACGGTCGACAGCATACTAGTGCCACATCTGCACAGCAATGATGCGCTGACGAATTGTCGCACGCTGTCGGGAGGCTGCTCGCTGCCGCAGCAGCGAGCAACCGCCAAAGGCAGCAGGAAGCAGCGGCAGCAGCAGGCTTGCAGCGGAATTGCTGTTGCGACAGGTGTGCTACACTGGTCCCCCCACATGTCCTGTGGATGAAATTTTAGTGTCTATGAACGCGCAGCCACATTGTGACTGCGCACCGGAGGCAGTACACAGGTATCCCCGTATGCCTTGCCAACCTTCCAGTCTAGCACACATGCCGCCATGAAGTAAACGGTGCAGGGGGCACTGGAACAGCAGGTGCCAATCGGAGGTCGGACCTGAGGTAGGCACATGCTACCGCTGTGCCGGCACCCCATCGACCCTGAGGCTGGTGGCTGTGCCAGGACCACGGAGTTGCAGTGCCCCAGCAGCCAGATGCCCAGCCCCACCCAGCACCGCTGCCAGGTTGTGGTGGACAGCAGCGCAAGCTGCACCGACGACAACTCACCTGCGAAGCCTATTTGCATATGTCCTGCTGCGCCAGAAACATTTTCCAAGTTCAGCAAGCTGGGCGGGTAGTGACATTTCACTTGCAGTTCCAGAGACAGGTGCTCACCCACAGCTGCAGCATACGCAGCGCTGCACAGCTGTGGCGTTGGGCGGACAAGCGCTGAGGGCGGATATCCAGGATCCCCCAGAGGTGCTCACCCCGGCATTGCATGTAGCTGTTGCAGCTGCCTCTGCTCCTGCACAGTGCCTCTGACGTCAGTCTTGACTCCAGACCTGGGGTCATGCACAGAACATGCTCTGCCAGGAGGTCGCTGCTGCTGCTCTAGTTACGTAGATGTGCTCTTCACAGCAACCGCAAGCATGGGGCTGGAGTCACCACAGAGCACCTATCGGAGCCTGATATCGCTCGCCTTGGCAGCCGGCAAGCATGTGTTACAGATGGCACGGCAATCAGCAGCACCCCAGCGCCCGCAGCCCTGACAGCAGCGCCATGTGCAGGCCTGCAGGCAAACATGACGATCAGCGGCTCTAGTGCACCGCCCATGACAACCAATCTGGAGTGCTGTACAAGCGTGCTGTACGAGCTTCACAGCATCTCAGAGGCTCCGCTCAGCCTGCTCTGATCTGCGGCCCGTCACATGGCGGCGCGTCATGGGCTCGCTGGCCCTCACCTAACCAGTGGGCCACAGCTGCGAATACTGAAACTGCCGCTGCTGCGCTTGCCATGCGTGCACAGCCGCCAGCGCCCATGCGCATCAAACATTGGCGGTGCACAGCCAATTCTGCCATGCAGCAGTCACGCCATCAGCAGGTTGCGGCACTGCCACTTTGCATCCAGCTGCCACCACTGCTGCTGCCGCCATGGCCGTGCCACGGCATGCCTCATCAGCATGCTTGTAGGCCACATCCACCATCCTGCAGAGCAGAGGTAAGTGGGGACTAGAGGACTGCTAAGGCGATGGAATTTGTGGTCAAGTTCATTCATGAGGAAAGCATGGCGCATACAATTGTGTAGATCTTTCTACTGATGTCACTGCCCTCTCTAGATGATTTGGTGGTGCTCAGGCAGGCTTCCCACTGTAAATGATGGGCACCTGGCGCTCCCAGGCTTGGCCACCTGGGCCAGCCGCGCAGCTGTGTGCAGGCGAATGCCAACGAGAGACGGGCGGCTGAGGTGCGGGAACCAGCTGGCACCCACCACCCGTGTGTGCTGCCAAACAGGCGCAAAGGATCCCAGTGCCAACTGCCAAGCAAGGTGGTGCAGGCTGTTGAGCGCCGCATGAGTCTGGGCAGCCCACCGCTGCAGGGCCGGATGCTGTTTGTACACAGCCGGCCACAGCCTGCTCAGATGCAGGCCAGGCGGCGGTCACTCGGCAGCTGCTACAGGCAGCGCGACCCTGCAGCTGCAAGGTTGCGACCTCAACAGGTATCATGATCAGCAAGTTCGTAGGACGCTGTAACACATACACACTCCTCCATGTTTTCATGTTGCAGTCAGCTGTGCTCACCACACCGAAGAGGTCGCATGTTTCAACTATGCAGTTGAATGTAGCCGAGATGGCAACGCAGCAAGTAACTCACCCTCACATGCTGTGGCTGCACGGCACAGCAGCAATTGATGGTGTGAACCATGCTGGCTCCAGGAGGCAGCAGCCCGTATAAAAGCCCGGAGCCAGCTCGGTTGCGACAGCTCAGCCACCGCCCACAGCACATACAGAACACTGGTATGTCAAGGTATGTGCCGGCACCCTGAAGCACCTGCCAAGACATGTGTGGGACCTGCATTTGGAGACATCACTGCAAGGACAGGCCGCAAGGGCGGCTGCTTATCACAACCCAGGGGAGCACACATCTCCACAAATCACTGCCGCTGCTAGCACTGCTGCAGCTGGACGACCTCGTGGTCAGCCGCAACAGCTGTTCAAGAGCAGCAATGCACTGGGCGGCAACAAAGGGCCGGCTATCACCTACCTTGAGGCATGCTGCCATCGGCAGCGCCGCTGCGTGCATTCAGCCAGCAGGCGGTTGCAAGCACAGCGCTAAAGCTGGACCTGTGCATCTGTTGTCCAGCAATTTCCACACGATGATCAATGCCGAGCACAACAAACAAACGTCAAGTTTGCTTACACATGCGAGAGGACATTCAATAGAGGTACTGCTGGCCACGAAGTTGTCACGAGGTCTGTGCATCAACAGCAGGCAGCGCGGCTGGCATTACAACCCAGCAGCATACCCGCCGAAGGCAAACGATAAGGGAAGCACAGGCGATCACAATCTTGCATTGCTTTTAGGGCCTGACCTCAGCGCCAGCGGCAAGCAGTTCAAGCAGTATGACGCAAAAGCCAGCGCGGCCGCTGCCGCATGATCAACACTGCGCCAGCTGCACCAGTGAGCCGAGTTCCCTGCGGGCAATCCACCATTGCTACTTGGCATCATCTGCAACAACATGCTTCTTTGTCTGAGGTAGCATCAACGTATGATGCATCCAACAATGCAACAGCCTCGCATGGTGGCGTACTGAACAATGAGAAGTCACAGAAAAGATGCCATAATCGTATGTTGTATCGGTTTAGCAGGCCGACCTGAAGGCTGAGGTGGCAGAAGCATACACTGTTCCCACAATCTGGCAGTGGTCGCCCCGGCAGCAGACTGAGAAGCCAGCGCTCAATCACACCCAGCACCGCAGTCAGGTTGCAGTGGATGACGGTGCTTAACCCGTCGCCGGCATGCCTACAAGCAACAAATGCAATTGAAACCGTACTCAACAGCCATGGCAGCAAACTTGCAATCGCCTGGCCAGAATGCAATCACAGGCGATGCACATTGGTTAAGAAGCAGATCACGGTGTCACGACTGCCGACAGAGCTGGAGGCGCACCTAATCTCTGCTGCAGCGACACTACTGCAGGATGAGCAACCGGACAGCAACCTGGCTTGCTGCCCTGTATCCAGCACACGGACGACACTTCTACTGCAGGTCAGGTGACGGCCTAGGTGCTGTCGAGCTAGTCTCTAGTGCTTGCAAATTGACGAAGCAAGCTGCCACTTCTGCTGTGCCGTTCTCAAAACGACTGCACATTCAGCGAAATCTATCAAGCACACCATTGCACACAGTTCACCAGCAGATGTCCAAACAGAATCATACCGCCATGGATCTCCCGGCTCGATCCATACCCCGCCAAGGTTCTACGCATTGTATCATTTCATCCCACATGTTTCACCACATGACGTCTCACCGTATGTGGGTTCACGGGACTGCGAGGTGTTCAGGCAGCTTCAGGTACCGCAGCCTGCTGAGACCGCGGATGCTGGCCGGCAGCTGCTGTAGGGCGCTGCAGCCCCCAAGGTCCAGGCGCTGCAGGCTGCTAAGGCTGCCAATGCCTTCCAACAGCTGCTGCAGGGCGCTGCAGCCCGAAAGGTTCAGGTACTGCAGGCTGCTGAGGCCACCAATGCTGTCCGGCAGCTGCTGCAGGGCGCTGCAGTTTTCAAGGTTCAGGTGCTGCAGCCTGCTGAGGCCGCCGATGCTGTCTGGCAGCTGCTGCAGGGCAAGGCAACCCCTCGGGTTCAGGTGCTGCAGGCTGCTGAGGCCGCCAATGCTGTGCGGCAGCTGCTGCAAGGCGCTGCAATTCCCAAGACTCAGTATCTGCAGGCTGCTGAGGTCCCCAATGCTGTCTGGCAGCTGCTGCAGGGCCTCGCAGTGCTCCAGGTCCAGGTGCTGCAGGCTGCTGAGGCCGCTGATGCTGTCCGGCAGCCGCTGCAGGGAAAAGCAGTGAATAAGGTCCAGGTGCAGCAGGCTGCTGAGGCTGCTGATGCTCGCTGGCAGCTGCTGCAGGGCGCTGCAGTATCCAAGGTCCAGGTGCAGCAGCCTACTGAGGCCGCCAAAGCTGTCCGGTAGCTGCTGCAGGTCGATGTAGCCCCCAAGGTCCAGGAGCTGCAGGCTGCTAAGGCTGCCAATGCCTTCCAACGGCTGCTGCAGGGCGCTGCAGCCCGAAAGGTTCAGGTACTGCAGGCTGCTGAGGCCACCAATGCTGTCCGGCAGCTGCTGCAAAGCGCTGCAGTTCCAAAGACACAGTATCTGCAGGCTGCTGAGGTCCCCAATGCTGTCTGGCAGCTGCTGCAGGGCATGGCAGGATAGTAGATTCAGGTGCTGCAGGCTGCTGAGGCCGCCGATACTGTCCGGTAGCTGCTGCAGGGCCTCGCAAAACCCAAGGTCCAGGTGCTGCAGGGTGCTGAGGCCGCCAATGCTGTCCGGCAGCTGCTGCAGGTCCCAGCAGCCCCCAAGGTCCAGGTGCTGCAGCCTGCTAAGGCCGCCGATGCTGTCCGGCAGCTGCTGCAGGGCGCGGCAGTTGTCCAGTTCCAGGTACTGCAGGCTGCTGAGGCGGCCAATGCTGTCCGGCAGCTGCTGCAGGGCATAGCACTTGGCAAGAGCCAGGCGCTGCAGGCTGCTGAGGCAGCCGATGCTGTTTGGCAGCTGCTGCAGGGCATAGCACTTCCCAAGAGCCAGCCGCTGCAGGCTGCTGAGGCAGCCGATGCTGTTTGGCAGCTGCTGCAGGGCATAGCACTTGCCAAGAGCCAGCCGCTGCAGGCTGCTAAGGCCGTCGATGCTGTTTGGCAGCTGCTGCAAGGCGCTGCAGCCCTTGAGGTCCAGGTGCTGCAGGCTGCTGAGGCTGCCAATGCTGTTTGGCAGCTGCTGCAGGGACGTGCAGCCCGAAAGGTCCAGGTGTTGCAGGCTGCTGAGGCCACCAATGGTGTCTGGCAGCCGCTGCAAGGCTTCGCAGCCACCAAGTGCCAAGTGCTGCAGGCTGGTCAGGCTGCCAATGCTGTCCGGCAGCTGCTGCAGGTTGACGTTGCATGCCGAGAGGTCCAGCACCACCAGCTGCTCGCCAAATGCGAGCTGCTGTGGCGGCGCTGCAAGCCGCAGGTACCGCAGGTCCGGTGCTGCCTGGCTGGCTGCAACGCTGCCATCATCCGGCAGCAGCTCCTCCATGTCAAGAGCAGCCAGGCGGCAATGAGGGTGTCGGCTTAGGAGCTGCGCCAACGTCCAGGTGGAGGAGCTGCCGGCCCCGCAGCGAAGTCTGCTCGCAAGCGCGCTTGTGTCTCCCTCCTGACATCAGTGGAGCAACTATATGTTATGTTTCCAGATGACAGGTTGTCAGGTTCTAGATGACAGGATGTCAAGTTATGAATGTTGCTGCCACCTCTGCAGAAAGCATTCAGCTAACAAGCGGAGGTTTTGACGATATACGTGCAATGTACCTTGGGCAAGGGCTCATTCGCCACCATGTCACTGAGTGACCAACCGCCATCCTCTTCATAGTGCTTCAGCACAGCGAGAGCCATCTCTACCATGCAGTCGTGCACCTGAAGCCTGCAGACCAAATCAGGATGTCACATGTCGCTCATGACCTAGCACACGAATGTATGATGCACGTCAGCAGACTTCTGGAACGCGAGGATGCGGGAAGTGCACCATGATGATCCTGAAGGTGAGCTACCCACCTCCTGCGGCCGCCGCTCTCAATTTTGAAGCTGATGAGTGAAGCGCACTCCAGTGCCACAACCATCTCGTCGCCCCTGCGCTGCAGTGCTGTGGGCGAAGCGACCGCTTTGCGGCCTGGCCTACGAGGCTCCTGGAGGAGGGAGGCCCAAGTCATGGCCAGGTGCTCCACGGGCTGCCCTCTCAGCATCAGCGCTGCGTCCAGGAACATCTGCCTGCATATCAAAATGCGACTGTGTGCATGTTTCTTCCAGTGTGTTGTCGAAGCTTGCATCACAGACTGAAGCATGCAAGCATTAACATACGGATGTTCATAAGGACGAGGAATGATGTAGGACCTAAGTGAAAGCCACAGCAGTCACAATGTACCTATGGCTGTCAGTAGGTAGGCGGTCAAGACTCCATTTGAGTACTGGCAGCACAGTGGCTGCAGGCGATGATTGGTTTCGCAGCAGGTTTTTGAGCTCGTCCTGCATCGTGTCATAAATACCCATTGTACTATAAACATCCAGTCAGCAGCGGCGAGGCATTGCATTCGCAGCACATCCCTCAGCTGATACGAAAGCAATCGAAGTGCGCCCTGAGAGTTTGGCTTCTGGCAACACTTCTTGATGACTTCTGGAGATCAGGAAGCATAGTACCGTACCTCACAGGTGTCCGGTGGTTGGCTGCGCAATGCACTGCCGAGGACCTGCAGCGCCAGGGGCAAGCCATTGCAGATGCCGAGTGCGGTTTGCACCACCCTGCCCATGCCTGCTGGCACGCTGTCCCCGGCAAACGCATGCCAGCACAGCAGCTGCAGCGCCTGCTGCTCCTCCAGGAGTGCGACAGGGCACAGCGTGCAGTTGCCGCCGTCCTGATGCAGGTTGCCGCTGTCGCGTCCCGTCAGCACCACGCGGCTGCCTTCTGGCAGAGCGCCGAGGTGCAGCAGGGCATCCCGCTGCTGCGCCGACCACAGGTCGTCCAGCACCAGCAGCAGGGCGCCGCCTTCCCGCGTGCAGTTGCGCAGCTGCTCCTGCTGCTCCGCCAGGCTGCCAGCTGCAGGGACGCCGGCGCCGCCGCTCGTCAACATGCTAATAAGCTCCTGCTGCTTGGCACGCAACGCATCAGTCTCTACTGCGGCCTGGCCCACTTCCAGGAAGACGCGCTGACCGAAGCTGAGCTTGCCGCTGCCCAGCTCATTGAAGAGCCCCCGTGCGAGTGTCGTCTTGCCAATGCCGCCCATGCCATGCAGGCTGAGCACGCGCACGCCGCCAGGCTGGTCGGGCTGCAGCAGCGGCAGCAGCACCTGGACGCGCTCCTCCAGGTCCACTGGATGGTCAACCGCGTGCACGCGCGGCTGCCCCAGCCGTCGCAGCACCTCCGTCACAACAGTGTCCACATGCAGGTCGTCACCTCTGCACAGGGCCAGCTATGTGTGAATCCTCCTTTTGTACGCCCAACACCACGGTAGGCAGTCTCTGCACAGCAGTGTCTCTACATGTCGTTGATGAGGGAAGAAGAATTCAACACTCACAAGCAAGAAAGCTTGCATTGGCCAGGGTGCCTCACATGCCGTGGGAGTCCAGACGGTCACCGGTGCGCCTCAGTACTGCATCCATGTCGGCCTGGAATGCCTGCAGCCGCTGGGTGTTGATACTTCCCTGATACCCCGAGATGTGCTGCTGCAGCTGCCGTTGCAGCATGCTGAGGTCGCTGGTACCATAGAAGACTGGCATGAGGATGGGCGGCTTGCTGCTGCGCTGCACGCACTGCTGCTGCCACTGCTGCTGCTGGGCTGGCACACCAGAGACCGCAGCATCCACCTCGGCGTACTTCTGCTGCAGCGGCGGGTGCGGCTGCTGCGGATGCAGCGCCCAGTGCAGCTCCTGCATGCAGTAGCTGCTGCGCAGGAAGTCTGGCGTGAGCACTGTGATGACGATGCTGCAGCTGCGCAGCGCCGCTTCCATTTCCAGGTCCGCTTCATCGCCGAGCCGCAGGCTGCGCTCGTCCAGGAAGGAGCTGACACCGTGGCGCCGCAGCTCCCGCTGCAGCCACACCGCGAAGCTGGCCTTCTGCTGGCCCGCGTGGCTGATGAACACGTCATAGGTGCGGCCGCTTGTTGCTTGAACAACCCTGCAGAGGAGATGCTCACATGAGAGACATGCAACACAACTCAGAAATTGTAGATGACAAACGACCAACATGTGCAGGAAGTCCCTCATGACCAGCATGGTGATTGCCTGACATGGTTTCTAGCATCGCAGTCATGCTTGCAAGCAAGTGCCCACCTTGCAGCGTCCTCCGGCGGGGTTGGTGATGCTGGGGTGGAGAGTCTGGCGAGCAGAGGCTTCACAACGGCCACCACAGCGGCCACAGATGCCAAAACAGCCCACTTGCTGGATCGCAGGCTGTGCCACACGGTGATCCTGCGCAGAACATGCACAATGGCATTTGCGGTGCAGCAGCCCAGGTGCGGTGGGACAGCTGCGCTTATGGAGGTAGAGGGTCAGCCTGCAGTCTCCTTCTGTAACTCGAAGCTCAAGCAAGCCAGCATGTGCATGCCCCACTGGTGCACCCTGGCAAGCCCCTGCAATGCCTGCAATGGCATTCTACCTCGGCATGGACTCACCGGGTGCTTGGATTCCAAGCTGCACTCTCCATGCGACAGCTCGACAGCAGCGATGCCTCAGCACCAGCCATTAGCATGCCACTGCACAGCAGCCACCAGCCCAGCCGCACCCGCCAGCTTTCATTGTACGCCCGACTGATGCACATGACCAGCAGCGCGAGCACTCTGGAAGCCAGCAAGCTCCTGCGTGACATGAAGCACATCACTGTGGCAGAGACGTGAATCCGACAGAACCTCTGCACAACCTGCATGTCACACCAACGTCACCTGCACCAGCGCGAGGTGATGCATGCAGATGCTGTCGAACTGCGATGCTACTCAGGCAGGTGCTGCAATGCGGCGTGGACGCGGAGACTCACCTGCACGAAGTCATGAGCTGCAGCCACGCTTTCTCGAGCAGATGCACGGCAGTACGCATACCAGGACACAGCAAATGTACTCAGCGCTGCCCTGCGCTGCAACTGCGTGGCGTAAGGTCTCTGTAGCTGAGGCTCACCAGCACTAACGAGTCGTCAATGCTGCTCTGGGCCCGTTAAGAGCGCGTGAGAGGCAGCGCTACGGCTGAGGGTGCCAAGGTGAGGACGACAGACTCTCACAGCCACGTGCACGCTCTTGTGCAGGGAAGCAGGCGCAGCAGCAGAAGCCAGCAGCAGTCCTGTAGATCAGGTAGATGGCCCTGTCAGTTGCTGACACCGCCCTCCCGTCGCGGTACCACGTCGTTTATGGAGCCTGTTAGAGCCTGCCTTCTATACCAGGTGCGCACACACAGCCTTCCTTGGATCTGGTTTTGTTTTGAGTACGAGTGCAGTGACATCAGACAGAGTGATAGCATGACCGGGCCAGCACGCGCCTCACCGCGGTGTTGTCCAGAGACCGGTGTGCAGACAAAGTGCTGACGACGCAACCCTCCCGCACACTGCAAACGCAGGAGCTGTGCTCTTCAGGCCGTCCAGCAGTCTCCCGCGACACTGTCAGAGCCTGTCTGTCTGCCACAGCAAAGTCTGACGGCGTGCAGGATGCCAAGTGTGTCAAAACCCGCACATGATCACGGGATGGACAGGGTCTCATGCTCTCATCTGGGAGTTCTCACACCACATCTGCACCTGCATAGTAGGACTTCCCACGTGTGGTAAAGCATAGAGCTGCCAAGCTGCTGCGTGCGCCAATCAAGCGAGGTGAGCCTGCTGTCAATTACAGAAGACTGTGGCATTGCCACCAGATATATATATTGCATCTGCACAGAGTAGGCGTGCCGTGCAGGACACGACCTGTGGACCCGTTGCTCGATTGTCATTCGCGTCAATTCTGCCCATTTTGCAGGTTGACCCGTCGAGATGGGCCTGGATGCGTCTGCACAAGCGGCAATCGCCTCAGCAGTCATTGCCGTTGCGGCATGGCTGGTGTCAGCGGCTCAGCTCTGGCTCACGAGGAGGTGGCGTCGCCAGGATCGGCGTAACATCCTGCACGACAGGCAACAGGATCAGCTAGCTGCCGAACAGCTGCGCCGGCAGGATCAGGCGGCCACCATCGCAACTCGGCAGCAGGATCGCCAGGCTGCGCTGCTGGATCACTACAACACTGCAGTGCAGCCAGCTGTTACGATGCTGCTGGCCCTGAAGCAGCAAGTCGCCGATGACGGCGCGCTGTGGCCGGCACTGATGGCACTTGGCCAACCAGTGGCAGCAGCTGTGGGACAAGTGGCGCAGCCACCGCAGCTGGTCCTGCCAGGTGACGTCGCTACAGCTGAGCACAACGCTCACAATGTGGCAAAACACTTCTGGGAGGTCCTGGTGACCGCCATGGAGCAGGACGCCGTGCCGCCGCTCGCATTCGGCACTGCCGTGCCCACCGACTACGGCGCTGTGGGTTTTGCGGGCAGCGAGGACGGTGACCGCTGGCGCGTGCGCGCCAACAACTTCCGAGAGCTGGTTGAGCCCTTCGACATCGTCAATTGGTACCGGTCCGGCCTCTTCGACCGCACCGGGCGGCACTACACCGAGGGCACCATCCGTCCGGCCATCTTCAAGCGCCTGGAGGACATGACCGTGCGCCACCTGCGGGCACAGCCTGCCACTGCAGCGCCGCTCACATACACAACTTCCATGGTGTGGGCGCACGCGCAAGCTGGCACAGTGCCTGGCGGCTCCGGTTGGGCGCCGCTGGCGGGCGGGCCGCAGGCACACCCGCCGCTGAGGGATGCGCCCGTGCCATGACAAACATCTTGGAACCTCTGGACATTGAACAGCTGTCGAGATTGCTCGTGGACCGCAAATATGCATTCTCAGGGCGCAGAGATGCGGGATGCTGTAAGCCTGTGCATATGTGCTCTGAAATGTGGCACTTGCAGTCAAGTTCTTTCGAGGTGGATTGCTTGCTGAAGCTCGATGCACAGCATCAATCTACTGCAAAGGATGCAACCATCAAGCACACAGGCTGACTGACACCCCTCTGGGTCATCTGCTGACCTTGCAAGGGCCGTTGCGTTCATGCGACCGCTGGCAATGTCTTCCCACTGCTACGCCCGCAGCCAAAGCCCTGTAGCTGCCGCGACCAATGGGTGCAGTTCTGACGCTTCTGCTGCCACCGCCAGCTGCTGGCACGGCTGTCGCGGCCTGCTTTGTCAGCATTGTCTTGGCACGATTCCTGCCTACCTGGGCGGCTGCTGCTATTGACTGCCCCTTCCTGCCGCGGGGCTATGGCCGGGCCTCAGCCGTGGTCACCACATCCCACCACAGTCGCTCCGCTGACCAAGCGCAATGGACTCCACAGCCACGCCAGCGGCTACCTGACGGCCATCATCGCCGCTGTTTTGCGGCGGGTTGTGCTCCGGGCACAGTCGGCACAGGTTGACGACTGTGCACACCTGCACATGAACACAAATATCCTCGAGCTTGAGATCAAGATCAAAATCGCACTTGAGTCTTGCCAGGTTATGTCTTCGCCGCGGACGCCGCCTTCTTGCAGCACATGATGCCGCAGCCCCAGGCCCATCTCTAGGCCAGGTTGCCACTGAGCTGCTGAGTCTGCACGCCTGCACACATTCCAACCCAAACGCTACTGACATGTCGCAGAAACCGGCTCATTGCTGCCAGTGCCGTGTGGCAGGTGTTCTCGAGTCCCAGGGGCAGCCGAGCAGGTGCATGGGCCCATACCACTGCAGGGTGGAGGATGCATGCTTGAAGGTCTTGACCTGAAACCTGAAAGCCCCAGGAACGGCGGCAAAGGCATCCTGCGCAGGCTACGCCAGCAAAGCCATTCACTGGTAGGCGACAGCATTACCACTGCAGTCTGTTCATGCTGGCGGTAGCTCAACAGCATCGCGAATGTGTGTTAAACAGCACCGCAAGCCTCAGCCTTTGGCAGCCGGCCCAGCAGCTGGCAGGCATCGTTCCAGCCATGACCATCTTCCATGCATATTGAAAACTGCAACAAGCTGCTACCTCTATCAAACAACGTGAACAATCATTATGTACCAGTAGGCTCAGCACTTGGCACGGCATCGCCAGCACTTGTTGACTCTTGTCGGCACACCCTTTGATGTTTCACAGGACTGTTCAACCCCTTCGTCCGAGACAGCTGACGAGCGCACCTGCAGCAGGGCGGCCATGGCGCGGTCGGCAGCCGCCACGGCCGCAGCATGCGCTGCTTCCTGATTCCGGCATCCCGCCTCCGCTGCCCGCTGCCTGTCGGCCCGCGCGTCCACTGCTTTGGCGGCATCCAGCGCCGCGACCACCCCATATGCCCCCGCTAGGTTGACAGCTATCCTGGGAGCAGCGCCTGCTGCTTCCTGCGAGCTGCGGTCGCTGCTGCGGCATCCGGCGCCGCCTGCAGCTCCGCCAACACCGTCCGCAGCGGCAGCCTGCAGCTCGGCGATGCCCGCGTAGGCGACGGCCGGGCCGACCTGCCCAGGGTCTCCCGCCGCGCCTGCAGCGGCGCCGCCGGCCGCCAGCGCCGCGGCGCAACACGTCGCTTCAGACGCACGGGCCGCACTGCAGCCGCTGCAGCGCCCCTGAATCAGGGAACGGACGATTCAGTATATAGAAGATCAAACGCAACGCCTGCTGACGCCTGGCATTCTGACCAATACATTTGCAGCGGAGCAGCAAGTGCGATCGATGTGACACGCATCACCGTCCGACAGCAGACATGGACACGGGCAAAACCCCACTGCACTGCTTCAATGACGCCCTTTGCACGGCTGTCTGGCAAGGTCGTCAAACTGGTCACAGCTACCCACACAGCAGACACCTGCACCAAAAGGCCCATTACCTGCATACTCCAGGCCAGCAGGCTGAGCAGCTGGCAAGCGGGCCTCAGCAGCGGCTCCGACATGGTACGCCAGCCATACCACCGCACTGCACAGTGGCGGGCTGCACCGCTGGCAGCAGCGCCGGCGGCAGCGGGGGTGCGGCGATGCACGCACCCTGGCGGCCGCCTATGCATGCAGAGGGCATATGATTGAGCCGTCAACAGCTGATGGGCAAGCAGCGGTGGCTTGCAAGCCTCTGGTCGGCCGACTACCAAAGTGCAGTGCCAGTTGATGACCTGGTCGTGCTGCCGCCATAGTAATCTGGCTGCAAACATTGTATCACTGCAGGATTGTGACAGGCTGGCGACTCAGAACAGGAACCACACAAGTGTGTCCTGTCAGGAGGCGGACTAGGGAGAGAGCCCATGTGCTCCATGAAGCTCCTGCTGCTGCTACAGTGAAAGACCATCAGCATGTTCAAGGGATATTGTGGGTTTCCCCAACCATCTGTGTCTCCAAGTCTCCAATCTGCTTGCCTGCTTCTGGCGCCGGAGCCAGGCTGCGCCGACACCGCCACACCCTCAGCCGCCACAGCCCCGTGCACAGCCCGCAGGCCAGGCCCCTGAATGTCGTGCCGGCTTCCAATCCAGGGCCGGCAGCGGAGAGCGCAGTCGGGAAGCGCAACAGCGCCAGCGCTGGCGCAATCCCGGCGCCCCCTGTGACCAGACCACCACAGTCATCGTGATCTCAGGTGGCTGACTACTGATGGAAGGCATCATCCATCGCTGTCAATTGTTCATCATCCGGAGGACTTGTGCAGACTGTTGCGCACCAGCAGAGGCGCAGAAATGGGCACAGGACCCAGTGCTGGCCACAACGCCGCAACCCAGCCATGCCGGGCAGATTGTTCTGCAGAGTTGCAGGCGGAAGATCGTCTGCACATGCCCGTCGACAGGACGATGCTGTTGCACCACAGATGTAGATGCACAGATTACAGCAACTGCAAGCACGAGTCAGTAATGACGGCGAGCGGCCGCTTGCCTTGAGCCATGCTGCTGCAGGCAGCGCCGCTGTCATAGCAGCGACGTGCAGTCAGTCAGCAGGCGAATGCGGAAAAAGCACCAGCACCAGACCTGTGAGTCAGAGTACCAGTCACCATCCACATGAGCGGTCACCAACATCGACCCTGAGGCTGGTGGCTGTGCCAAGACCCCGGAGTTGCAGTGCGCCAGCAGCCAGATGCCCAGCCCCACCCAGCACCGCTGCCAGGTTGTAGTGGACAGCAGCGCAAGCTGCACCGACGACAAATCACCTGCGAAACCTATTTGCATATGTCCTGCTGCGCCAGAAACATTTTCCAAGTTCAGCAAGCTGGGCGGGTAGTGACATTTCACTTGCAGTACCAGAGACAGGTGCTCACCCACAGCTGCAGCATACGCAGTGCTGCACAGCTGTGGCATTGGGCGGACAAGCGCTGAGGGCGGATATCCAGGATCCCCCCCAGGTGCTCACCCCGGCATTGCATGTAGCTGTTGCAGCTGCCTCTGCTCCTGCATAGTGCCTCTGCCGTCAGTCTTGACTCCAGACCTGGGGTCATGCACAGAACATGCTCTGCCAGGAGGTCGCTGCTGCTGCTCTAATTATGTCAATGCGCTCTTCACAGCAACCGCAAGCATGGGGCTGGAGTCACCACAGAGCACCTATCGGAGCCTGACATCGCTCGCCTTGGCAGCCGGCAAGCATGTGTTACAGACGGCACGGCAATCAGCAGCACCCCAGCGCCCGCAGCAGTGACAGCAGCGCCATGGGCAGGCCTGCAGGCAAATATGCCGATCAGCGGCTCTAGTGCACCGCCCATGACAACCAGTCTGGAGTGCTGTACAAGCGTGCTGTACAAGCTTCACAGCATCTCAGAGGCTCCGCTCAGCCAGCTCTGATCAGCGGCCCGTCACATGGCGGCGCATCATGGGCTCGCTGGCCCTCACCTAACCAGTGGGCCACAGCTGCGAATATTGAAAGTGCCGCTGCTGCGGTCGCCACGCGTGCACAGCCGCCAGCGCCCATGCGCATCAAATATTGGCGGTGCACAGCCAATTCTGCCATGCAGCAGTCACGCCATCAGCAGGTTGCGGCACTGCCACTCTGCATCCAGCTGCCACCACTGCTGCTGCCGCCATGGCCGTGCCACGGCATGCCTCATCAGCATGCTTGTAGGCCGCATCCACCATCCTGCAGACCAGAGGTAAGTGGGGTCTAGAGGACTGCTAAGGCGATGGAATTTGTGGTCGTGGTCAAGGACATTCATGGGAAAGCATGGCGCATACAATTGTGTGCATCTTTTAACTGATGTCACTGCCCTCTCTAGATAAATTTGGTGGTGCTCAGGCAGGCTTCCTGCCGTAAATGGTGGGCACCTGGCGCTCCCAGGCATGGCCGCCTGGGCCAGCCGCGCAGCTGTGTGCAGGCAAACGCCAACGAGAGACGGGCGGCTGGGGTGCGGGGACCAGCTGGCACCCACCACCCGTGTGTGCTGCCAAACAGGCGCAAAAGATCCCAGTGCCAGCTGAAAAGCAAGGTGGTGCAGGCTGTTGAGCGCCGCATGATTCCGGGCAGCCCACCGCTGCGGGGCCAGATGCTGTTTGTGCACAGCCGGCCACAGCCTGCTCAGATGCAGGCCAGGCGGCGGTCACTCGGCAGCTGCTACAGGCAGCGCGGCCCTGCAGCTGCAAGGTTGCGGCCTCGATAGGTATCATGATCAGCAAGTTCGTAGGACGCTGTAACACATACGCGCTCCTCTGTGTTTTCATGTTGCAGTCATCTGTGCTCACCACACCAATGAGGCCGCATGTTGTAACTCTACGGTTGAATGCAGCCGAGATGGCAATGCAGCAAGTAAGTCACCCTCACATGCTGTTGCTAGAAGGCACAGCAGCAATCGATGGTGTGAACCATGCTGGCTCCAGGAGGCAGCAGCCCGTGTAAAAGCCCGGAGCCAGCTCGGCAGCGACAGCTCAGCCACTGCCCACAGCACATACAGGACACTGGTGTGTCAAGGTATGTGCCGGCACCCTGAAGCACCTGCCAAGACATGTGTGGGACCTGCATTTGAAGACATCACTGCAAGGACAGGCCGCAGGGGCGGCTGCTTATCACAACCCAGGGGAGCACACATCTCCACAAATCACTGCCGCTGCTAGCACTGCTGCAGCTGGACGACCTCGTGGTCAGCCGCAACAGCTGATCAAGAGCAGCAATGCACTGGGCAGCAACAAAGGGCCGGTGATTACCTACCTTGAGGCATGCTGCCGTCGGCAGCGCCGTTGTCTTCACTGCAGCTGCGTGCGTTCAGCCAGCAGGCGGTTGCAAGCACAGCGCTAACGCCGGACCTGTGCATCTGTTGTCCAGCAATTCACACACGATGATCAATGCCGAGCACTACCAACAAACGTCAAGTTTGCTTACACAATGCGAGAGGACATTCAATAGAGGTACTGCTGGCCACGAAGTTGTCACGAGGTCTGCATCAACAGCAAGCAGCGCGGCTGGCATTATAACCCAGCAGCATACCCGCCGAAGGCAAACGATAAGGGAAGCACAGGCGATATTGCATTTAGGGCCTGACCTCAGCGCCAGCGGCAAGCAGTACAAGCAGTATGACGCAAAAGCCAGCGCGGCTGCTGCCGCATGATCAACACTGCGCCAGCTGTACCAGTGAGCCGAGTTCCCTGCGGGCAATCCACCATTGCTACTTGGCATCATCTGCAACGACATGCTTCTTTGTCTGAGGTGGCAGCAACGTATGATGCATCCAACAATGCAACAGCCCCGCATGGTGGCGTACTGAACAATGAGAAGTCGCAAAAAAGATGCCGTACTCGTATGTTAAGCAGGCCGACCTGAAGGCTGAGGTGGCAGAAGCACACACTGTTCCCACAATCCGGCAGTGGTCGCCCCGGCAGCAGACTGAGAAGCCAGCGCTCGACCACACCCAGCACCGCAGTCAGGTTGCAGTGGATGACGGTGCTTGACCCGTCGCCGGCATGCCTACAAGCAACAAATGCAATTGAAACCGTACTCAACAGCCATGGCAACAAACTTGCAATCGCCTGGCCAGAATGCAATCACAGGCGATGCACATTGTTTGAGAAGCAGATCACGGTGTCACGACTGCCCACAGAGCTGGAGGCGCACCTAATCTCTGCTGCAGCGACACTACTGCTGGATGAGCAACCGCACAGCAACCTGGCTTGCTGCCCTGTATCCAGCACACGGACGACAGTTCAACTGCAGGTCAGGTGACGGCCTAGGTGCTGTCGAGCTAGTCGTCAGTGCTTGCAAACTGACGAAGCAAGCTGCCACTTCTGCTGTTCCGTTCTCAAAACGACTGCACATTCAGCGAAATCTATCAAGCACACCATTGCACACAGTTCACCAGCAGATGTCCAAACAGAAATATTCCGCCATGGATCCTCCGGCTCGATCCATACACCGCCAAGGTTCTACGCATTGTAGCAAAATCATCCCACATGTTTCACCACATGACGTCTCACCTTATGTGGGTTCACGGGACTGCGAGGTGGTCAGGCAGCTTCAGGTACCGCAACCTGCTGAGGCCGCCGATGCTGTCTGGCAGCTGCTGCAGGGCGTCGCAGCCCCCAAGGTTCAGGTGCTGCAGGCAGCTGAGGCCGCCAATGCTGTCCGGCACCTGCTGCAGGGCGTAGCAGTCCCCAATGTCCAGGTGCTGCAGGCTGCTGAGGCCGCCGATGCTGTCCGGCAGCTGCTGCAGGGCACCGCAGTTTCTCAGGTATAGGTCCTGCAGGCTGCTGAGGCCGCCGATGCTGTCTGGCAGCTGCTGCAGGGCGTCGCAGCCCCCAAGGTTCAGGTGCTGCAGGCAGCTGAGGCCGCCAATGCTGTCCGGCACCTGCTGCAGGGCGTAGCAGTCCCCAATGTCCAGGTGCTGCAGGCTGCTGAGGCCGCCGATGCTGTCCGGCAGCTGCTGCAGGGCACCGCAGTTTCTCAGGTATAGGTCCTGCAGGCTGCTGAGGCCGCCGATGCTGTCCGGCAGCTGCTGCAGGGCGTCGCAGCCCCCAAGGTTCAGGTCCTGCAGGCTGCTGAGGCCGCCGATGCTGTCCGGCAGCTGCTGCAGAGCTCGACAGCCCCCAAGGCTCAGGCGCTGCAGGCTGCTGAGGCCGCCGATGCTGTCCGGCAGCTGCAGCAGGGCGAAGCAGTACTGAAGGTTGAGGCGCTGCAGGCTGCCAAGGCCGCCGATGCTGTCCGGCAGCTGCTGCAGGGCGCAGCAACCCCAGAGAAACAACTGCTGCAGGCTTCCGAGGCCGCCAATGCTGCCCGGCAGCTGCTGCAGGGTCTTGCAATCACTAAGATCGAGGCGCTGCAGGCTGCTGAGGCCGCCGATGCTGTCCGGCAGCTGCTGCAGATCGATGCAGTCAGCAAGGTCCAGGTGCTGCAGGCTGCTGAGGCCGCCGATGCTGTCCGGCAGCTGCTGCAGGGCGTCGCAGTACACGAGGTCCAGGTCTTGCAGGCTTCCGAGGCCGCCGATGCTGTCCGGCAGCTGCTGCAGGGTCTCGCAGCCCCCAAGGTCGAGGCGCTGCAGGCTGCTGAGGCCGCCGATGCTGTCCGGCAGCTGCTGCAGATCGATGCAGTCAGCAAGGTCCAGGTGCTGCAGGCTGCTGAGGCCGCCAATGCTGTCCGGCAGCTGCTGCAGGGCGCGGCAATACCCAAGGTTGAGGCACTGCAGGCTGCTGAGGCCGCCGATGCTGTCCGGCAGCTCTTTCAGTCTTCGTCTGCATGTCGAGAGGTCCAGCACCACCAGCTGCTCGCCGAATGCGAGCTGATGTGGCGGCGATGCAAGCCGCAGGTAGCGCAGGTCGGGTATTGCTGGGCTGGCTGCAACGCTGCCATCGTTTAGCAGCAGTTCCTCTATGTCAAGAGCAGCCAGGCGGCAACGAGGGTGGCGGCTGAGGAGCTGCGCCAATGTCCAGGTGGAGGAGCTGCCGGGCCCGCAGCGAAGTCTGCTCGCAAACGCGCTTGTGTCTCCCTCCTGACATCAGTGGAGCAACTATCTGTTATGTTTCCAGATGACAAAATATCAGGTTTTAGATGACAGGATGTCAAGTTGTGAATGTTGCTGCCACCTCTGCAAAAAGCATTCAGCTAACAAGCGGAGGTCTTGACGATATACATGCGATGTACCTTTGGCAAGGGCTCATTCGCCACCATGTCACTGAGTGACCAACCGCCAGGCTGTTCACGGTGCTCCAGCACAGCGAGAGCCATCTCTACCAGGCAGTCGTGTACCTGAAGCCTGCAGACCAGATCAGGATGTCACATGTCGCTCATGACCTAGCACACGAATGTGTGTTGCAGGTCAACAGACTCTTGAAATACGAGGGATGCATGAAGTGCACACACCATGATGGGATTTGAAAGGTGAGTAACCCACCTCCTGCGGCCATAGCCCTCATCTTCAAAGCTGATGAGTGAAGCGCACTCCAGTGCTACAACCATCCCGTCGGCCATGCGGTGCAGTGCTGCGGGCGAAGCAACCGCTGTGCGGCCTGGCCTACGAGGCTTCTGGAGGAGGGAGGCCCAAGTCACGGCCAGGTGCTCGACGGGCTGCCCTCTCAGCATCAGTGCCGCATCAAGGAACATCTGCCTGCAAAGCAAAGTGTATGGATGCATTTACAATGTCTCCAGTCTGCTGCCGAAGGTGCAATACCAGTTGAACACCCAAGACAATGACAATTGGACACGCCTGTGATTGACATCTGATGCAGAAACCGTGTCAAACCAGATGCATCGTACCTGTGGTTGTCAGTGGGCAGGCGATCGAGACTCCACTTGAGTACCGCCAAGACGGTCGGTGAGACTGCCAGCAGGTCTCTGAGCTCGTCCTGCAACATATCATGGAGATCCACCAGGCGATCAATGGAGTTGAGATGCATTAAATTCCTGCGCTCACGTGAATTCAGCTCAGGGTTTGGCAGGTTTTATATTGCAGGCAAAGTGCTGCATCAGCGTGACTGTAAAGCTCAGGAAGAATTACACCGTACCTCACAGGTGTCTGGTGGTTGGCTGCGCAATGCACTGCCCAGCACACGCAACGCCAGGGGCAGGCCGTCACAGAGTTCCAGCGCCATTTGCACCACATTGTCCATGCTCGCTGGCGCAGCGCTTGCGGCAAAGGCATGCCAGCACAGCAGCTGCAGTGCCTGCTGCTCCCCCAGGACTGCAACAGGGCACAGCGCGCAGTCGCCGCCATCCTGATGCAGGTTGCCGCTGTCGCGTCCCGTCAGCACCACGCGGCTGCCTTCTGGCAGAGCATCGAGGTGCAGCAGGGCATCCCGCTGCTGCGCCGACCACAGGTCGTCCAGCACCAGCAGCAGGGCGCCGCCTTGCCGTACGCACTTGCGCAGCTGCTGCTGCTGCTCCGCGGCACTGCTTGCCTCCAGCATGCCAGCCCCGCTGGCTGTCAGCTGGTTGATCAGCTTCAGCTGCTTAGCCTGAAGCGCATCAGTCTCTACTGCGGCCTGGCCCACTTCCAGGAAGACGCGCTGACCGAAGCTGAGCTTGCCGCTGCCCAGCTCATTGAACAGCGCCCGTGCGAGTGTCGTCTTGCCAATGCCGCCCATGCCATGCAGGCTGAGCACGCGCACGCCGCCAGGCTGGTCGGGCTGTAGCAGCGGCAGCAGCGCCTGCACGCGCTCCTCCAGGTCCACCGGATGGTCGGCTGCCTGCACGCGCGGCTGCCCCAGCCGCTGCAGCACCTCCGTCACAATAGCGTCCACATGCAGGTCGTCCCCTCTGCACAGGGCCAGCTATGTGTGAGCCCTCCTTCTGTACGCCCAACACCACGGTAGGCAGTCTCTGCACAGCAGTGTCTCTAGATGTCGTTCGTTGATGAGTGAAGAAGAAATTCAACACTCACAAGCAAGACAGCTCACATTGGCCAGGGTGCCTCACATGCCGTGGGAGTCCAGACGGTCGCCGGTGCGCCTCAGCACTGCATCTATGTCGGCCTTCATGTCGGCCTGGAATGCCTGCAGCCGCTGGGTGTTGATACTTCCCTCATACCCCGAGATGTGCTGCTGCAGCTGCCGTTGCAGCATGCTGAGGTCGCTGGTGCCATAGAAGACTGGCATGAGGATGGGCGGCTTGCTGCTGCGCTGCACGAACTGCTGCTGCCACTGCTGCTGCTGGGCTGGCACACCAGAGGCCGCAGCATCCAGCTCGGCGTACTTGTGCTGCAGCGGCGGGTGCGGCTGCTGCGGATGCAGCGCCCAGTGCAGCTCCTGCATGCAGTAGCTGCTGCGCAGGAAGTCTGGCGTGAGCACTGTGATGACGATGCTGCAGCTGCGCAGCGCCGCTTCCATTTCCAGGTCCGCTTCATCGCCGAGCCGCAGGCTGCGCTCATCCAGGAAGGAGCTGATGCCGTGGCGCCGCAGCTCCCGCTGCAGCCACACCGCAAAGCTGGCCCTCTGCTGGCCCGCGTGGCTGATGAACACGTCGTAGGTGCGACTGCCGGCTTGCGGCATGTTGCAAGTCCGTTGCTTGATTCTGCAAAGTGCCAGGGGAGGATGGTCACTGGGTCTCCCCAACAACAGGTTGCAGCATTCCCTGCGCATAGGCTCGAGATCATGCACAGCCACTTGGCTGGCAGAGTCAGGAGCGACTCAGTAGGCAAGGGGCACACACCTGGCAGCGTGGCAGGAACGAACACCGTGCCCCAGAAAGCAGGTCGGCAGAGCTGAGATGCTGAGCGCAAGGCTGCAGCTCCACGAGGGCTCCTGTACACACACGTCGAATCAATGACAGATCAACTCATGCAACAGTGGCACCGGAGAAACGATATCGCCACTGATCATGACGGATAACAACAAATTGGCAGACAGCACTGGCATGCATCGCGGCATGTCACGGTAGACTGCATCTGGCAAACATGCAGATACCGAGGGAACAGAAACTGCTCCGGACTTTGTCTAGACTTGGAGAAGCTGCCCGGGCAGGTGTCTGAAATGATTTTGGCTACAGGCGACAAGCGCAGCAGCAAGGCTGTGAGCAGGTACGGCGGCAGCACCGGCGTGGCAGCTGCGCACTTCGACGCTCGGCAGATATCCGCAAGGTCACGAGGTAGCAACGTCACAGCACAAGATGAGGAAGGCGCCCAAATGATGAGACGCCCGTACACGACATGCGATAGGGGTCGATATGAGAGGGGGACCCTTGTCATCAGGTGATCGCGCATGCTTGTCAGAGTAGGCGTTTGCGGCTCAGAGCGAGCCCTGACACTTCAGAGTGCTGCGACCCACTGCTGACCATTTCGTCCGTACCACCCAAGAGTGAGCTGAGGTGGCCACCACGGACTCCCAATACGGCTTGTGCTCAGGTGTGCTGCAGGCAAGCGAATGATATAGCCTGGATGTTCTCTGTCTGCTCGTCCCTCAGCATCGAGCACCGGTGGCCTAAGCGCTCCACTTATATGCCAATGCCGCAGCACTCAGTCTGATAACTGGCTTGCAGCAGGGCGCCAACAAGTCTGCCGTCATCAATGCTTGATGCAAATGAGCCTTGTGGCGTCGCTTCGTGAAGACTATCTGGTCGTGCTGGTTCTGAAGTCGGGACAGGGCCCGCAAGGGTCCGACCAATGCGTGCGTGTGACGGGCAGGTGACACAGTGCGTCGGATTTTTGCAACGACAGATTTTGCAAACATGCAGGCTGTGCCAACCGCATTCCGACCAGCGAAACTTCCTGCAGCTGCGCCGTCGCAAATCGTCAGGAGGACATCACGAGATAGGTCACAGTCAGTGCTTGTTTGCGTGCATCAGATCATGGTCAGTTATGTGCTGCATACGACAGGTCCGCATGTGCTTCAACGACCAATCTAGGTTGAGGTGGACACCACATCCATCTGCTGTTGCGTGCATACATCTGATGATCCTGATTCTGCAGAATTCCAACATGCCAACATGATCTGCTCTTGATATCGCTCTTGATATATCAGCAGGAGATCACAGCATGGGTTCATGGGATGCGTCTGGCACAGCAGCTGTCATCTCAGCGGCAATAGCGCTGCTGGCCTGGCTGGCATCACTGCTTCAGTTGCTGATCTCACGGCGGTATCGGGAAAAGGATGCAGCCACTGCCTCGCAGAAGATGCTGGCTGCTTGCGAGCAGGAGTGTGCCTCAGTTGTGCAGCCAGCGCTCGCCACTCTGGCCGACTTCAAGTGGCAGTACCCTGCCGGCGCTCTGTGGACGGCGCTACTAGCCCCACGGCGTGTGCACTTGAAGGCTGCGGATGGCCTGCAGGAGCCGCACGGCGCCTCACTGCAAGAGCACAGAGCCCGCAATGCCGCAAAGGACTTCTGGAAGCGGCTGATCCGCGCAATGGAGGATGGGCAGCTGCCTACCAGCTTTGGCAGCGGTGATTGCGGCGGCGCCATCCGCTTCAGCAATGACCATGACGGCGCCACCTGGCGGGAGCATGCCAGCAACTTCCGGCTGTTGATGGAGCCATTTGACATTGCCAACTACTACCGCATGGGGCTGCACAACACACCGTCTGGGCACTACCTCACCAGCGACAATCGCCCCGCCATCTTCAAGCGCCTGGAGGACATGACCGTGCGCCACCTGCGGGCACAGCCTGCCACTGCAGCGCCGCTCACATACAGAAATTCTATGGTGTGGGCGCACGCGCAAGCTGGCACCGTGCCTGGTGGCTCCGGGTTGGGCGCCGCTGGCGGGCGGGCCGCAGGCACACCCGCCGCTGAGGGATGCGCCCATACCATGACAAACATCTTGGAAGCTTCAAACACACAGCAGCTGTCGAGATTGTCAGTGGGCTGCAAATGTGCATTTCCAGGAAGGAAATGAAGATGTGCGACTGTGTAAAATTTTGCATACTTGTCCTCACATGTGGAATTGCAATCAAAGGTCCGTTGGTACGAGTATGGATTGCTATCACCAAACCGCAAATGCACAGCATCAACCTACTGTGACGCATGCAAGCGCCGACCACACAGCCTAGTCCACGTGCGTCGCTCGCTCTGCGCTTATTGATCAGCCGATTCGAACGTATGTCGTTGTTCATGCGCTCCACCACTGTGCAGTCAAATGTCACTACAGCAGTCTGCCCACCACTATGCCGGCAGCCAGAGCCCTGCAGCTACCGCAACCGCTGGGTGTAAATCTGATGCTTCATGTCCGCTGCCACCGCCAGCTGCTGCGGCAGCTGCTGCCACACCTGTTGCGGCCTGCTTTGTCAGCGCTGTCCTGGCACGATTCCTGACTTCCTGGGCTGCTGCTACCATTCACTCTGGTCCCCCTCCTGCCGTGGGGTTGTGGACGGCAGTCAGCTGTGAGAACCACATTCCACCACAATATCCTCGCTGACCTGGCCCGGGACAACTCCGCGGCCACGCTGGCGGGTGCGGCTGCCTGACGGCCGTCATTGCCGCTGCATCGCGCAAGTGGTGCTCCGGGCACGGTCGGCACAGGTTTATGACTGTGCCCACCTGCACATGTAAACTGATGTCTGTGAGCTTGAGATCAAGATCAAGCTCGGACTTGAGGTTTGCCAAGGTGTGTCCGCCCCTCGCCGAACGCCGGCATCTTGCAGCACATGGCATCACAGCACCAGGCCCAGCCCCAGGCATGGTTGCAACTGAGCAGCTGAATCCGCACGCCTGCACACATTCCGTCACAAACAACACTAGCATGGCGCAGACAACATTAACATGGCGCAGAAGTCGGCTCATTGCTTCTAGTACCATGTGGCAGGTGTCCCCGAGTCCCAGGAGCTGCCGAGCAGGTGCATGGGGCTATACCACTGCAGAGTGGAGGATGCGTGCTTGAAGGTCTTGAAATGCAGCACATAGCCCCTGAAAGCCCACGAATGGCGGCAAAGGCATCCTGTGCAGGCTACGCCAGCAAAGCCAACTGCTGACAGGCGACAGCATCACCGCTGCAGGTCGTTCATGTTGGCGCTCAGAAGCTTCGTGAATGTGTGTTCACCGGCACCATGAGCTTGCACCTTTGGCAGCCGGCCCAGCAGCTGGTAGGCGTCGTCCAGCATGCTGGGCATAACATGACCATCCTCCATGCATGCTGGCCATCGCAACATGCTACCACCCCTGAACATGAGCGTCACCTTCATTCTATGCCAGCAAGCTCAGCACACGGCAGGGCATCGCCAGCACTTTTCGGCTCTTGTCCTCGCACTTTTCGATGTGTCACAGGGCTGTTCACCTCCTTCATTCATGACAGCCGACGTACGCACCTGCAGCAGGATGGCCGTGGCACGGTTGGCGGCCGCCACGGCCGCAGCATGCGCTGCTTCCTGCCTTCCGCGGCGCGCCTCTGCCGCCCGCTGCTCGGCCTGCACGACCGCCGCTTTGGCAGCGTCCAGCGCCACGTCTACCCCAGATGCCCCTGCTAGGTTGACATCGATCCTGGGAGCAGCGCCCGCTGCTTCCTGCGAGCTGCGCTCGCTGCTGCGGCATCCGGCGCCGCCTGCAGCTCCGCCATCACTGCTGCGGCGGCAGCCCGCAGCTCGGCGACGTCTGCCCAGGCAACGGCTGGGCCGGCCTGCTCCAGGGTCTCCCGCCGCGCCTGAAGCAGCTCCGCCATCACTGCTGCGGCGGCAGCCTGCAGCTCAGCGACGTCCGCCCAGTCGATGGCAGGGCCGGCCAACTCCAGGGTCTCCCGCCGCGCCTGAAGCAGCTCCGCCGCCGCTAACGCCGCGGCTCAGCACGTCGCTTCAGACGCACGGGCCGCACTGCAGCCGCTGCAGCGCCCCTGAATCGGGGAACGGACGATTCAGTACATAGAGATTAAACGCAACACCTGCTGACGCCTGGCATTCTGATCAGTACATTCGCAGCGGAGCAGCAAGTGCGGTCGATGCGACACGCATCACCGTCCGACAGCAGACACGGACGCGGGCAAAACCCCACTGCACTGCTTCAATCACGACCTTTGCACGGCTGTCTGGCAAGGTCGTCAAAATGGTCACAGCTACCCACACAGCAGACACTTGAACCAAAAGGCCCATTACCTGCATACTCCAGGCCAGCAGGCTGAGCAGCTGGCAAGCAGGCCTCAGCAGCGGCTCCGGCATGGTACGCCAGCCATACCACCGCACTGCACGGTGGCGGGCTGCACCACTGGCAGCAGCACCGGCGGCAGCGGGGGTGCGGCGATGCACGCACCCTGGCGGCCGCCTATGCATGCAGAGGGCATATGATTGAGCCATCAACAGCTGATGGGCAAGCACTGGCGGCTTGCAAGACTCTGGTCGATGACGACTACCAAATTGCAGTGCCAGTTGGTGACCTGGTCGTACTGCCGTCTGAGTAGCTTGCTGCAAACATTGTATCACTGCAGGATTGTGACAGGCTGACGACTCAGAACAGGAACCATACAAGTGTGTCCTGTCAGGAGGCGGATTAGGGAGAGAGCCCACGTGCTTCGTGAAACTCCTGCTTCTGCTACAGCGAAAGACCATCAGCATGTTCAAGAGATATTGTGGGTTTCCCCAACCATCTGTGTCTCCAAGTCTCCAATCTGCTTGCCTGCTTCTGGCGCCGGAGCCATGCTGCGCCGACACCGCCACGCCCTCGACCGCCACAGCCCCGTGCACAGCCCGCGGGACAGGCCCCTGAATGTCGTGCCGGCTTCCAATCCAGGGCCGGCAGCGGTGAGCGCAGTCAAGAATAGCGACAGCGCCAGCGCTGGCGCAATCCTGGCGCCCCCTGTGACCAGGCCACCACAGTCATCGTGATCTCAGGTGTCTGACCTTTGATGGAAGGCATCATCCATCGCTGTCAATTGTTCATCATCCCGGAGGACCTGTGCAGTTTGTTGCGCACCAGCAGAGGCGCAGAACGGGCACAGGACCCAGTGCTGGCCACAACGCCGCAACCCAGCCATGCCGGGCAGATTGTTCTGCAGAGTTGCAGGCGGAGGGTCGTCTGCACGTGCCCGTTGACAGGACGATGCTGCACCACAGTTGTAGATGCACTGATCACAGCAACTGCAAGCACGGGACAGTAATGACGGCCAGCGGCCGCTTGCCTTGAGCCATGCTGCTGCAGGCAGCGCCGCTGTCATAGCAGCTGCGTGCAGTCAGTCAGCAGGCAAATGCGGCAGAAGCACCAGCACCAGACCTGTGAGTCAGAGTACCAGTCACCATCCACATGAGCGGTCACCAACACTGACCAACCAGTCATTGATTCTGGCAGTGCAGAGAATACACATGTCAGAGACACTGCTGGCCATACCCTGGCACGGGTTTGGTGCCTTGCGAGCGTGCAGTGTGGCTGGTGTAGCACTCCAGCAATGGAGCTGCCGATGTCAGTAGGCGAGCGAGGCGCAGCAAACCCACGAGCCATGATTGCAGTGGAGGCGTAGATGCAGTGCCAGCAGCAACCATTGGAGGCGGAATGATACAGAGGCCGGGGCGGCTGCTGCCGCATCGGCAATGCTGCACCAGTGCACCACATCCCCTGCAGGCATATGACCACTGCTCATCGGCGAATTTCTAAGCCACATGATCAAGATGTTGAGGTGTTATCAACCTCCCTACATCTCCTGCCTGATGACTCAGTAGATTCGTGCGGTGGCGTCCTGAACAAAAGGAAGCCACAACACCGACGAAGTTCATTGATCAATTCTGAAGTCGAACCTGAGGGCTGATGTGGCAGCAGCACTGACCACTCCCAGGACCACTTTGGCAGGGTGCGCCACTATGCATCTCGGCAGCGGACGTGGCAGGTCACCGCGGGACCTCCCCCGCCCCACAGTAATCAGGTCGCAGTGGACGGCAGCGCTTGAGACGGTGCCAGCATGCCTGCAATCGACATATGCAGCTGTCCTGCCCTCACATGTTCGCAATCACCCAAGGTCGAGAGACTGTGGGAAGCAACAGCGACGCAGCTCAACAGGTCGGCAGGTCCTGGTCAGGTGCTCGGCCGCAGCTGCATCAAGAACTTGCATAGCTGTGGCAACGACTGCATTAGGCACACAGGCGTTGGAAGCTTGTTGCAAGCAACACCATGAACAGCGCCGCACCGCTGTGTCCGGCACAGCAGCTTCCGCTGCTACAGGGTGCACCCGAGCTGCCATTGGCTACACCTGCAATCGTGCAAGGACGCGTGGCTGCCATGCCGCTGATGCTGCTGCAGCAAGAAGGACGTGCTCAGCTAGCATTGCAATTGTCCCATCTAATCAAATCCCAGACTGGTGTGAATGGCCACAGAAAGTGTTGACCTCGGCAGCTGCTGTGCAGGTGTGCAAGCGGCAGGTCCACTGCACATCTGTGCAGCAGCAGCAGCAGCAGCAGCAGCAGCAGCAGCAGCAGCAGCAGCAGCAGCAGCAGCAGCAGCGCTGTGACACACACTGTTGCCGCCGTCGCGCACTGCACCTGCAGGTTGCACCATTGCGCCGTGAATATCGTAACAACCGCTGCCATACAACATGTATTGTGCAGACATGAAGACGTCTGCACCAGTTTCACCAAGGCTGGCAACCTATCAATGACCTCAGTAGACATTGCTGACCAGACTGACTGTCAAGAGACTGATCAGCTGGCTTTTGCAACTGCAAGCTTGCCTTCACCTGGTCAGGCTGCGGCCGGGCATGATGCATAGAGCGTGTCAGTGGCGTCCTCACCCAAGTTGCCAGCAGGGCACTCACAGCTGGAGATGCGCTTCATTGCTGCAGCAGCAACAGCATTGCTGGCTGAGAGGCCATGCACAAAACCTGATCTGCTGCCTGCGGCTGGCACAGTGACAGTATCAACAGTGCAGGTCAGGCATCATGCGAAGTTGCTGCACGTGGCGGGTTTAACTATGTGACAGCACCGCCTTTTGAAAACGGCTCAATCTGCGGCCCTCGCATGTGTTCAACGCTGCCCCAGAGGACAGCACACCAAGCCGACACAGGGCCTCAAACATGTGCTGGCACACTGCTCATGGATTAAGTTTGTGCACAAGCGACATGCATGAACACTCTCGTGTAAAATTGCACACTACCAACCCACCTCACCTCCTGCAGGTTTACAGGACAGCGAGGTGGGCTGGCAGCTCCAGCTGCAGGCCGCTGAGGCCGCCGATGCTGTCCGGCAGCTGCTGCAGAGCTCGACAGCCCCCAAGGTCCAGGCGCTGCAGGCTGCTGAGGCCGCCGATGCTCGCTGGCAGCCGCTCCAGGGCATCGCAGCCCCCAAGGTCCAGGCGCTGCAGGCTGCTGAGGCCGCCGATGCTCGCTGGCAGCCGCTCCAGGGCATCGCAGCCCCCAAGGTCCAGACGCTGCAGGCTGCTGAGGCCGCCGATGCTGTCCGGTAGCTGCTGCAGGGCGATGCAGTATCCAAGGTTCAGGCGCTGCAGGCTGCTGAGGCCGCCGATGCTGTCCGGCAGCTGCTGCAGGGCGATGCAGTATGAAAGGTTCAGGCGCTGCAGGCTGCTGAGGCCGCCGATGCTGTCCGGCAGCTGCTGCAGAGCTCGACAGCCCCCAAGGTTCAGGTGCTGCAGGCTGCTGAAGCCGCCGATGCTGTCCGGCAGCTGCTGCAGGGCGATGCAGTCCCCAAGGTCCAGGTGCTGCAGGCTGCTGAGGCCGCTGATGCTGTCCGGCAGCTGCTGCAGGGCGATGCAGTCCCCAAGGTTCAGGTGCTGCAGGCTGCTGAGGCCGCCGATGCTGTCCGGCAGCTGCTGCAGAGTTCGACAGCCCCCAAGGTTCAGGCGCTGCAGGCTGCTGAGGCCGCCGATGCTGTCCGGCAGCTGCTGCAGGCCAATGCAGTCTCCAAGGTTCAGGTCCTGCAGACTGCTGAGGCCACCAATACTGTCCGGCAGCTGCTGCAGCTCGCGGCATAACCAAAGGTCGAGGCGCTGCAGGCTGCTGAGGCCGCCGATGCTGTCCGGTAGCTGCTGCAGGGCGATGCAGTATCCAAGGTTCAGGCGCTGCAGGCTGCTGAGGCTGCCGATGCTGTCCGGCAGCTGCTGCAGGGCGCTGCAATTCCGAAGACTCAGGTGCTGCAGGCTGCTGAGGCCGCCGATGCTGTCCGGCAGCTGCTGCAGGCCAATGCAGTCTCCAAGGTTCAGGTCCTGCAGACTGCTGAGGCCACCAATACTGTCCGGCAGCTGCTGCAGCTCGCGGCATAACCAAAGGTCGAGGCGCTGCAGGCTGCTGAGGCCGCCGATGCTGTCCGGTAGCTGCTGCAGGGCGATGCAGTATCCAAGGTTCAGGCGCTGCAGGCTGCTGAGGCTGCCGATGCTGTCCGGCAGCTGCTGCAGGGCGCTGCAATTCCGAAGACTCAGGTGCTGCAGGCTGCTGAGGCCGCCGATGCTGTCCGGCAGCCGCTCCAGGGCGTCGCAGCCCCCAAGGTCCAGGCGCTGCAGGCTGCTGAGGCCGCCGATGCTGTCCGGTAGCTGCTGCAGGGCGATGCAGTATCGAAGGTTCAGGCGCTGCAGGTTGCTGAGGCCGCCGATGCTGTCCGGCAGCTGCTGCAGGGCATGGCAGCCCCTCAGGTTTAGGTCCTGCAGGCTGCTGAGGCCGCCGATGCTGTCCGGCAGCTGCTGCAGAGCTCGACAGCCCTCAAGGTCCAAGTGCTGCAGGCTGCTGAGGCTGCCGATGCTGTCTGGCAGCTGCTGCAGGGCGATGCAGTATCCAAGGTTCAGGTCCTGCAGGCTGCTGAGGCCGCCGATGCTGTCCGGCAGCTGCTGCAGAGCTCGACAGCCCCCAAGGTCCAGGTGCTGCAGGCTGTCGAGGCTGCCGATGCTGTCTGGCAGCTGTTTCAGTTTTCGTCTGCATGTCGAGAGGTCCAGCACCACCAGCTGCTCGCCAAATGCGAGCTGATGTGGCGGCGCTGCAAGCCGCAGGTAGCGCAGGTCGGGTATTGCTGTGCTGGCTGCAACGCTGCCATCGTTTGGCAGCAGCTTCTCCATGTCAAGAGCAGCCAGGCGGCAACGAGGGTGGCGGCTGAGGAGCTGCGCCAATGTCCAGGTGGAGGAGCTGCCGGGCCCGCAGCGAAGTCTGCTCGCAAGCGCGCTTGTGTCTCCCTCCTGACATCAGTGGAGCATTTATATGTCATGTTTCCAGATGACAGGATGTCAGATTCTAGATGACAGGATGTCAAGTTATGAAGGTTGCTGCCACCTCTGCACAAAGCATTCAGCTAACAAGCGGAGGTCTTGACGATAAAATGCAGTGTACCTCCAGCAAGGGCTCATTCGCCATCATGTCACTGAGTGACCAACCGACAGGCTGTTTACCATGCTCCAGCAGAGCGAGAGCCATCTCTACCAGGCAGTCGTGCACCTGAAGCCTGCAGACCAGACCAGGATGTCACATCCCGCTCATGACCTAGCACACGAATAAGTGTTGCAAGTCAACAGACTCTTGAAATGCGAGGGATGCATGAAGTACACACACCATGATGGTTTTGAATGGTAAGTAACCCACCTCCTGCGGCCGCCGCCCTCATTTTCAAAGCTGATAAGTGAAGCGCACTCCAAGGCCACAACCATCTCGTCGGCCATGCGGTGCAGTGCTGTGGGCGAAGCAACCGCTGCGCGGCCTGGCCTACGAGGCCTTTGGAGGAGGGAGGCCCAAGTCACGGCCAGGTGCTCGACGGGCTGCCCTCTCAGCATCAAGGCCGCATCAAGGAACATCTGCCTACACAAGCAAAGTGTATGGATGCATTTACAATGTCTCCAGTCTGCTGCCGAAGGTGCAATAACAGTTGAACACCCAAGACGATGACAATTGGACACGCCTGTGATTGACATCTGATGCAGAAACCGTGTCAAAACAGATGCATCGTACCTGTGGTTGTCAGTGGGCAGGCGATCGAGACTCCACTTGAGTACCGCCAAGACGGTCGGTGAGACTGCCAGCAGGTGTCTGAGCTCGTCCTGCAACATATCATGGAGATCCACCAGGCGATCAATGGAGTTGAGATGCATTAAATTCCTGCGCTCACGTGAATTCAGCTCAGGGTTTGGCAGGTTTTATATTGCAGGCAAAGTGCTGCATCAGCGTGACTGTAAAGCTCAGGAAGGATTACACCGTACCTCACAGGTGTCTGGTGGTTGGCTGCGCAATGCACTGCCCAGCACCCGCAACGCCAGGGGCAGGCCGTCGCAGATTTCCAGCGCCATTTGCACCACATTGTCCATGCTCGCTGGCGCAGCGCTTGCGGCAAAGGCATGCCAGCACAGCAGCTGCAGTGCCTGCTGCTCCCCCAGGAGTGCAACAGGGCACAGCGCGCAGTTGCCGCCATCCTGATGCAGGTTGCCGCTGTCGCGTCCTGTCAGCACCACGCGGCTGCCTTCTGGAAGAGCATCGAGGTGCAGCAGGGCATCCCGCTGCTGCGCCGACCACAGGTCATCCAGCGCCAGCAGCAGGGCGCCGCCTTCCTCCATGCAGTTGCGCAGCTGCTCCTGCTGCTGTGCCAGGCTGCCAGCTGCAGGGACGCCAGCGCCGCCGCTCGTCAACATGCTGATAAGCTCCTGCTGCTTGGCACGCAGCGCATCAGTCTCCACTGCGGCCTGGCCCACTTCCAGGAAGACGCGCTGGCCGAAGCTGAGCTTACCGCTGCCCAGCTCATCAAACAGCGCCCATGCGAGTGTCGTCTTGCCAATGCCGCCCATGCCATGCAGGCTGAGCACACGCACGCCGCTAGGCTGGTCGGGCTGCAGCAGTGGCAGCAGCGCCTGAACGCGCTCCTCCAGGTCCACAGGATGGTCGGCCGCGTGTATGCGCGGCTGCCCCAGCCGCTGCAGCACCTCCGTCACGATAGCGTCCACATGCAGGTCGTCACCCCTGTGGCAGACCAGCTGTGAATGAGCTGGTGTTGGCAGCTGTGATGTGATTGCTTGATGTGCATCAAGCTGTGCATTTGAACGAGCATGCACATGTGCAGCTGACTGGCATGACATAGCTCGTGTTCAGCTGCCATACTGCTGCGGGACAGCGCCAGAAGAACAGCAGCTGGCAGACGCTCACTTGCCATGAGAGTCCTGGCGATTGCCGGTGCGCCTCAGCGCTGCATCCATGTCCTCTTGAAACCTGGCAAGCCGCTGCGGCTCAGCGGTGACCTGCTCATTTCTTGCGATGTACTCCGTCAGCTTCTCCAGCAGCTCTTCAAAGTTCTCTCCATAGAATACCGGCATGAGCACAGGCGGCTTGCTGCTGCTGCGCTGCACAGTGTGGGGCTGCCACTGTTGCTGCTGGGCCGGGCCCCTAGAGGCCGCAGCCTCCAGCTCGGCATACTTCTGCTGCAGCGGCGGGTGCGGCTGCTGCGGATGCAACGCCCAGTGCAGCTCGTCCATACAATAGCTGCTGCGCAGGAAGTCTGGCGTGAGTACGGCGATGACGATGCTGCAGCTGCGCAGCGCCGCCTCCATCTCTAGGTCTGCCAGGTCGCCGCACCGCAGGCTGCGCTCGTCCAGGAAGGAGCTGACGCCGTGGCGCCGCAGCTCCCGCTGCAGCCACACTGCAAAGCTGGCCTTCTGCTGGCCTGCGTGGCTGATGAACACGTCGTAGGTGCGGCCGATGGTGGCTGGCACGACCCTGCAGTGGTGATGCTTCTGTAAGAATTATGTGATGGAATGCAGTACCAGAGAGCTATAAGGTGACTTGATGCATGAACTGCCAAATCGTCGTTATGATCTATGCAATGTGCCTGATCTGCTCTCTGGCAGTTCAGCCATGTGTGCAAGAAGTTGCCACCTGGCAGCGTCCTCTAGCAGTGCTGTTGATGCTGGGGTAGAGCGTTTGACGAGCAGAGGCTTGATGATGGCCACCACAGCGGCCACAGACGCCAACACAGCCCACTTGCTGGATCGCAGGCTGTGCCAAATGGTGCCCCTGCGAAACAAACACACAAAGCTGCCAGCTGACCCCTAATTGCTGCCATGATCGAGCAATCATCAAGCATCCGTGACATGCATGACGGCAGCTGCACTGCAGCAGCTCAGGTGCGGTGGCGCAGCTGCGCCTATGAAGGTAGACGGTCTGTTTGCAGTCTCCTTCTATAAGCCGAAGCTGAAGCAAACAAGCAGGCATATGCATGCCCCACTGTTGCACCCCTGCACTGGAATTCCTGCAACGGCATCCCACAAAAGGCTTGGACTCACCGGGTGCTTGGATTCCAAGCTGCACTCTCCATGCGACAGCTCGACAGTAGCGATGCCTCAGCACCAGCCATGAGCATGCCGCTGCACAGCAGCCACCAGCCCAGCCGCGCCCACCAGCTTCCACTGCACGCCCGGTTGATGCGCATGCCCCGCAGCATCGAGATGCCGGAAGCCACCCGGCTGCTGCGTGACACGGAGCAACGTTATGGAGAGGAGCAGATTGACAGATCTCACACACGACATGCACGTCAATGTGTGACAACCAAACAACATCACTGGAGGGGCCTGCTGCACACGGATGCTGCCCGAGAATGTAGCTGAGGCAGTCGCTGAACACCAAAGAGCACATGCAGACTCACCCGCACGAAGCCATCAACTGCAGCCACGCGGTGCTGAGCAGATCCGTGGCAGCCCTGCGGCTCCTGAGTGCCGAGATGAGGACGGCAGACGCACAATAGCTACGCTCCTCAGCAAGGAAGCAGGTGCAGCAATAGAGGACAGCAGCAGTCCTGTAGACCAGGCAGATGGCCATGTCAGGTGCTGACACCCATTTGTCGTAGTTACGCATCTTCTCCGACTGCAGAGCGAGAGTTGCAACACCAGGTACACATTTATGATAAGCCTGCCTTGCACTCCAGCTTCATTCCGAGTATGAGTGCTGACAGATCAGAGTGACAGCATGACCGGGTCAGCACGCGACGCACCGCGGTGTTTGCTCGTGTCCCCACACACCACGGCGAGCAGATGGAGTGCTGACGCGACCTTCCCGCGAACTACAAGCGCCGGGGCTGCGTTCTGCAGGCCGTCCAGCAGGACTGCCACAAAGACAGCCTGTCTGTCTGCTTCAGCAAAGTCTGACCCGAGTTTGTCGAAGCCCGTACATGGTTACGGGACAGGGTCTGATCTGGAGCTTCTGACGCCGCAGTGGGGCCTTCTCACATGTGGCAAAGGGGGGCGCTTGCCAGCTGCCAGGCTGCTGCGTGCGCCAATTGAAGCGAGGTGCGCCTGCTGGCAATGAGACATGACTGTGGCATTGCCGCCAAATGTGTATTGCATCTGCACAGAGTAGGCACGACGTGCAGGGCATCATGACCTATGGCTCCTCTGCTTGATCAAGTAGTCACCCATCTCAATTTTGCCCCTATTGCAGAGTTGACTCGACAACATGGGCCTAGATGCGTCTGCACACGCGGCAATCGCATCAGCAGTCATAGCAGTTGCGGCATGGCTGGTGTCAACGGCTCAGCTCTGGCTCACAAGGAGGTGGCGTCGCCAGGATCGCCGCAACGTCCTGCACGACAGGCAACAGGATCGGCAGGCTGCCGAACAGCTGCGCCGGCAGGATCAGGCGGCTGCCATTGCAACTCGGCAACAGGACCGCCAGGCTGCGCTGCTGGAGCAGTACACCACTGCAGTGCAGCCAGCTGTTACGATGCTGCTGGCCCTGAAGCAGCAAGTCGCCAATGACGGCGCGCTGTGGCCGGCGCTCATCGCACTTGGCAAGCCAACGGCAGCAGCTATGGCACAGCCGGTGCAGCCACCGCAGCTGGTCATGCCGGGTGACGTCGCTACAGCTGAGCACAAAGCTCGCAATGTGGCAAAACACTTCTGGGAGGTCCTGGTGACCGCCATGGAGCAGGACGCCGTGCCGCCGCTCGCCTTCGGCACTGCCGTGACCACCGACTACGGTGCTGTGGAGTTTGCGGGCAGCGAGGACGGTGACCGCTGGCGCGAGCGCGCCAACAACTTCCGCGAGCTGGTCGAGCCCTTCGACATCGTCAATTGGTACCGTTCCGGCCTCTTCGACCGCACCGGGCGGCACTACACCAAGGGCACCATCCGTCCAACCATCTTCCAGCGGCTGGAGGACATGAACCCTGCGGCACTTGCGGGCACAGCATGGCCCCACAGCACAGCTGACGTACAAAAGTTCCATGGTGTGGGCGCATGCGCAAGCTGGCACCGTGCCTGGCGGCTCCGGTTGGGCGCCGCTGGCGGGCGGGCCGCAGGCACACCCGCCGCTGAGGGATGCGCCCGTACCATGACAAACAAAATGGAACCTCTGGACATTGAACAGCTGTCGAGATTGCTCGTGGACTGCAGATATGCATTCTCAGGGCGCAGAGATGCGGGATGCTGTAAGCCTGTGCATATCTGCTCTGAAATGTGGCACTTGCACTCAAGTTGTCTCGGGGTGGACTGCTTTGCTGAAGCTCGATGCAAAGCATCAATTTACTACGACGGATGCAACCACCAAGCACACAGGCTGACTGAAACCCATCTGGGTCATCTGCTGACCTTGCAAGGGCTGTTGCGTTCATGCCACCGCTGGCAATGTCTTCCCACTGCTACGCCCGCAGCTAAAGCCCTGCAGCTGCCGCAACCAATGGGTGCTGGGTTCTGCTGCCACCGCCAGCTGTTGGCACGGCTGTCGCGGCCTGCTTTGTCAGCGTTGTTTCGGCACGATTCCTGCCTGCCTGGGCAGCTGCTGCTATTGACCGCCACCCTTCCCGCCGCGGGGCTGTGGCCGGCTGTCAGCCGTGGTCACCACATCCAACCACAGTCGCTCCGCTGACCAAGCGCAATTGACTCCACAGCCACGCCGGCGGCTGCCTGACGGCCGTCATCGCCGCTGTTTTGCGGCGGGTTGTGCTCCGGGCACAGTCGGCACAGGTTGATGACTGTGCACACCTGCACATGAACACAAATATCCTCGAGCTTGAGATCAAGATCAAGATCGCACTTGAGGTTTGCCAGGGTATGTCTTCCCCGCGGACGCCGCCTTCTTGCAGCACATGGTGCCGCAGCCCCAGGCCCAGCTCTAGGCCAGGTTGCCACTGAGCCGCTGAGTCCGCACGCCTGCACACATTCCGTCCCAAGCACTACTGACATGGCGCAGAAACCGGCTCGTTGCAGCCCATGCCGCCGTGTGGCAGGTGTCCCCGAGTCCTTTGAGCAGCCGAGCAGCTGGATGGCGCTGTACTGCAGAGTGGAGGACAAGTGTTTCAAGGAATTGGAATGCAGCACATATATATATGTACGGTTTTGCTGAAGGCCCAAGGTATGGGCGTTCAGGGCTTCCTGCCGGTGCGCAGGCTGCGCCAGCAAAGCCAACCTGTTGGTAACGACAGCATCACCACCGCAGGCCGATCATATTGGCGCTCAAAAGCATCGTGAATGTGTGTTCACCAGCACCGTGAGCTTCAGCCTGTGGCAGCCGGTCCAACAGCTGGCAGGCGTCCTCCAGTATGCTGGGCATGACATGACAACCTTTCATGCATGTTGAACATTGCAACAAACTACTACCTCTCAACCGAAGTGTCACCTTCAGTCTGTGCCATCAGGCTCAGCACTCGGCAGGACATTGCCAGCACTTCACGGCTCTTCTTGCCGCACTTGACACAGGACTACTCAACCCCTTTGTCCGAGACAGCTGACGCGCGCCCTGCACCATGGTCGTCGGCAGCCGCAGCGGTGGCGTGCTTCGCTTCCTGCTTCCGGCGGACTGCTTTTGCTGCAGCTGTGCCGTCCGCTGCCAGGCCTGCGCGTCCACCGCACAGCGACCTCTGCTGGCAACATGCCGTGCTCGAGTAATGCTGTGCAGGCGAGGCGCAGCCAGCATTGCCAGTGCTGCTGCTGTCTGCACATATTCCGCAGCACTGCTGTGCGAGGTGGTCAGCCACTCTGCAACTTCATATGTGGCCCACCTGCAAACAGCTCAACAGCTGTAGTGCACATGCTTCCCCTTTCATTGTTACTGAGCATGACTGCTGGACCAACATCGCAGGTATAGCTGGTGATGACAGGCTGCTACCTAGCACATGTGTTGATAGTGTCGGCCATTGCAAAGAGTGAGAAGGTCCACAAGCAGGCGCTCAGTATCATGTCATAGACTTACCCGAGGGTTGAACCCACAACTTATGTCATGAGACCGCTGCCCAACGCTGCAGTATTTGCCAGGCGGTCTGCATCAAGACTGTCGTCCATGGCAAGCAGCGTTGACCACACCGCTATTGTGACGGTGCCGGATGTGTTCCGCTCAGCAGCCCGCAGCATACCAGGCTGTCGTTAGCAGGCAAACAGCCCACCTTGCAGCTTTGTCAGGTCAGCATCCCACTGCTCAAAGCTTCCATCCTGTTTGTCACATGTAGCTGCGAATGTCAGGCATGGCACATCCGCTGCACTTCCTATCTATAAATAAACTGAGATGCAATTGGAGAGCTTGCAGATGTATGGCATCGGCGAGGCAACACGATGAAAAGACAAGCTGAACCTTCTAAATGGCACTCATGCAGTGCGCTGCCAAGGCCAGGCCGGCTGCTGCCAGCTGCAGCCGCGCGTCAGACGACCAGCACGCCGTCAATTTCAGCAGGAAGTGAGTTCGCTCCAGCCACCTTCTGTTTGTGTGCCTGATGGCAGTCTGCTGAGCAGCTCTTTCTCCCTTTCTTCACATGCTAGCCTGCACAGTGCAAGGATGGTCATCAGCATCGGCTTTTGCCCTGAGCCTGCTGCGCCATCTTGTCTGGCCTCTTGATGTATCTAGTCCTTGGGCAGCGCACCAGCAGACACTGCGACTGGTCTGGATGAACGCAAAAGGGCTGCAAGGCACTGGGTGAATCGGCGGGCAAACGCGCGGGAATGGCTGAACATGCTGTCAAGCCGTCCCAGGACGACACGAGTGTGGTGCAGGCACAAAGCCACGTTTGCCGACGGCATGGAAGCGTCAGTGATATCAAGGACGACACTACTGTGCACATCGCTACGAGTGCCCGTTATCGCATTCAAAGCCCGCAAAAGTTAGTTCTGGTCTTGGTCACAATGTCGGACCAAACTGTCGCGGCAGCCGTGCCTGCAGCCGCCAATCTGCTGCATGGGAGAGAATCCAGAATCAGCCAAAGAACTTTATCAGCCAACATGATGGCCGCTGGCACTGCATCTAGCGCTGCAGCGTCTGCTCAGATTCTGCGCGCAAACCTGCCGCAGAGCGATGACCATGCTGGACAGCAGTCTGACCACCGTCTACTTACTGAGGTCACGAGTCTGCTAGACAGGTGCCTGTGCTCTTATGGTAGCGCAGCTTCATGTCTGGCATGATGTGACAAGCTTGTAATTCGGTGCAGATGCTCAAAAGGCCATGCCGTCTTTGATTGAACACCCCAGATGAGGCAGATGCATCTCCCATTCGCAGTGAGACCGGCTTACAGCACCTGGACTCGCAGCTGCATCGCCGCCTTGTCCACTGGCTGGCTCTGCTGCTGGCTGCCGAGCAGCTGCCGCTTGCTGCAGAAGCGTTCGCCACGCTGGCAAAGCTGTGGCGGGCCAGCTACTCAAGTACACAGCAGCTGCTGCGCTCGCACAAGCGCCACCTGCAGCACGCCCTGCAGCGAGAGGGCATTGTTGCAGCAGTCTATGGCTTTGACCCTGAGGCGGTGTCCAACTTCGCCGCTGCGCTGATGCACCTCGAGTCCGACCTTGACACCCCAGGGCCAGATGTTCTTGCTGCAGTATCGCCCGCCGCTCAGGCCACTGCGGAGCATCACTTCACACACCGGATCACTGATTCAGACGGCATGGCTGGCCTGCTGACTGCATGCTCAATGCTGACCTGGGCAGCATAGGTGCGGGCTGTGGATCCTTGCACTGTGAAACATACCTTAACAGAGCACGATCCAGAGCATCAGGATTCTCGGATACTGGTGTTGTCTGTACATTTCATGTCTTTTTTCACTTGATGAGCTGTTGACCAACAGTATTCCTAAAAACAGGCCAACTTCGCGGGGCCAACTGCTGCAGATCGTGACTCGCTGCTGACAACATGTGTGCTCCTTGTGCACTGTATCATCGACACCTGGCAGGCCATGATGGCAGCTTCCGAGTCTCGGTGGTCAAACCCTTGTTGGGATACAAACCACATCTACATGCTGGCGGCCACGACGGAGGCAACACCTTTTCCGACTCATAACCTGCATCTGTCTCAGTCAAATATCAGTCGATTGCCTAAGGCGACCGTCACATCGAGTCTGAATGCTGCAACCTCACATCAATTTGTTGAAAAGACTCGGAGAAGGTTGTCTCATACTACATGTGCTGCTGCAGGTCCTGCAGAAACTACTGATGCGGTTACAGCCATGCTCTCCTGGCCGCTTCCCACAAATGCTGCCGGAAGCTCTCGCAGACGATATTGCCAGCTGCATGCTGCTGGTGCATCAGCAGCTTGCGCTTGTGACCTGCCCGCTGAAGATGTATGTGCCGGCAATATTTAACGCCAGCGGTGTGCTGTATGGGGCTCTGCTTGCGCTGCCAGCTGCCAAAGGTACATCATCTCTTCGCCCGGCAACAGGAGCATGTGCTTTAAGGACTTTGTTGCACCTTCATGTCGACCACAGATCCCGAGGCCCAACTATTGCACTTCCTCCTGTGCACCATACGTGCAATGGACAACGATGTGTGAAAACATCTTTGCTTAGGCGGGCGGCATGTGGCGGAGCTTGGTGCTGCCTGGCTGACAGCATGGCACAACAGGAAAGCTGCTGCAGAGCTGGCGAATCAGTCAGCACAGCTGGAGGCGGCAGCTGCTCGCATGGCGCTTTGCAGGCTGACAGCTCTGGCATCATCGCTTGCCTGCTGCACGCACCTGCAGTCAGAAGGTGTTGTGCCGTCTGGTGCTCGCGTCGTCCCTGCTGCAGCAGACGAGTTGGTGCAATTTGCCGAGCAGAACATGCAGGTGACTGGATAGAGAGAAAGGCGCGGGTTTGCGAGCCTGCAGCGTCTGTGAAGTGGTGCATGCGTGTACATGCATGCATGGTATACGATGCATTCGAAATGGCCGATGCAGGAGCTGGTTGCAATGTTGGATTGGGCCACGGCATGGGCTGCCGAGGCCCCAGCAGCGTGTGCCGCGACCGCGCCCCAGGAGATTGCCGTGAACTCTGCGGGTGATCACGTGCGCATGCTGGCGAAGGTAAATCACATCACAATCCTTGTCTGCTCGGACAGGTGCCCCATCGGCAGCATAGCCGGCAGCAGCGCCTCAGGTTGTCTGCAGGAGTGTCTGTAACCACATCTGTCGTGCCCTCCACAAACTGCTGCTGATTTCTCAGAATGCACATGTTCATCGCAGCCGATTGCAGCATGCACTCTGTGAAAGCGAGGTAGTCAAACATGATGCTCCCTGGCAGGTTGGCGAGCAGGCGGCATACCTCGCCGGTGCAGCAGCAGCAGCAGTGCTGAGCATTGCTGCCGCATCCCGTGGCGCTGCCCATGGTGGCGGCAGACCATTTGCTGACATCTGGACAGACGCCGGGGTGCTGCCGGTCCTCAGGCGCTACCTGCGACTATCTGGCTCGACGGAGGCTCCCGGCTGGGACGCTGCACTGATGCTGCCAGTTGCGGCTTTGGCAGTGCCTGCGCTCGACACACTGGCTACAGTGTTGCTTCAAAGCAGCGCTGGCCCCCAGCTGGCGATGCCGTATGCCGAGGCAGCTGCAGATGCTCTACGCCTGGCAATGCTCAACCTGCTGACGTCAACCAGCAAGGTGGCAGGTGATCATCGATGCAGTTTCAAAGGATGGTGTCTGGCGTGCTGATGCCAGCCTCGAGGTTGTTTGCCTGACGTGATCTTCTCACAATGCGAGACTGGTTTCTAGTGTGCCATGCAGAGAGTGGAGACGAGGCTGTCCGGTCTGCTGTAACTGTCGGCACGATCAGCAGCAGGATTGTGGCCGGTGCCAGCCTGTTGCTTGACGATGCAGGGCTCCAGAGCATCGGGCGGAGGGGTGTTGTTGGCGCCCTGGCGAACTTGTTGGTCTGTTTGATATCAGGCCGCACTCTGCAATCTGGTTCCTGCCCGGTCCAGCTACTCCTGTTGGTATGTACGGCTCTGTTGCCGGTTGTCACCGCTTGCAGTGCTGAGTGGCGTGCTGCAGCAGCCCCCTGGACTTACTTCTGCAAACGACTGCCGCTCCTGCCGCGTGCCGACCAAAAGGTGGCAGTTTGCGCTTGTGATTAAAAGCGTCAACTGGAAAAATAAATGCAAAGCTGAGTAGACAGCCATGACCAGTGATCCTCCGTGCAAGCACGTGTGTGGAGCTGAAGCTCCTGTTTTCCAACCGTCCCATATTGCCTGCAGGTGCTGCAGCCATTACTGCAAGACCTGGATGCCCTCTCTGGCAACAGCAAGACGTCAGAAGTCACAAAGACTGCCGAAGACGCAGACAAAGCCGCACAAGAGCTTCTGGTATGTGTTTGCATGCCCTAGACTCCGCTTTGATGCATCAAGCACCCACATAAGAATAGCATAGTGGGCAATCCATACGTTTTCAAGCCAAACAGCAGGCTTGTTACTGTGTGTGCCATATTGCTGACGAAAATAGATTTATTCTGATGCAGAACAGCGAAGCGGCGGCAGAGTTTGGGGTTGACAGCAGCAGGCGGTCAGCAAGAAGGCGCACCACCAAGCCAGCAGCTGCAGCAGGTGCACTGCGCCGCGGCGGCACCGATGTTGTGGGCGACCCAGCTTCAAAGGTGTCAGCCCAGCCAGCTCGGATGGCATGCCCGCTGACGTGCGTGGCATCAGCATCGTTGCTATGATCGATGTACACCAGGCTACCATAAAGTTTTTGAGTTTTGCCGACATATCCAAATGGTTTGCTTGTACTGTTACCCGACCAATGTGTTTATACCGTGCGCTTCATAGACATGCAGTCACGCAGGCAATCTGGTGTGCGTTCCTGGTGCAACTTTACAAATAGAAATCTTCAAGCTTGGCTGTCTGTCGGAGCCATTGTGTCAATTGTTGTGCTATGCTCTGTCTTCATGGGAAACAGTCTTCATCCAACAATTACCAGATAGCAGGCCTGTTGAAAAACCCGCCGTCTGCTTCTCGAAGACAGGAGGTGAAGACTGTCAGTGACTTCACTGCCAGACCCCCACATACGATGATCCAACTTGCTTTGCATGAATTACAATCCATGACACATAGCACCGTGTTTGTGCCTGATCAACAATGAGGCGGCAGCAGAAGAGCACACCTGGCGATAACGTACCAGGTGCAACAGCTTCGGTGTGCCGACCACTCGTGAGCACATCTGCAAGCCAGACCCACCTATGCGCTCGGAGCACTCTCCTGTTCAAAACACGTACAACTTGCAAGTTTCATGCCGCAGCACTGGTACGCTGTCAATGATGGGTCGTTGCTGGCGTGCAGTGCAGGCACGTCATCGTTTTTGTCTTCTCTTTCTTTGGTACGTAGTGGTTGGAAATCTGGCGGGATCCTGCAGCAGCCGTCAGAAGATCACTGCCTGGCCAAAGTTCTGAGGTGCAGCAAACATCATCATGGCCAGCACCACAGGCGACCCCTGGTTGAAGAAGTGCACCGCACTTGCAAGCGGCCCTGATCCTGCAGGCCAGCTCCTGGCAGAAGCTACTTCCCTGATGCATCACAGGTGCGCATGCAGCTGACATGCAACGCCAGGCAAGCAAGAGACTCTGCGCTGCTGATGCAAGAATGCATGGTGTTCAGCAACTTTGGCATGCTCCCATCGCCGCAGGGTTTCAACCGCAGCACAACCTGGCCCCGCAGCAATGGGGCGCGGCTTCAACCACGGCCTCGTGGACCTGCTGGTCTCCTTGCTGGGTGCAGACGTCCATGAGCAGCTGGCCGCTGCAGCGCTTGTGGCTCTGAATCGTGTGTGCAGCAGCAGCAGCAGCAGCAGCGGTGCTGTGCCCATGCCAAGGCTGCAGCGTCTCGTGGCTCAGGCCCCAGCAGTGGGGCAAGCCCTGCAGCGGCCAGGGCTGTGCCGTGCAGTGCACCGCATGCATGGACGCCGAGGCACTGTCAGGCATCATCAGGACCTGACCCTGGCTAACGCTCGCAATGCAGCCGAGTGCAGCGCTGAGTTTGTCCGCGCGCTGCTGCCTGCCGTGCTGGCCATAGCCGAGATGGCTACTGATTCTGGCAACAGCGCGGCTGTGCCCACCAGGGTCAGCGCATTCGACCTGCAGACTGCAGTTCGTGCGCTCGGCATGGTGGAAATGCAGCCCCACCCTGAGCTGCTGCGAGCCGACCGAGATGTGCTGGTGGAGGCGGCGGTGCGCCTTGCGAGCTCGACGCTGGCAGTCCGGGAGAGGATGCAGGAGCAGGGCTGCTAGCTGGACACTGGTGATGATGCAAGGCCTGAGGTGTGGCTGTGCACCACAGGCGTGCACGAGATCTCGCAGGTATGATTTGGGTGAGGCAGCCCAGCTTGTTTTGTCTGATGACACTTGGCTTCCACGGCATGTTGGCTCTGAAGCTGCAGCCTCGCTGCGCATTGTGATCGATCTGGAACATACGGCATCATTGACTACGCCTTCATTCACTCATGCAGACTCTGCAGTTTCTCGTGAGCAGAGGTGCATGCTGCCAGCGTGTCCAGCTGTGGTCTGCCAGCTGGCCCCGGCTGCCCCAGCATCTCTGCGAGTCCATTGCGGCCTTTGGGGTGGGCCTCTGCCAGATGCTGGCTGCAGTGGAGCAGGTGACACCGCACCTGGGTGCCATCTGGCCTGGCTGCAGCACCCTGTTGGCTGTGATCCGGAGAAGCATGCCGCCAGCAGCATGCAACCAGGTCGCAGTCCGCGTCGGAAAGGCGTGGATGCGATCCGGCATGGGCCTGGCCGAAGCACGGCCGCACACTGCAGCGGCCGAGCCGGCTGAGGCATCGCGGCTGACGGTTCTATCTCTGATGTGCTCGAGCCTGTGCGGAAGCGCGGCAGACAAAGCGCAGGTTGCGCGAGTGCTGTGCGGCCGGTCCACACCTGCGCTGGCTGCCATGATGCGCTGGGGCGTCGGGCTGCTTGCCGACCGGGCGTCCTGCACCAGAGAGGCCCCGCTCGAGCTGGTGGCTGTTGAGCCTGCTGGCATGCGGCATCTGAGAAGCGTCGCTGACCAGGCGGCGAGCCTGTGCAACACCGCCGGCACCTTCCTCACTGCTCCGCTGAGGAGTGGCAGCCATGCTCCTCGGCAGCTCGCCGATGCCTGGGTTGCGGGCGGAGCACTTGAGGCTCTGACGGTCTTCTTCCGTCTCGCTGGCACAGCAGCAGTGGCAGATCATCGGCAGCTGTGCGATGACATGATGGCCGGTGCTGCATTGTCCACAGCAGATGCTGTGGCTGCCGCGGCAGAGCAGATTTTGGACGGCACGACCCATGGGTATCAGCGTCGGACCTTTGCAGCAGCGGCCTCCAGCCTGTTGGGAGTTGTAAAAGTGCACATGCTGCGGCCTCAGCTTCAGGCAGAAGACCTGTGCCGCTTCGTCCTCACCGCCGCCTGCCGCACACTGCTGCTCTGCATCTGCGCAGCGGACGCAGCAGATTTGGCCTTCATAACACGCTGCGGCATCATTGAGACGCTGATGTACTTGATGGCTAGTCGGCTTGCCCGCGCCCTTCCCACAGCAGAGTTTCTGCCGGATGCAACCCGTGTGTTGACGGCGCTGGCTGCAGCCAATCACCAAGCGTGGGCTGCAGGGACCGAAGACTGGAAAGCTGCGAAGCAGAATATGCAGCGCCTGCCAGCGCATGAAAAGCAGCTGCTGAAGCCGCTGATGCGCCGCCTGGAAGCAGCAGGCGCAAGCGGCCCTGCGGCTGAGGCGTCATCACAACCTGTTGCAGCAGCCACGCCTGCTGACACTGAGAGGGCTGCAGCAGAGCTGCAGGTAAGCACGCCTGAGAAACTTGCACTAACTTGTGACTGACAGCTCAACCTTCATAACGGTATGAGTGTCTCGTATGCAGCTCAAGACTGCATCAACATGCTTCGTCAATTGCTGATGGCTGGTTCTGTGTCTAGGCAGAAGAGACAGCCGCGCTGGCTGGACACAACAAGAGTCGCAGCAGGCAAAGCCATAGAGCTGCGACAAACATCAGGGGCGGTGTGAATGGTGCGGCTTTGGCTGCGGCTTCAGGCAGAGCTGCGGGCGGCGTCAGACTTGCCATAATGGCGTGTCCAATCACGACAATCGCATTATCTGAGCCCTGAACCTGAGATCAGCTGCCTTGTTGTATCCAAATGCCGCCAGCTTCGTCTCTTCGGAAGTGCTTGAAGGTAGCTCATGTCAAATTGGGACCGGCTTGCCGTACAACCTGTGCAATGTGTTGCCACGGAAGGTTGTGTTATGGCCGCCGATTTTGTCACAGTCTCTTGCGATTACGTGCTGGGCGGCCTGTCCTTTTAGACCCTGCTAGCATTGCAGCAACCAGACCCTGACCACCCAAGTCCAAGTATTCATCTGTTTGCCACCTAGCTCGGCTGACTGCTGCCAGAGCTGACTACATATAGCTGGGTTTATCGCTACATTGATATGACGCGAGTTTTGGTGGTGAAGCAGTACAGCCCAGACGGGCAGCGTCGCTCATCAATGTTCGTGCATGCAGGCGTAATCTATGCTGGCCCGACTTGGCGGAGGGCAAGGAAAATGCGAGACAAGGGAGCTCTTGTTGTTGCTGTATGTATGTGCTCATGATGAGGCTGCACAGATGCGGTGAGTTGGAAAATAACCTGGGCTGCATGGAGCCCAGCCCAGCACATGAACGTGAGATGGGTGCAGGAGCGGAGTGCTTAGGCGCTCATGCTGTCTAGGTTGGTACACTGTGCACGAATAACGCTGGGGAAGCATGATTGCATCGAGGAACAGAGCTGGGCACCCTGTAGCGTATTCCCTTGAGTATGCAGGCAGTCTCGGATCCGCATGTGCAATGCAACCCGCCGGGTCACGAAGCAGCAGCAGCCGGTTCAGTCGGTCAATTTTGCTTCACTCGAAGCAGGCCACGGTGTTGCATCAAGCACAGCAAATTCAGCTGCAGTCCAAGACAAGGTGATCGCAAACATCAGTGTGTAGTCTCGAAGCCAACGATGTCCATGTCACCTTTGCAGCATCCCAGAATGATGGCCTTCGAGCAGGCTGCAGCAAAGATGGATGCGTTGGACCTGAAGTTGAGGCTGCTGCATGCGCTTTCTGGGGTGCGCCCTCCGCTGCACAAGGCCCTCGGCCGGATCTGCTTTGACATCCGAAAGAGGTGGGGCAGGAAGCAATTTGTATAGTTCCCTGTTGTGTGCTCCAGGCATGCTGGTGCATGACGTGCTTGCAAGCGAGTGCATGTCTACCTGCATACGCTTTGCGTCATCATGCGTGAGCAGAGGTACGCTCACATGCAGGGCGCCTCTGACTTGCAACGCCTTTGATGAAGTGATTGGCGAGACCAGCGCTGAGGGCAACGCGGCTGCGGCAGCCATGCTGCTGGTCTACCTCGCCCGCCCCATGAGGTTTGAGAATCGGCTAGCGGCAGCGGCGCTCGCGGCACTGGCTTCGCCCATCGCAGATGCCGGCTCTGCCGACACCCCGATGTTGACGCCGGGCCTCGAGTTTCAGGCCGTGGTGATCACTCACCTGGCGGCGCTTGGCGCTGCGCTGCGCTGTGATGGCTTTCCGGCGGCAGTGGCGGAGGTGTCTCTCCTTCAGTCTCTGCATGTCTGATGCGCTCATTTGTCTGAAGCTTGCATGGGCGCTGCTGCTACACCTGATGCCATCGCGATGCTTCTTCAACAGCAGACCAGGTCACAAACACAGCCAAGTGTGTGTTGCTACTGAAACACAGCTCCAGGCAGCTGGCAACTGAACCAGTCCCAATATCTCCAAACCCTGTACACCCAAACTCCCACACCTTCTTACCTTCCAGCAGGAGCGGCCGGATGCCATTGCGACGCTGGCGGTGGTAGCGGCGTTGGGGTCGCACACTCACGGGCTGCAAGGAGATCAGTGGCAGCGGCACCAGGCCATGGTCGAGGCCGCCTTTGAGCCCGCAGCCCTGCAGGTTGGTGAAACACTACCTGACCGAGACTACCCACAGTAACTCACTGTTTCCTTCTCGGACTAGCAGCAGCCCTGTCCTGTCGCCAAAGCTCCTGTCACCTTGTGACAGCAGAGCGAGGATGTCGACATCAAAATGCATATGAAAGTTGTCCAGCTCGGCTGATTCACAGGCCGCCTGCAAATTGCCCCTGAACGTCCTCTGTCGCTTCACACGGACAAACATGCGCGCAGTTTGTAGCAAGGTTGTCGGTTGTGATGGCAATAGCAGCACATCTGGATGACAGACGCTGATTGTGTACGACATCGCAGGTGGCAGCGTATGCCGCCAGCATGCCATCCCTGCACGATGAGTGGGCGGTTGCGGTGGCATGCACCGCTGCCACGCTGCTCAGCTGCGCCTCCCAGTCTGGCACGCACCCGCCAGAGGCTACACTGGCGGCTGCCGTGCCGCTGGCCGAATCGGCTCTGCTAGGGCACCTGCATAGCGCCAGGAACGGCGGCGGCGGCGGCGGCGGCAGCGGCGGCGGCGGCGGCGGCGGCGGCAACAGCAGCAGCGACGCAAGACCGGGTGCGGAGCTGGCCGGTCGGCTGGACATGTGCATGCTGCAGCTTGGCGTGGCCGCCTTCCACGCCGCCAAAGCCCTCATGGAGCGCAGCACAGGGTGGCCACCAGCGGCAGCATCCCACATGCTCACATATGTGACGATCCTCTGCGGCTGGGTGGGCACTGCTGCCGGCACACGCTGCCATGCTGGCGAGGGTTCAGGGTTTAGAAGTGACGCAGGGGCTCCGGCCACCAGCACCCAGACAGAGCGCGGCCTCTGCGGCCTGCTTCTGAACTTGCTGAGTGCCGGCGGCCCTGTCGACGCCGCCGCTGCGGCCGCGCCACAGCAGGCTCTGCGATCCAGCACCGCTATGGTGGCTAGACTGTGCAGCAGCATGGCCCAGCGCCAGTCAGCGCCGGCGTCGGCGGCGCTGCAGCTGGCGGCGCTCGCCCGCGCCCTCAACCTGCTTTGCGGCGGCAGCGGCGGCGGCAACGGTGCTGGCGGCCCGATCACTGTGCGCAGCCTCTGCGCTGCAACAGGAAGCAGCGACGCAGCGTCAAGCAGGCGCATCCAGGAAGCAGGAAGCAGCCTGTTGTACCAGAGGGTGCGGGTGCCGGCGGCGCTGCTGGCACAGATGCTGCAGTGGACGACTGGCAACGACGGCTCCGCCATGTCCATCGCTGTCAAAGCCATGGTGCGCGTATGCTGCTGCTGTTGGTTTTCTGTGATCTGTCCGCCTCACTCTCCTTCACATCTGAAGTTATCTTCCAATCATGATGTCACAGGCAAGTTCCAGCAACTGTGAAACACAAGCCAGTTTCCTTGCAGAAGAGCCCCAGGTTTCATAAACGTTTTGTTGCAACTGTGTGTGAATGTGGTTGAGTCATCTGAGCATGCTTTGCTGTAGCATCAGGTCTGGATTTGTGCATCCCGTCTCTTGCAGCGCCTGACACATGGTTGCCAGCTGGAGGCTGGTCACAGGCATTACTGCTGTAAGTGTGCATACTGCACCGGCTTATGTTTGCAGAGCAACATGGCAGCGTAGCTCTCATGTTGATGTTGGCACAGATGGAGCTGCATGATCTGAGCTCTGTTGCTCTGCAGCTTCCCTGCATACGTTCCGGGTACAGGCAGATGACGAGCCGCCTGTGTGGGTGGCCTCTTCGCCAGCGCGTCTCTGCTGTTGAACCAGGCGGCCTGCCTGCTAGTGATTTCAATGGGTTGTTCTCTGTCGAAGCTTCTGCGTGAAGTGCAGGCAAGCAGACAAAGCAAGCGAATCCTCCAGGGAGCTCGCAACTGCCGGCGAATGATGTGGCTTCCGGCTGCTTGATCTATCCTCAATGCCCACACAGTATGGCCCCTTGTTGCAGGCACACGATGAGCGGGCAGAGCTGCTCAACGGTGCGGCCCTGCTGGTTGACGAGGCGGCCTGCCTTTTGGCGCGCTCGGTGCTGCAGCTGTGTGCCGTCCGTAACAGCAGTGAGGCAGCACGAGTGCTCCAGGTGAGATCGACTGCGATGACATGCTGCCACAGGTGTTGCCAGAATGAGGCAGCCTGCCTGCTGGCCAGCTCGGTGCTGCAGCTGTGTGTCGTCCGCACAAGCAGTGGGCAACACACAACTGCTCCAGGTGAGATCGGCCGTGACAGCAGATCGTGGCAGTCTGTAGCCTGCGGAAGCATGGGATTGTCAGGTGAGGCGGCAAGTCTGCCGGCGTGCCCAGGGCTGCAGCTGTGCGTCATCCGCACCAATGATCTCAGGCGGCTGACACATATGGTCTGTGACCACCTGTGTGCACCAGCCAGGGTTCAGTGGCGGTCTCAAACCTCAGCTGAGGGTGGATGCCCACCACGTGTGTCATCTGTGCGACATGTTGAAGACGCATTGGAAGCACCGGAAACTGTGCTTCTTGTGTCCTCCTGCTTGGTGCATCGGCTCTCTTTACGCTGGACCCCACCAGTATTCCATTGCTGACAAAACATACATTACCCCCGCAGGTGCTGCGCATACTGAAGGGGCGTTACTGGTGCTGGAGACGGTGCTGAGCATGCCGCGCTGGGTTCGGGGGACCCAACACCACCGAACCTGCTTCAAGACCTCTGCGCGCTGCTGAACACTGCCGTGATGGCTGCAGGTGATGACTGCCGAGGGCGCACTGCCCGCGGTGGATGAGCAGCCCAACCTGTCAGCTTCATCAGCGTTGATGTCTAATGTCAGGCAGAGGTTGCCCCTTGGCTTGTGCCTTGCAGGTGCTGGATGCCGAGGGCGCACTGCACGCGCTGCAGACTGTGCTAGTCATGCCCTGCCGGCTCCTGGAGCAGCCCAACATGGGCACTGGCTGCCCGCTACCGGCGCTGTGTGACGGCCTCCAACAGGCATGTTGGATAACTTCTTTTTGGTTCTTTTTGGTTCAGCAACTGCACGCAAGAGATCACCATGCATGGCATGCTGGAAAGAACACAACATTTGCGATTGAGCATTCTGCATGAAACTAAAATCTCTGGCTGGTACACTAGCTCAAGAGAATCATCTGCGTATCAACAATGTAGCCACCCCACCCTGACTCTGTCATCATCATATGCAGAACTGCAACTGGCTCTCCAAGCCAAACTCATGATGCATGTCCAATTTGTGCAGGCCATACAGGCAATTGCTGCCGCGATTGGCATTGCGGATGTTGCGCTGCATTGCAGCCCAGTGGCAGCGAGCGATGCCGCCACAGCAGCAGCAGCAGCCCGTGACGGCGACAGCCGCGGCATCAGCAGGAGCAGGGCCCGAGCGCTACCGGCGGCCATAATCCGGGAGCTGCTGCATGGCGGTGGACGGTCAAGGTGCACGTTACACGGTGCCCGACGCGCCTGAGGGCTCTCAGCTGGCGGAAAGGCATGCGCAGCTTGGCAAGCCAACAGTCGGTGCTGGTCAGCGGCTGCGGGCCACAGCAGTGTCCGGCTTTGCGATTTTGGCGGATGCGGCTGTGGCGGCGGCGGCCAGGGGTGATGAGGAGATCAAAGCGCTGGCGGGGCTGCAGGCCGCGAGGGTGGTGTTCCAAGTCTGCAGACCAGCCGGCCCGCTGACGCCCGACCTGGTCGAGGTTGGTGGCATCCGATGTTCGTGCAGTATCCGGGAAAAACACCTTGCGTCCCGAGGCCAGGGCTCAGGCGGACATGGCGCTGCTCGAAGCCTGGGAGTTGGCGGTGACAATGATGCCTTCACATCGAGGCAGGACTCCATCCGCACTTCCTGTAGCTGCTGTCTCATGGTGTACAGTGGACACGGGAAGCTGTCGCTGGCCAGGGGTCAGATGGCGGCGTGTGGTGAAGCGGGGCCTCTGGGAGGCAGCCCTTCCGATGAGGCTATCAAGCTCCCATGGGTGGATGCAGGTCGCCTTTCGTGGCTGAGCAGCAATCTTTCACGGGTGCCTGAAGTCGTTTTGTTTCCCTTCCGACAGGACGGCTGCGCAGCATTGGCCGGAGCGCTGGTGATAGACGCGGATGTGCAGAAACATATCGGCAGCAATCTGCAGCGGAAGTGGCTGTCCAGGATGCGGTCTTCGATGTCTGCAGCTGACCGCCAACGCCTGGAGCCCATGTTCAAGCAGGTAACTGCTTATTTGCACCTTGGTGAGGCCGCAGAATAGACACATGGATGAGGTACATTAACCTTCGGACTCGTTCTAACCCTGCTTCGGCTTGCCACGACCAAAAACATATTTGCTTGGTTGTGCTCTTTACAAAACGTCGTGCCAGACGTCGCTGCTGCACTCGGAGGTGGCAGATGCTGCAGCCGGGCGGCTCACCCGCGTGTTTGCCTCCGCGGAGCTGATCGCAGCCCATGCAGCAGCGGCAGAGTCACAGGCAGCAGCCCAGGCGGATGCTGCCATGCAGACGCTTCTTGCGGTGAGCTCTTGTAGTTGTACCGGTGCAATGTCCCCATACTTCCACATGCTCGAAAGAGCTCTTTTGGCGCAAGACATGTTGAGCACTGTGCACATCATGTCACGTGGCTGCAGGCCTGCAACAGATTTCTGGCTTCGGCGTTGTCCTGCAGTGCTGTGCTGCTCGTGGCATGTCTGCACAGAGTCAGAGAGACACGGCAGCCGAACCAGCGACTGACACTCATGCATCAACAGCTGAGTGCTGCTGCTTCTGCAGGAAGACGGGCACCAGGAGGCGGCCGGTGCAGCAACGACGGCTGACAGCACCGCAGCAGCAGCAGCAGCCGCCCAACAGCAGGACGGCAAGCGAGCGCAAAAGAAAGCCTGGCAGAAGGCAGCAAAGGCGGCGGCAGGAGTCGCGGCGGCTCAGAAGCATACACTCAAGCGGCAGCTCCCCTGATGCCAGAGGCTGCGGCTGCTGCTGCTGCACACATACAGGCTGCAGAGGCTGCGGCAGCGGCAGTGGCGGCAGCCACTGCGGATGGGGATATTCCTGGGGCGAGACCACCTGCAGCAGAGGCGGCAGGTGCTGCAAATGAAGGAGCAGCTGAAGAAGCGGCAACATTTGCAGAAGCTGCCAATGCTGCGGGTGTGCAACAGATACAGCCGCTGCAGCTGCAGCTGCTGCAGCGCCAGAGGCATCCACAGCGTCCGCAGCAGACGCCAATGCAGGTTCGGCCAGTAACACGCAGCCGGCCGCTGCAGCTGGCGCAAAACAGCCGCTGTCAGAGCCGGCGTTCTCGGCAGGCCCAGACGCGCCGCTGGCCGCTGCAGCGCTGACACCAGCTCTTGCCAGAGATGCCAGAGCAGCGGACGCAGGCATAGTAACGGCAAAGGCAGCAGCAGCTGAGGCTGCGGCGGCAGACGCGGCTCAAAAACATGCGGCTGCTGCCACTTCGGGTGCACCAGCAATTGGCCGGCTGCCGGCGGCTGTGGCAGACGTGTCAGCTGTGGCAGCGACGGCGCATAGGGAAGAGTCAGATGCAGAGACAGCCGGACAGGCGCGGATCGCGGGAGCTGCTGCAAATGCCAATGGACCGGCAGCCGGCGAGTCGCCAGCCGCTGCTGCGCACGATGAACCAGGCTGGGCAGACGCAGCTGCAGTACTAAATTGCCGGCGGCTGTCGCAGGCGCACCAGCAACTGCAGTGTCAACTGCAGCGGCTAGTGCAGATGCAAACGCCCCAGAATCTGCCGGGCAGCCGGCCAGCCCAACGGCAGCGGCGGACGCGGCCTCCATTAACGCATCACAACAGAAGGCTGCGAAGCGTGCGCGACAAAAGGCAGCCGAGGCAGCGGCCGCCTCCGCCGCAGCAGCAAATATAGTGTCAGCGGCAGCCGCAGGCGACATTCCAGCGGCCGATGTGATCCCTGCGGGAGGGCCACCGGATGCGGTCAGCAGGCACCGTGCGGCACCAGCTAGCATGCAGCCTGGCAAGGCAGCAGCGACGAAGAAGGGGAAGGCGGATGACGAAAATGTGGATTCGCTGCTGCGGCGGCTGAGGAAGGCGGATGCGGCAAAGCAGGAAGCTGCTGCACCAATTGCAGCATCGGCAGCCAAGAAGGCAGCGGCTCACAAAGCAGCCCAGAAGAGCAAGGGCGGCAGGTGACATCGCTGTGTCTTGGCAGATGGTGTGCAACCAGGATGGCTGCAAGCAATGTCGACAGAAAGCAGCAGCATATATATAGCCGAGATGAGTATCCAATTGTCGGTGGGTATCACTCGACAGCAGCTGGCTTTGGTGGGTCACGGCCTGGAGACGGAATAAACCTTTGTGATGAGCAAGACGTAGGTTTTGCGGCACATGTGGGATTTCATTTTAAATGATACATAATGATGCAATGCATCATGGATGAGTTCAGCACCTTGTAGCAAAGAATTGACCACATGACTGTTCGAGCCACAAATAGCTCATTCATCAGGTGCAGACCTGCATCAAAACGCCAATGCTAAGGACACCGTCTGACACCCTTTCTCAGGATAGCAACGCATTAATCATGGTCCGCAGAGCATGGTTCGGCAACAAACCCCGGTGCTCAAGCGGCTCCCCTGTCACCGGCGGTAACAGGTTGCCACCTGCAAGCCAAGCTTCGATTGCGCTCTGCTTGGAGGATCGACCGTCTGCCGCCAGCATTGGACGCTGCAAAAGCGCCTGCCGCAGGAGAGTGTACGCAGACTGTCAAACCATTGCATTACCGCATTTCAGCAGCGTGCACACATGCATGTCAAGCATGAACGTGGTGCCATGCCAGCAGCATGTTGTGAAAAGAAAGTGCTCGAGCAGGCATCCTTCATAGTGCAGGCGACGCAAGCGGTGGACATCAAGTTGAACGCCGAGATGACAGCACCCTCGTCAGCGGGCAAGTCGCCCGTTCTGGTGGCATGGCTGCTGCCCTGCCGCGGCCGCTGCTGCAGCCATCAGCAACACTGGGTGGCCCGGCCGCAGCCCCAGACACTTGCTGCGCCGTCGCAGCGAGCATTGCTGCCGTGTGAGCTGCAGGCGAGGCTGGTACTGCAGCTGAGGCGTCTCCTGCTGCGGGTGCCGGAGGACGGCGCGCCCTTAGTTGGGTTGCCTGCCCTTGACGCATTTGGCTCATGTGCGCCATTGCCTGGCCGCAGACCTGCTGCTGCACTGCCGCCGCCACTGCCGCCGGCTGCCGCCGCTTCACATGCAGCAGCAGCGCTGCAGCTGCCACCCGTTACTGGGTGCAACTCTGTCGCTTCAAGTCTGCCGCTGCTGCTGCTGCTGCTGGCAGCTGCCAGTGCAGCGGCCTGCTTTCTCCGCGCCTTTTTGGCCCGCTTCCTGGCCGCTGCTGTTGTGGACTGTTCCTCTTCCTGCAGCACATATTGCCAGCGTTCAGCTTCCCCGTCGTCAAGCGTGTTCTCAGCCGCCCATACAACAAGTGGAAATCGGCAGCTGTGCTGCGGCGCGTTGCCGGCACTGCTCAGTTCCTGTCATCGCATGTTTTGATGTGTGACAGGAGTTTCCATCCCCTTTCGTCAGGGGATGGGAACAACAGCTGACGAGCGCACCTGCAGCAGGGCGGCCATGGCGCGGTCGGCGGCCGCCACGCCCGCAGCATGCACTGCTTCCTGCTTCCGGAATTCCGCCTCCACTGCCCGCTGCCTGTCGGCCCGCGCGTCCGCCGCTTTGGCAGCGTTCAGCGCTGCGGCTACTGCGGAAGCACTTCTGAGGTTGACATCTATCCTGGGAGCAGCGCCCGCTGCTTCCTGCGAGCTGCGCTCGCTGCTGCGGCATCCAGCGTCGCCTGCAGCTCACACACTGCAGCAGCCCGCAGCTCGGCGACATCAACCCAGGCAACTGCCGGGCCGGCCTGCTCCAGGGTCTCCCGCCGCGCCTGCAGCGGCCGCCGCCGCCGCCGCCAGCGCCGCGGCGCAACACGCCGCACAGACGCACGGGCCGCACTGAGCCGCTGCAGCGCCCCTGAAACGGGGAACGGACGATTCAGTAATTAGAAGATTAGATGTAACACCTGCTGACGCCTGGCATTCTGACCAATACATTCGCAGCGGAGCAGCAAGTCCGGTCGATGTGACACGCATCACCGTCCGACAGCAGACACGGACGCGGGCAAAACTCCACTGCACTGCTTCAACTACGCCCTTTGCACGGCTGTCTGGCAAGGCTGTCAGCGTGGTCACTGATACCTACACAGCAGATACTTGCACCAAAAGGCCCATCACCCACATCCTTCCGGGTCAGAAGGCTGAGCGGCCGGCATGCAGGCCTCGGCAGCGGCTTCAGCATGGTACGCCAGCCACACCACAGCATCGCACAGCGGCTGCACCACTGGCAGCAGCGCCGGCAACACCACACAGACACACTACACGCGCCCTGGCTACCGCCTGTGCATACAGAGGGTGAGGAATCGAGCACTTCAACAGCTGGTGTGCAAGCAGCGGTGGCTTGCAAGCCTTTGGTCGGTGCCACTGCATGTGCCTTGGTGGCCGTCCATGCATGCAAAGGGTGAGGGACTGAGCACGTTTCTGGCTGATGTGAAAACAGCAGCAGCGTGTAAAGCCTCTGGTCGGCCGACTACCGAATGGCAGTGCCAGTTGATGACCTCGTCGTGCCGCCGTCTGAGTAGCTTATTGCAAACATTGTATCACTGCAGGATCGTGACAGGCTGGCGACTTAGGACAGGAACCATACAAGTGTGTCCTGTCAGGAGGCGGATTAGGGAGAGAGCCCATGTGCTCCATGAAGCTCCTGCTTCTGCTACAGTGAACACCATCTGCATGTTCAAGAGATATTGTGGGTTTCCCCAACCATCTGTGTCTCCAAGTCTCCAATCTGCTTGCCTGCTTCTGGCGCCGGAGCCATGCTGCGTCGGCACTGCCACACCCTCAACCGCCACAGCCCCGTGCACAGCCCGCAGGCCAGGCCCCTGAATGTCGTGCCGGCTTCCATCCCAGGGCCGGCAGTGGTGAGCGCAGTCGGAAAGCGCAACAGCGCCAGCGCTGGCGCAATCCTGGCGCCCCCTTGACCAGACCACCACAGTCATCGTGATCTCAGGCGTCTGACTTTTGATGGAAGGCATTGTCCATCGCTGTCAATTGTTCATCATCCCGGAGGACCTGTGCATTTTGTTGCGCATCAGCAGAGGCGCAGAACGGGCACACAGGCGTTGGAAGCTGGAGGCAAGCAACACCATAACCAGCACCGCACCGCTGTGTCCGGCACAGCAGCTTTCGCTGTCACAAGGTGCAAGTGAGCTGCCATTGGCTACACCTGCACCCGTGCAAGGACGCGTGACTGCCATGCCACTGATGCTGCTGCTGCAGCAAGAAGGACGTGCTCAGCTAGCATTGCAATTATCCCAGCAGCCCAGACTGGTGTGAATCGCCACGAAAAGTGTCTACCTCGGCAGCTGCTGTGCAGGTGTGCAAGCGGCAGGTCCACTGCACATCAGCAGCAGCAGCACCACCACCAGCAGCAGCAGCACCAGCAGCAGGAGCGCTGTGACATACACTGTTGCCACCATCGCGCATTGCACCTGCAGGTTGCACCATTGCGCCATGAATATCGTAGTAACTGCTGCCATATAACATGTATTGTGCAGACCTGAAGACGTCTGCACCGACATTCCACCAAGGCTGGCAACCTATCAACGACCTCAGTGCAGACAGTGCTGGCCAATTTGACTGTGAAGAGCCTAATCAGCTGGCTTCTGCAACTGCAAGCTCGTCCACCTGGTCAGGCTGCGGCCGGGCATGATGCACGGAGCGTGTTTGTGGAATCCTCACCCAAGTTGCCGACAGCGCACTTGCAGCTGGAGATGCGCTTCATTGCTGCAGCAGCAACAGCATTGCTGGCTGAGAGGCCATGCACAAAACCTGATCTGCTGCCTGCGGCTGGCACATTGGCAGTATCACCAGTGCAGGTCAGGCATCATGCGAAGTTGCTGCATGTGGCGGGGTTAAGTATGTGACAGCACCGCCTTTTGAAAACGGCTCAATCTGCGGCCCTCGCATGTGTTGAAAACTGCCCCAGAGGACAGCACACCAAGCCGACACAGGGCCTCGAACATGTGCTGGGACACTGCTCATTGATGAAGGTTGTGCACACGCGACATGCATTAACACTTCCGTATATAATTGCACATGACCAACCCATCTCACCTCCTGCAGGTTGACAGGACTGCGACGTGGGCTGGCAGCTCCAGCTGCAGGCTGCTGAGACTGCCAATGCTCTCCGGCAGCTGCTGCAGAGCTCGACAGCCCCCAAGGTCCAGGCGCTGCAGGCTGCTGAGGCCGCCAACACTGTCCGGCAGCTGCTGCAGGGCGCTGCAGTCTCCAAGGTGCAAGCGCTGCAGGCTGCTGAGGCCACCAAGACAGTCCGGCAGCTGCTGCAGGGCACGGCATAACCGAAGGTCGAGGCGCTGCAGGCTGCTGAGGCCGCCGATGCTGTCCGGCAGCCGCTGCAGGGCGTTGCAGCCCCAGAGGGCCAAGTGCTGCAGGCTGCTGAGGCCGCCGATGCTGTCCGGCAGCTGCTGCAGGGCGATGCAGCCCGAGAGGTCCAAGTGCTGCAGGCTGCTGAGGCTGCCGATGCTGTCCGGCAGCTGCTGCAGGGCGCCGCAGCTCACAAGGTCCAAGTGCTGCAGGCTGCTGAGGCCGCCGATGCTGTCCGGCAGCTGCTGCAGGGCGATGCAGCCCCAGAGGTCGAGGCGCTGCAGAATGCTGAGGCCGCCGATGCTGTGCGGCGGCTGCTGCAGGGCACGGCATAACCGAAGGTTGAGGCGCTGCAGGCTGCTGAGGCCGCCGATGCTGTCCGGTAGCCGCTGCAGGGCGATGCAGCCCCACAGGTCCAAGTCCTGCAGGCTGCTGAGGCCGCCGATGCTGTCCGGCAGCTGCTGCAGGGCGATGCAGCCCCCAAGGTCCAAGTGCTGCAGCCTGCTGAGGCCGCCGATGCTGTCCGGCAGCTGCTGCAGGGCGATGCAGCCCCCAAGGTCCAAGTGCTGCAGCCTGCTGAGGCCGCCGATGCTGTCCGGCAGCTGCTGCAGGGCGATGCAGCCCCCAAGGTCCAAGTGCTGCAGCCTGCTGAGGCCGCCGATGCTGTCCGGCAGCTGCTGCAGGGCGATGCAGTCCCCAAGGTCCAGGTGCTGCAGGCTGTGGAGGCTGCCAATGCTGTCCGGCAGCTGCTGCAGGGCGAAGCACTGTCGAAGGTCCAAGCGCTGCAGGCTGCTGAGGCCGCCGATGCTGTCCGGTAGCTGCTGCAGGCTCTCGCAATAATAAAGATCGAGGCGCTGCAGGCTGCTGAGGCCGCCGATGCTGTCCGGCAGCTGCTGCATGGCACCGCAGTATTCAAGGTCCAGGCGCTGCAGGCTGCTGAGGCCGCCAATGCTGTCCGACAGCTGTTGCAGGGCCCGGCACTTCTGGAGGCCAAGGTTTTGCAGGCTGCTGAGGCCGCCGATGCTGTCTGGCAGCCGCTGCAGGGCCTCGCAGCACCCAAGGGCCAAGTGCTGCAGGCTGCTGAGGCCGCCGATGCTGTCCGGCAGCTGCTGCAGGGCACGGCATAACCGAAGGTCGAGGCGCTGCAGGCTGCTGAGGCCGCCGATGCTGTCCGGCAGCCGCTGCAGGGCGTTGCAGCCCCAGAGGGCCAAGTGCTGCAGGCTGTTGAGGCCGCCGATGCTGTCCGGCAGCTGCTGCAGGGCGATGCAGCCCGAGAGGTCCAAGTGCTGCAGGCTGCTGAGGCTGCCGATGCTGTCCGGCAGCTGCTGCAGGGCGCCGCAGCTCACAAGGTCCAAGTGCTGCAGGCTGCTGAGGCCGCCGATGCTGTCCGGCAGCTGCTGCAGGGCGATGCAGCCCCAGAGGTCGAGGCGCTGCAGAATGCTGAGGCCGCCGATGCTGTGCGGCGGCTGCTGCAGGGCACGGCATAACCGAAGGTTGAGGCGCTGCAGGCTGCTGAGGCCGCCGATGCTGTCCGGTAGCCGCTGCAGGGCGATGCAGCCCCACAGGTCCAAGTCCTGCAGGCTGCTGAGGCCGCCGATGCTGTCCGGCAGCTGCTGCAGGGCGATGCAGCCCCCAAGCTCCAAGTGCTGCAGCCTGCTGAGGCCGCCGATGCTGTCCGGCAGCTGCTGCAGGGCGATGCAGCCCCCAAGGTCCAAGTGCTGCAGCCTGCTGAGGCCGCCGATGCTGTCCGGCAGCTGCTGCAGGGCGTCGCAGTCCCCAAGGTTCAGGTGCTGCAGCCTGCTGAGGCCGCCGATGCTGTCCGGCAGGTGCTGCAGGGCGATGCAGCCCGAGAGGTCCAAGTGCTGCAGGCTGCTGAGGCCGCCGATGCTGTCCGGTAGCTGCTGCAGGGTCTCACAATAGTAAAGATGGAGGCGCTGCAGGCTGCTGAGGCCGCCGATGCTGTCCGGCAGCTGCTGCAGGGCGATGCAGTCCCCAAGGTCCAGGTGCTGCAGGCTGTGGAGGCTGCCAATGCTGTCCGGCAGCTGCTGCAGGGCGAAGCACTGTCGAAGGTCCAAGCGCTGCAGGCTGCTGAGGCCGCCGATGCTGTCCGGTAGCTGCTGCAGGCTCTCGCAATAATAAAGATCGAGGCGCTGCAGGCTGCTGAGGCCGCCGATGCTGTCCGGCAGCTGCTGCATGGCACCGCAGTATTCAAGGTCCAGGCGCTGCAGGCTGCTGAGGCCGCCAATGCTGTCCGACAGCTGTTGCAGGGCCCGGCACTTCTGGAGGCCAAGGTTTTGCAGGCTGCTGAGGCCGCCGATGCTGTCTGGCAGCCGCTGCAGGGCCTCGCAGCACCCAAGGGCCAAGTGCTGCAGGCTGCTGAGGCCGCCGATGCTGTCCGGCAGCTGCTGCAGGGCGATGCAGCCCGAGAGGTCCAAGTGCTGCAGGCTGCTGAGGCTGCCGATGCTGTCCGGCAGCTGCTGCAGGGCAAAGCAGTGACTAAGGTTCAGGTGCGGCAGGCTGCTGAGGCCGCCGATGCTGTCCGGTAGCTGCTGCAGGGCGTCGCAGCCTCCAAGATTCAGGTGCTGCAGGCTGCTGAGGCCGCCGATGCTGTCCGGCAGCTGCTGCAGGGCGCTGCAGTCTCCAAGGTCCAAGCGCTGCAGGCTGCTGAGGCCACCAATACTGTCCAGCAGCTGCTGCAGGGCACGGCATAACCGAAGGTCGAGGCGCTGCAGGCTGTTGAGGCCGCCGATGCTGTCCGGCAGCCGCTGCAGGGCGATGCAGCCCCACAGGTCCAAGTGCTGCAGGCTGCTGAGGTCGCCGATGCTGTCTGGCAGCTGCTGCAGAGCTCGACAGCCCCAGAGGTAAAGGTGCTGCAGCCTGCTGAGGCCGCTGATGCTGTCCGGCAGCTGCTGCAGAGCTCGACAGCCCCAGAGGGTCAGGTTCTGCAGGCTGCTGAGGTCGCCAATGCTGTCCGGCAGCTGCTGCAGAGCTTGACAGCCCCAGAGGTAAAGGTGCTGCAGCTTGCTGAGGCCACCAATGCTGTCCGGCAGCTGCTGCAGGGCATAGCAACCCCCAAGGTCCAGGCGCTGCAGGCTGCTGAGGCCGCCGATGCTGTGCGGCAGCTGCTGCAGGGCATGGCAGCCCATCAGGTTCAGGCGTTGCAGGCTGCTGAGGCCGCCAGTGCTGTCCGGCAGCTGCTGCAGGGCACGGCATAATTGAAGGTCGAGGCGCTGCAGGCTGCTGAGGCCGCCGATGCTGTCCGGCAGCTGCTGCAGGGCAAAGCAGTCCCAAAGGTTCAGGTGCTGCAGGCTGCTGAGGTCGCCGATGCTGTCCGGCAGCTGCTGCAGGGCGCAGCAGCTGTCCAGGTCCATGTACTGCAGGCTGCTGAGGCCGCCGATGCTGTCCGGCAGCTGCTGCAGGGCATGGCAGTCCTTCAGGTTCAGGTCCTGCAGGCTGCTGAGGCCGCCGATGCTGTCCGGCAGCTGCTGCAGGGCGTCGCAGTCCCCAAGGTTCAGGTGCTGCAGCCTGCTGAGGCCGCCGATGCTGTCCGGCAGGTGCTGCAGGGCGATGCAGCCCCTTAGGTCCAGCACCACCAGCTGCTTGCCAAATGCGAGCTGATGTGGCGGCGCTGCAAGCCGCAGGTACCGTAGGTCGGGTATTGCTCGGCTGGCTGCAACGCTGCCATCGTTTGGCAGCAGCTCCTCCATGTCAAGAGCAGCCAGGCGGCAATGAGGGTGGCGGCTGAGGAGCTGCGCCAATGTCCAGGTGGAGGAGCTGCCGGGCCCGCAGCGAAGTCTGCTCGCAAGCGCGCTTGTGTCTCCCTCCTGACATCAGGGCAGCAACTATATGTTATGTTTCCAGATGACAGGATGTCAGGTTCTAGATGACAGGATGTCAACTTATGAATGTTGCTGCCACCTCTGCAGAAAGCATTCAGCTAAGCGGAGGTCTTGACGATATACGCGCAATGTACCTTGGGCAAGGGGTCATTCGCCATCATGTCACTGAGTGACCAACCGCCAGGCTGTTCACCGTGCTTCAGCACAGCGAGAGCCATCTCTACCATGCAGTCGTGCACCTGAAGCCTGCAGACCAAATCAGGATGTCACGTGTCGCCCATGACCTAGCACATGTGACGTTGCACGTCAGCAGACTTCTGGAACGCGAGGATGGGAAGTGCACCACGATGATCCTGACAGGTGAGCCACCCACCTCCTGCGGCCTAAGCTCTCAATTTTGAAGCTGATGAGTGAAGCGCACTCCAGTGCCACAATCATCTCGTCGCTCCTGCGGTGCAGTGCTGTGGGCAAAGCGACCGCTGTGCGGCCTGGCCCACGAGGCTCCTGGAGGAGGGAGGCCCAAGTCACGGCCAGGTGCTCCACAAACTGCCCTCTCAGCATCAGCGCTGCATCCAGAAACATCTGCCTGCATATCAAAAAGCGAATGTATGCATGTTTCTTCCAGTGTGTTGTCGAAGGTTGCATCACAGACTGAAGCATGCAAGCATCAAGATACGGATGTTCATAAGGATGAGGCATGATGTAGGACCTAAGTGAAAGCCATAGCAGTCACAATGTACCTATGGCCGTCAGTAGGTAGGCGGTCCAGACTCCATTTGAGTACTGGCAGCACAGTGGCCACAGGCGATGATTGGTCTCGCAGCAGGTCTTTGAGCTCGTCCTGTATCGTGTCATAAACACCCATTGTGTTACAAACATCCAGACAGCAGCGGCGAGATGTTGCATTCGCAGCACCTCCCTCAGCTAATACAAAAGCAATTAAAGTGCGCCCTGAGAGTTTGGCTTCTGGCAACATGTCTTGATGACTTCTGGAGATCAGGAAGCATAGTACCGTACCTCACAGGCGTCCAGTGGCTGGCTGCGCAGTGCACTGCCCAGCACACGAAGCGCCAGGGGCAAGCCATTGCAGATGCCCAGTGCGGTTTGCACCACCCTGCCCATGCCTGCTGGCACGCTGTCCCCGGCAAATGCATGCCAGCACAGCAGCTGCAGCGCCTGCTGTTCCTCCAGGAGTGCGACAGGGCGCAGCGCGCAGTTGCCGCCATCCTGATGCAGGTTGCCGCTGTCGCGTCCCGTCAGCACCACGCGGCTGCCTTCTGGCAGAGCATCGAGGTGCAGCAGGGCATCCCGCTGCTGCGCCGACCACAGGTCGTCCAGCACCAGCAGCAGGGGGGCGCCTTCCCGCATGCACTTGCGCAGCTGCTGCTGCTGTTCTGCCAGGCTGCCAGCTGCAGGGACGCCGGCGCCACCGCTCGTCAATATGCTGATAAGCTCCTGCTGCTTGGCACGCAGCGCATCAGTCTCTACTGCGGCCTGGCCCACTTCCAGGAAGACGCGCTGACCGAAGCTGGGCTTGCCGCTGCCCAGCTCATTGAAGAGCCCCCGTGCAAGTGTCGTCTTGCCAATGCCGCCCATGCCATGCAGGCTGAGCACGCGCACGCCGCCAGGCTGGTCGGGCTGCAGCAGCGGCAGCAGCGCCTGGACGCGCTCATCCAGGTCCACAGGATGGTCAGCCGCCGGCACACGCGGTTGTCCCAGCTGCTGCAGAACCTCTGTCACGATGGCGTCCACATGCAGGTCGTCACCCCTGCACAGGGCCAGCTATGTGTGAGCCCCCCTTTTGCACTCCCAACACCATGGTAGGCAGTCTCTGCACTGTCTTTACATGTCGTTGATGAGTAAAGAAGAAATTCAACACTCACAAGCAAGACAGCTTGCAATGGCCAGGGTGCCTCACATGCCGTGGGAGTCCAGACGGTCGCCACTGCGCCTCAGCACTGCATCCATGTCGGCCTTCATGTCGGCCTGGAATGCCTGCAGCCGCTGGGTGTTGATACTTCCCTCATACCCCGAGATGTGCTGCTGCAGCTGCCGTTGCAGCATGCTGAGGTCGCTGGTGCCATAGAAGACTGACATGAGGATGGGCGGCTTGCCGCTGCGCTGCACGCACTGCTGCTGCCACTGCTGCTGCTGGGCTGGCACACCAGAGGCCACAGCATCCAGCTCGGCGTACTTCTGCTGCAGCGGCGGGTGCGGCTGCTGCGGATGCAGCGCCCAGTGCAGCTCCTGCATGCAGTAGCTGCTGCGCAGGAAGTCTGGCGTGAGCACTGTGATGACGATGCTGCAGCTGCGCAGCGCCGCTTCCATTTCCAGGTCCGCTTCATCGCCGAGCCGCAGGCTGCGCTCGTCCAGGAAGGAACTGACGCCGTGGCGCCGCAGCTCCCGCTGCAGCCACACTGCAAAGCTGGCCTTCTGCTGGCCCGCGTGGCTGATGAACACGTCATAGGTGCGACTGCCGGCTTGCGGCATGTTGCAAGTCCGTTGCTTGATTCTGCAAAGTGCTAGGGGAGGATGGTCACCGGGTCTCCTCAACAACAGGTTGCAGCAGTCCCTGCGCATAGGCTCTAGATCATGCACAGCCACTTGGCTGGCAGAGTCAAGAGCGACTCAGCAGGCAAGGGGCGCACACACCTGGCACCGTGGCAGCAACGAACACCGTGCCCCAGAAAGTAGATCGGCAGAGCTGAGATGCTGAGCGCAAGGCTGCAGCTCCACGAGAGCTCCTGTACACACACGTCGTATCAATGACGGATCAACTCGTGCAATAGTGGCACCGGAGAAACAATATCGCCACTGAGCATAACGGATAACAACCAGTTGGCAGACAGCACTGGCATGCTTTGCGGCAAGTCACGGTAGACTGCATCCGGGCAAACATGCAGATACCGAGGGACCAGGAAATGCTCCGGACTTTGTCTAGACTTGACTGAGCTGCCCGGGCAGGTGTCTGAAATGATTTGGCTCCGGGCGACGAGCGCAGCAGCAAGGCTGTGAGCAGGTACGGCGGCAGCACCGGCGTGGCAGCTGCACACTTCGACGCTCGGCAATTCATCAGCAAGGTCACGAGCTAGCAACGTCACAGCACAAGATGAGGAAAGACGCGCAAATGATGAGACGCCAGTACACGACATGCGATAGGGGTCGATATGAGAGGATGACCCTTGTCAGGTGATCGCGCATGCTTGTCAGAGTAGGCGTTTGCGGCTCAAAGCGATGCCTGACACTTCAGAGTGCTGCGACTCACTGCTGACCATTTCGTCCGTACAACCCAAGATTGAGCTGAGGTGGCCACCACGGACTCCCATTACAGCTTGTACTCAGGTGTGCTGCAGGCAAGCGAATGATTTAGCCTGGATGTTGTTTGTCTGCTCGTCCCTCAGCATCGAGCACGGGTGGCCCAAGTGCTCCACTTATATGCCAATGCCGCAGCACTCAGTCTGATAACTGGCTTGCAGCAGGGCGCCAACAAGTCTGCCGTCATCAACGCTTGATGCAAATTAGCCTTGTGGCGTCGCTTCGTGAAGACTATCTGGTCGTGCTGGTTCTGAAGTCGGGACAGGGCCCGCAAGGGTCCGACCAGTGCGTGCGTGTGGCGGGCAGGCGACACAGTGCATCACACCGACGGATTTTGCAAACATGCAGGCTGTGCCAACCGCCGAGGCATTCCGACCAGCGAAACTTCCTGCAGCTGCGCCGTCGCAAATCGTCAGGAGGACATCACGAGATAGGTCACAGTCATCGCTTGTTTGTGTGCATCAGACCATGGTCAGTTATGTGCTGCATACGACAGGTTCGCATGTGCTTCAACGACCAATCTAGGTTGAGGTGGACACCACATCCATCTGCTGTTGCGTGCATACATCTGATGATCCTGATTCTGCGGAATGCCAACATGCCAACATGATCTGCTCTTGATACCGCTCTTGATATATCAGCAGGAGATCACAGCATGGGTTCATGGGATGCGTCTGGCACAGCAGCTGTCATCTCAGCGGCAATAGCGTTGCTGGCCTGGCTGGCATCACTGCTTCAGTTGCTGATCTCACGGCGGTATCGGGAAAAGGATGCAGCCACTGCCTCGCAGAAGATGCTGGCTGCTTGCGAGCAGGAGTATGCCTCGGTTGTGCAGCCGGCGCTCGCCACTCTGGCCGACTTCAAGTGGCAGTACCCTGACGGCGCTCTGTGGACGGCGCTACTAGCCCCACGGCTTGTGCGCTTCAATGCTGCGGATGGCCTGCAGGAGCCGCACGGCGCCTCACTGCAAGAGCACAGAGCCCGCAATGCCGCAAAGGACTTCTGGAAGCGGCTGATCCGCGCAATGGAGGATGGGCAGCTGCTTACCAGCTTTGGCAGCGCTGATTGCGGCGGCGCCATCCGCTTCAGCAATGACCATGACGGCGCCACCTGGCGGGAGCGTGCCAACAACTTCCGGCTGTTGGTGGAGCCATTTGACATTGCCAACTTCTACCGCATGGGGCTGCACAACACACCGTCCGGGCACTACCTCACCAGCGACAATCGCCCCGCCATCTTCAAGCGCCTGGAGGACATGACCGTGCGCCACCTGCGGGCACAGCATGGCCCTGCAGCGCACCTGACGTACCAAAGTTCCATGGTCTGGGCGCACGCGCAAGCTGGCACCGTGCCTGGCGGCTCCGGGTTGGGCGCCGCTGGCGGGCGGGTCGCAGGCACACCCGCCGCTGAGGGATGCGCCCGTGCCATGACAAACGTCTTGGAAGCTTCAAACACACAGCAGCTGTCGAGATTGTCAGTGGACTGCAAATGTGCATCCTCAGGAAGGAAATGAAGATGTGTGATATCGTAAAAGTTTGCATACTTGTCCTCAGATGTGGAATTGCAATCAAAGGTCCGTTGGTACGAGTATGGATTGCTTACCAAACCGCAAATGCACAGCATCAACCTACTGTGACGCATGCAAGCACCGACCACACAGCTTGGTCCATGTGCATCGCTCCCTCTGCGCCTACTGACCAGCCGACTTGATCGTATGTCGTCGTTCATGCGCTCCACCAGTGTGCTGTCAATTGTCATTGCAGCAGTCTGCCCACCACTATGCCCGCAGCCAGAGCCCTGCAGCTGCCGCAACCGCTGGGTGCAACTCTGATGCTTCATGTCTGCTGCCACCGCCAGCTGCTGCGGCAGCTGCTGGCACACCTGTTGCGGCCTGCTTTGTCAGCGCTGTCATGGCACGACTCTTGCCTTCCTGGGCTGCTGCTACCATTTACGCTCGTGTGCACACAGGCACACCAGCACGATGTCCAGCTGGAAGATGTGCGAGATCAGCGTCAGGATGTGCTCCACCTGCGGTAGGAGTCAAGCAAATGCAAGTCAGTATAGGTGGCATATGAGCAGGCACCACGCAGCAGCAGGACACGCCACAGAGTTGTGCGTCATCATCACCTTCAATCTGCGTTGTGGACGGCAGTCAGCTGTGAATACGACATTCCACCACAATTTCCTCGCTGACCTGGCCCGGTACAACTCCGCGGCCACGTTGGCGGGAGCGGCTGCCTGACGGCCGTCATTGCCGCTGCTTCGCGCAAGTGGTGCTCCGGGCCTGGTCGACATAGGTTTATGACTGTGCACACCTGCACGTGTAAACTAATGTCTTTGAGCTTGAGATCAAGATCAAGCTCGGACTTGAGGTTTGCCAAGGTGTGTCCGCCCCTCGCCGAACGCCAGCATCTTGCAGCACATGGCATCACAGCACCAGGCCCAGCCCCAGGCATGGTTGCAACTGAGCAGCTGAATCCGCACGCCTGCACACATTCCGTCACAAAACCAACTAGCATGGCGCAGACAACACTGACATGGCGCAGAAGTCGGCTCATTGCTGCCAGTGCCATGTGGCAGGTGTCCCCGAGTCCCAGGAGCAGCCGAGCAGCTGCACGGGGCTATACCACTGCAGAGTGGAGGTTGCGTGCTTGAAGGTCTTGAAATGCAGCACATAGCCCCTGAAAGCCCACGAATGGCAGCAAAGGCATCCTAAGCAGGCTACGCCAGCAAAGCCAACCGCTGACAGGCGACAGCATCACCGCTGCAGGTCGTTCATGTTGGCGCTCAGAAGCTTAATGAACGTGCGTTCACCGGCACCATGAGCTTCCACCTTTGGCAGCCAGCCCAGCAGCTGGCAGGCGTCGTCCAGCATGCTGGGCATAACATGACCATCCTCCATGCATGCTGGCCATCGCAACATGCTACTACCCCTGAACATGAGCGTCACCTTCATTGTATGCCAGCAGGCTCAGCACACGGCAGCGCATCGCCAGCACTTTTCGGCTCTTGTCCTCGCACTTTCCGATGTGTCAAAGGGCTGTTCACCTCCTTCACTAATGACAGCTGACGTACGCACCTGCAGCAAGATGGCCGTGGCACGGTTGGCGGCCGCCACGGCGGCGGCATGCTGTGCATCCTGCCTTCGGCGGCGCGCCTCTGTCGCCCGCTGCTCGGCCTACACGACCGCCGCTTTGGCAGCGTCCAGCGCCACGGCCACCCCAGATGCCCCCGCTAGGTTGACATCTATCCTGGGAGCAGCGCCTGCTGCTTCCTGCGAGCTGCGCTCGCTGCTGCGGCATCCGGCGCCGCCTGCAGCTCCGCCATCACTGCTGCGGCGGCAGCCCGCAGCTCGGCAACGTCCGCCCAGGCAACGGCCGGGCCGGCCTGCTCCAGGGTCTCCCGCCGCGCCTGCAGCGGCGCCGCCGCCGCCGCCAGCGCCGCGGCTCAACACGTCGCTTCAGACGCACGGGCCGCACTGCAGCCGCTGCAGCGCCCCTGAATCGGGTAACAGACGACTCAGTACATAAAAGATTATATGCAACACCTGCTGACGCCTGGCATGCTGACCAATACATCCGCAGCGGAGCAGCAAGTGCGGCCGATGTGACATGCATCACCGTCCGACAGCAGACACGGACGCGGGCAAAACCCCACTGCACTGCTTCAATGACGCCCTTTGCACGGCTGTCTGGCAAGGTCGTCAAACTGGTCACAGTTACCCACACAGCAGATACTTGCACCAAAAGGCCCATCACCCACATCCTTTCGGGTCAGAAGGCTGAGCGGCCGGCATGCAGGCCTCGGCAGCGGCTTCGGCATGGTACGCCAGCCACACCACAGCATCGCACAGCGGCTGCACCACTGGCAGCAGCGCCGGCGACAGCGGGGGTGAGTCACTTCACGCGCCCTGGCTGCCGCCTGTGCATACAGAGGGTGAGGAATCGAGCACATCAACAGCTGTTGGGCAAGCAGCAGTGGCTTGCAAGCCTCTGGTTGGTGCCGACTACCAAATTGCAGAGCCAGTTGATGACCTGGGTCGTGGCCAGCCTCTGGTCGTGCTGCCGTCTGAGTAGCTTATTGCAAACATTGTATCACTGCAGGATCGTGACAGGCTGGCGACTCAGAAAAGGAACCATACAAGTGTGTCCTGTCAGGAGGCGGAGTAGGGAGAGAGCCCATGTGCTCCATGAAGCTCCCTGCTTCTGCTACAGTGAAAGACCATCAGCATGTTCAAGGGATATTGTGGGTTGCTCCAACCATCTGTGTCTCCAAGTCTCCAATCTGCTTGCCTGCTTCTGGCGCCGGAGCCATGCTGCGCCGACACTGCCACACCCTCGAACGCCACAGCCCCGTGCACAGCCCGCAGGCCAGGCCCCTGATGAATGTCGTGCCGGCTTCCATCCCAGGGCCGGCAGCGGTGAGCGCAGTCAAAAATAGCAACAGCGCCAGCGCTGGCGCAACCCTGGCGCCCCCTGTGACCAGAGCACCACAGTCATCGTGATCTCAGGTGTCTGACTTTTGATGGAAGACATCATCCATCGCTGTCAATTGTCCATCATCCCGGAGGACCTGTGCAGTTTGTTGCGCACCAGCAGAGGCGCAGAACAGGCACAGGACCCAGTGCTGGCCACAATGCCGCAACCCAGGCATTCCGGGCAGATCGTTCTGCAGAGTTGCAGGCGGAAGGTCGTCTGCACATGCCCGTCGACAGGACGATGCTGCTGCACCACAGATGTACACCAGATGCACTGATCACAGCAACTGCAAGCACGAGACAGTAATGACGGCCAGCGGCCGCTTGCCTTGAGCCATGCTGGTGCAGGCAGCGCCGCTGTCATAGCAGCTGCGTGCAGTCAGCTAGCAGGCGAATGCGGCAGAAGCACCAGCACCAGACCTGTGAGTCAGCACACCAGTCACCATCCACATGAGCGGTCACCAACATCGACCAACCAGTCATTGATTCTGGCAGTGCAGAGAGACATGTGCTAGAGACACTGCTGGCCATACCCTGTCACGGGTTTATTTGGTCCCTTGCGAGCGTGCAGTGTGGCTGGTGTTGCACTCCAGCTACAGGGCTGCCATTCTCGAGTAGGCAAGTGGGGCGCAGCAAACCTACAAACCATGATTGCAGTGGAGGCGTCGATGCAACGCCAGCACCAACCATTGGAGGCGGTATGATACAAAGGCCGGGGCGGCTGCTGCCGCGTCGGCAATGCTGCACCAGTGCACCAAATCCACTGCAGGCATATGACCACTGCTCATCGGCAAATTTCTAAGCGACATGATTAAAATGTTGGGGTGTTATCAACCTCCCTACACCTCCTGTCTGATGACTCAATAGATTCATGCGGTGGCGTCCTGAACAAAAGGAAGCCACAACACAAATGAAGTTCGTTGATCAATTCTGAAGTCGAACCTGAGGGCTGATGTGGCAGCAGCACTGACCACTCCCAGGACCACTTTGGCAGGTGCGCCCACTATGCATCTTGGCAGCGGCCGCGGCAGGTCATCGCGGGACCACACCCGCCCCACAGTGATCAGGTTGCGGTGGACGGCAGCGCTTGAGACGGTGCCAGCATGCCTTGCAACATATGCAGCTGTCCTGCCCTCACATGTTCGCAATCACCCGAGATCGAGACTGTGGGAAGCAACAGCGATGCATTTCAACAGGTCGGCAGGTCCTGGTCAGGTGCTCAGCCGCAACTGCATCAAGATCATACTTGCAAAGCTGTGGCAACACCTCCATCAGGCACACAGGCGTCGGAAGCTGGAGGCAAGCAACACCACAAACAGCGCCACACCGCTGTGTCCGGCACAGCAGCTTCCGCTGCTACAGGGTGCACCCGAGCTGCCATTGGCTACACCTGCATGCGTGCAAAGACGCGTGACTGCCATGCCACTGATGCTGCTGCTGCAGCAAGAAGGACGTGCTCAGCTAGCATTGCAATTGTGCAGACTGGTGTGAATGGCCACAAAAAGTTTTAACCTCGGCAGCTGCTGTACAGGTGTGCAGGCGGCAGGTCCACTGCACATCATAGCAGCAGCAGCAGCAGCAGCAGCAGCAGCAGCAGCAGCAGCAGCAGCAGCGCTGTGACACACACTGTTGCCACCATCGCGCATTGCACCTGCAGGTTGCACCATTGCGCTATGAATATCGTGATAACCGCTGCCATATAACTTGCATTGTGCCGTCATGAAGAAGTCTGCACCAGTTTCACCAAAGGCTGGCAACCTATCAACGACCTCAGTAGACATTGCTGACCAATTTGACTGTTAAGAGACTGATCAGCTGGCTTTTGCAACTGCAAGCTTGCCTTCACCTGGTCAGGCTGCGGCCGGGCATGATGCATAGAGCGTGTCAGTGGCGTCCTCACCCAAGTTGCCGGCAGGGCACTCACAGCTCGAGATGCGCTTCATCGCTGCAGCAGCAACAGCATTGCTGGCTGAGAGGTCATGCACAAAACCTGACCTGCTGCCTGCGGCTGGCACAGTGGCAGTATCACCAGTGCAGGTCAGGCATCATATGAAGTTGCTGCATGTGGCGGGGTTAAGTATGTTACAGCACCGCCTTTTGAACACGGCTCAATCTGCGGCCCTCGCATGTGTTCAAACTTGCCCCAGAGGACAGCACAACAAACCGACACAGGGCCTCGAACATGTGCTGGCACACTGCTCATTGATGAAGTTTGTGCACAAGCGACATGCATTGACACTCTCGTGTGTGATTGCACACTACCAACCCATCTCACCTCCTGCAGGTTTACAGGACTGCGAGGTGGGCTGGCAGCTCCAGCAGCAGGCTGCTGAGACTGCGTATGCTCTCCGGCAGCTGCTGCAGAGCTCGACAGACCGAAAGGTCCAGGTGCTGCAGCCTGCTGAGGCCGCCGATGCTGTCCGGCAGCTGCTGCAGGGCATCGCAACCCCAGAGGCTCAGGTGCTGCAGGCTGCTAAGGCCGCCGATGCTGTCCGGCAGCTGCTGCAGGGCTCGGCAGCCCCCAAGGTTCAGGTGCTGCAGGCTGCTGAGGCCGCCAACACTGTCCGGCAGCTGCTGCAGGGCGATGCAGCCCCCAAGGTTCAGGTGCTGCAGGCTGCTGAGGCCGCCGATGCTGTCCGGCAGCTGCTGCAGGGCATCGCAGCCCCGAAGGTCCAGGTGCTGCAGCCTGCTGAGGCCGCCAACACTGTCAGGCAGCTGCTGCAGGGCGTCGCAGTAACTGACGTCCAGGTACTGCAGGCTGCTGAGGCCGCCAAAGCTGTCCGGCAGCTGCTGCAGGGCGCGGCAATACCGAAGGTTGAGGCGCTGCAGGCTGCTGAGGCCGCCGATGCTGTCCGCCAGCTGCTGCAAGGTGCTGCAGTATTTAAGGTTCAGGTGCTGCAGGCTGCTGAGGCCGCCGATGCTGTCCGGCAGCTGCTGCAGGGCGATGCAGCATCCAAGGTCCAGGTGCTGCAGGCTGCTGAGGCCGCTGATGCTGTCTGGCAGGTGCTGCAGGGCATCGCAGCCCCCAAGGTCCAGGTGCTGCAGGCTGCTGAGGCCGCCGATGCTGTCCGCCAGCTGCTGCAAGGTGCTGCAGTATTTAAGGTTCAGGTGCTGCAGGCTGCTGAGGCCACCAATACTGTCTGGCAACTGCTGCAGGGCGTTGCAGTATCGCATGTCCAGGTGCTGCAGGCTGCTGAGGCCGCCAAAGCTGTCCGCCAGCTGCTGCAGGGCATCGCAGCCCCCAAGGTCCAGGCGCTGCAGGCTGCTGAGGCCGCCGATGCTGTCCGCCAGCTGCTGCAAGGTGCTGCAGTATTTAAGGTTCAGGTGCTGCAGGCTGCTGAGGCCGCCGATACTGCCCGGCAGCTGCTGCAGAGCTCGACAGCTGTCCAGGTCCAGGTGCTGAAGGCTGCTGAGGCCGCCGATGCTGTCCGGCAGCTGCTGCAGGGCGATGCAGCTCCAAAGGTTCAGGCGCTGCAGGCTGCTGAGGCCGCCGACGCTGTCCGGCAGCTGCTGCAGGGCCTCGCAGTCTCCAAGGTCCAAGCGCTGCAGGCTGCTGAGGCCGCCGACGCTGTGCGGCAGCTGCTGCAGGGCGCGGCAGCTGTCCAGGTTCAGGTGCTGCAGGCTGCTGAGGCCGCCGATGCTGTCCGGCAGCTGCTGCAGGGCGATGCAGTCTCCAAGGTTCAGGTCCTGCAGGCTGCTGAGGCCGCCGATGCTGTCCGGCAGCTGCTGCAGGGCGTTGCAGTAACTGAGGTTCAGGTGCTGCAGGCTGCTGAGGCCGCCAAAGCTGTCCGGCAGCTGCTGCAGGGCGCGGCAAAACCGAAGGTTGAGGCGCTGCAGGCTGCTGAGGCCGCCGATGCTGTCCGCCAGCTGCTGCAAGGTGCTGCAGTATTTAAGGTTCAGGTGCTGCAGGCTGCTGAGGCCGCCGATGCTGTCCGGCAGCTGCTGCAGGGCGATGCAGTCCCCAAGGTCCAGGTGCTGCAGGCTGCTGAGGCCGCTGATGCTGTCTGGCAGGTGCTGCAGGGCATCGCAGCCCCCAAGGTCCAGGTGCTGCAGGCTGCTGAGGCCACCAATACTGTCTGGCAACTGCTGCAGGGCGTTGCAGTATCGCATGTCCAGGTGCTGCAGGCTGCTGAGGCCGCCGATGCTGTCCGGCAGCTGCTGCAGGGCGTTGCAGTAACTGAGGTCCAGGTGCTGCAGTCTGCTGAGGCCGCCGATGCTGTCCGGCAGCTGCTGCAGGGCGATGCAGTAACTGAGGTTCAGGTGCTGCAGGCTGCTGAGGCCGCTGATGCTGTCCGGCAGGTGCTGCAGGGCATTGCAGCCCCCAAGGTCCAGGTGCTGCAGGCTGCTGAGGCCACCGATACTGTCTGGCAACTGCTGCAGGACGTCGCAGCCCCCAAGGTCCAGGTGCTGCAGGCTGCTGAGGCCGCCGATGCTGTCCGGAAGCTGCTGCAGGGCATAGCAGTCCCCAAGATCCAGGTGCTGCAGGCTGTTGAGGCTGCCGATGCTGTCTGGCAGCTGTTTCAGTCTTTGTCTGCATGTCGAGAGGTCCAGCACCACCAGCTGCTCGCCAAATGCGAGCTGATGTGGCGGCGCTGCAAGCCGCAGGTACCGCAGGTCGGGTATTGCTTGGCTGGCTGCAACGCTGCCATCGTTTGGCAGCAGCTCCTCCATGTCAAGAGCAACCAGGCGGCAACGAGGGTGGCGGCTGAGGAGCTGCGCCAATGTCCAGGTGGAGGAGCTGCCGGGCCCGCAGCGAAGTCTGCTCGCAAGCACGCTTGTGTCTCCCTCCTGACATCAGTGGAGCAACTGTATGTCATGTTTGCAGACGACAGGATGTCAGGTTCTAGATGACAGGATGTCAAGCTACGAATGTTGCTGCCACCTTTGCAGAAAACATTCAGCTAACAAGCGGAGGTCTTGACGATATATGTGCAATGTACCTTGGGCAAGGGCTCATTCGCCACCATGTCACTGAGTGACCAACCGCCAGGCTGTTCACCGTGCTCCAGCACAGCGAGAGCCATCTCTACCAGGCAGTCGTGCACCTGAAGCCTGCAGACCAAGTCAAGATGTCACATGTCGCTCATGACCTAGCACACGAATGTATGTTGCACGTCAGCACACTTCTGGATTGCGACGATGAGGGAAGTGCACCATGATGATCCTGAAAGGTGAGTTACCCACCTCCTGCGGCCGTCGCTCTCAATGTCGAAGCTGATGAGTGAAGCGCACTCCAGTGCCACAATCATCTCGTTGGCCCTGCGGTGCAGTGCTGTGGGCGAAGCGACCGCTCTGCGGCCTGGCCTACGAGGCTCCTGGAGGAGAGCGGCCCAAGTCATGGCCAGGTGCTCCACGGGCTGCCCTCTCAGCAGCAGCGCTGCATCCAGAAACATCTGCCTGCATGTCAAAACGCGAATGTGTGCATGTTTCTTCTAGTGTGTTGTCGAAGGTTGCATCACAGACTGAGGCAAGCTTTAAGATACGGATGTTCATAAGGATGAGGCATGATGTAGGACCTAAGTGAAAGCCATAGCAGTCACAATGTACCTATGGCCGTCAGTAGGTAGCCGGTCAAGACTCCATTTGAGTACTGGCAGCACAGTGGCCAAAGGCGATAATTGGTCTCGCAGCAGGTCTTTGAGCTCGTCCTGTATCGTGTCATGAATACCCATTGTGTTACAAACATCCAGTCAGCAGCGGCGCAGTGTTGCATTCGCAGCACATCCCTCAGCTAATACGAAAGCAATTGAAGTGCGCCCTGAGAGTTTGGCTTCTGGCAACATGTCTTGATGACTTCTGAAGATCAGGAAGCATAGTACCGTACCTCACAGGCGTCCGGTGGTTGGCTGCGCAGTGCACTGCCCAGCACACGAAGAGCCAGGGGCAAGCCACTGCAGATGCCCAGTGCGGTTTGCACCACCCTGCCCATGCCTGCTGGCACGCTGTCCCCGGCAAATGCATGCCAGCACAGCAGCTGCAGCGCCTGCTGCTCCTCCAGGAGTGCGACAGGGCGCAGCGCGCAGTTGCTGCCATCCTGATGCAGGTCGCCGCTGTCGCGTCCCGTTAGCACCACGCGGCTGCCTTCTGGCAGGGCATCAAGGTGCAGCAGGGCATCCCGCTGCTGCGCCGACCACAGGTCGTCCAGCACCAGCAGCAGGGCGCCGCCTTGCCGGGTGCAGTTGCGCAGCTGCTCCTGCTGCTCCGCCAGGCTGCCAGCTGCAGGGACTCCGGCGCCGTCGCTCGTCAACATGCTGATAAGCTCCTGCTGCTTGGCACGCAGCGCATCAGTCTCTACTGCGGCCTGGCACACTTCCAGGAAGACGCGCTGACCGAAGCTGAGCTTGCCGCTGCCCAGCTCATTGAACAGCGCCCGTGCAAGTGTCGTCTTGCCAATGCCGCCCATGCCGTGCAGGCTGAGCACGCGCACGCCGCCAGGCTGGTCGGGCTGCAGCAGCGGCAGCAGCGCCTGAATGCGCTCCTCCAGGTCCACCGGATGGTCGGCCGCCTGCACGCGCGGCTGCCCCAGCCACCGCAGCACCTCCGTCACGATGGCGTCCACATGCAGGTCGTCACCTCTGCACAGGGCCAGCTATGTGTGAGTCCTCCTTCTGTACGCCCAACACCACGGTAGGCAGTCTCTGCACAGTACTAGTCTCCACATGTTGTTGGTAGATCTCGTGAATAGTCAGAAGCGAGTCAGCTTGCATTGACCAAAATCTCTCACATGCCATGGGAGTCCAGACGATCACCGACGCGCCTCAGCACTGCTTCCTTATCGGCCTGCATGTCGGCCTGGAATGTCTCCAGCCGCTGGGTGTTGATACTTCCCTCATACCCCGAGATGTGCTGCTGCAGCTGCCGTTGCAGCATGCTGAGGTCGCTGGTGCCATAGAAGACTGGCATGAGGATGGGCGGCTTGCTGCTGCGCTGCACGCACTGCTGCTGCCACTGCTGCTGCTGGGCTGGCACACCAGAGTCCGCAGCATCCACCTCGGCGTACTTCTGCTGCAGCGGCGGGTGCGGCTGCTGCGGATGCAGCGCCCAGTGCAGCTCCTGCATGCAGTAGCTGCTGCGCAGGAAGTCTGGCGTGAGCACTGTGATGACGATGCTGCAGCTGCGCAGCGCCGCTTCCATTTCCAGGTCCGCTTCATCGCCGAGCCGCAGGCTGCGCTCGTCCAGGAAGGAGCTGATGCCGTGGCGCCGCAGCTCCCGCTGCAGCCACACCGCGAAGCCTTTCTTCTGCTGGCCCGCGTGGCTGATGAACACGTCGTAGGTGCGGCCGCTTGTTGCTTGAACAACCCTGCAGAGGAGATGCTCCCGTGAGAGATATGCAATACAACTCAGAACCCGAAGATGACAAGCGACCAATACGTGCAGGAACTCCCCCATGACCAGCATGGTGATTGCCTGACATGGTTTCTGGCATCGCAGTCATGCTTGCAAGCAAGTGCCCACCTTGCAGCGTCCTCCGGCGGGGTTGGTGATGCTGGGGTGGAGAGTCTGGCGAGCAGAGGCTTCACAACGGCCATCACAGCGGCCAAAGATGCCAACACAGCACACTTGCTGGATCGCAGGCTGCGCCACACGGTGGTCCTGCACAGAACATGCACAATAGCATTTGCGGTGCAGCAAACCAGGTGCGGTGGGACAGCTGCGCCTATGGAGGTAGAGGGTCAGCCTGCAGTCTCCTTCTGTAACCCGAAGCTCAAGCAAGCCAGCATGTGCATGCCCCACTGGTGCATCCTGGCAAGCCCCTGCAATGCCTGCAATGGCATTCTCCCAAGACACGGACTCACCAGATGCTTGGACTCCAAGCTGCGGCTGCATTCTCCATGCGACAGCTGGGCAGCAGCGATGCCTCAGTTCGAACCACGAGCAAGCCACTGCACAGCAGCCACCAGCCCAGCTGCACCCGCCAGCTTTCATTGTACGCCCAACTGATGTTCATGGCCAGCGTGCGCACCCTGGAAGCCAGCAAGCTCCTGCGTGACATGAAGCACATCGCTGTGGCAGAGACATGAGTCCGACAGAACCTCTGCACAACCTGCATGTCACACCAACGTCACCTGCACCATGAGCGCGAGGTGATGCTGTCGAACTGCGTGGCTACTCAGGCAGGTGCTGCAATGCGGCGTGGACGCGGAGACTCACCTGCACGAAGCCATGAGCTGCAGCCACGCTTTCTCGAGCAGATGCACGGCAGTACGCGCAGGCTGCATACCAGGACACAGCAAAAATGCACTCAGCGCTGCTCTGCGCTGCAGCTGCGTGGCGTAAGCTGAGGCTCACCAGCACTACGAGTCGTCTTTGCTGCTCTGGGCCCGTCAAGAGCGCGTGAGAGGCAGCGCTGCGGCTGAGGGTGCCAAGATGAGGACGACAGTCTCTCACAGCCACGTGCACGCTCTTGTGCAGGGAAGCAGGCGCAGCAGCAGAAGCCAGCAGCAGTCCTGCAGATCAGGTAGATGGCCCTGTCAGTTGCTGACACCGCCCTCCCGTCGCGGTACCACGTTGTTTGTTTCCCGATGGAGCCTGATAGAGCCTGCCTTGTGCACCAGTTGCACACGCAGCCTTCCTTGGATCTGGTGTTGTTTTGAGTACGAGTGCAGTGACATCAGACAGAGTGAAAGCATGACCGGGCCAGCACGCGCCTCACCGCGGTTTTTTTCGAGACAGGCGTGCAGGCAAAGTGCTGACGACGCAACCCTCCCGCACACTGCAAACGCAGGAGCTGTGCTCTTCAGGCCGTCCAGCAGTCTCCCGCGACACTGTCAGAGCCTGTCTGTCTGCCACAGTCTGACGGCGTGCAGGATGCCAAGTGTCAATCCCGTACATGATCACGGGATGGACAGGGTCTGCTCCGGGACTTCTCACACCACATCTGCACCTGCATAGTAAAACTCCTCACATGTGGTAAAGCATAGAGCTGCCAAGCTGCTGCGTGCGCCAACTGAAGCGAGGTGAGCCTGCTGTCTATACAGAAGACTGTGGCATTGCCACCAGATATGTATTGCATCTGCACAGAGTAGGCGTGACGTGCAGGACACGACCTGTGGACCCTTTGCTCGATTGTCCTTCGCGTCAATTCTGCCCATTTTGCAGGGTTGACCCGTCGAGATGGGCCTGGATGCGTCTGCACAAGCGGCAATCGCCTCAGCAGTCATTGCCGTTGCGGCATGGCTGGTGTCAGCGGCTCAGCTCTGGCTCACGAGGAGGTGGCGTCGCCAGGATCGGCGTAACATCCTGCACGACAGGCAACAGGATCAGCTAGCTGCCGAACAGCTGCGCCGGCAGGATCAGGCGGCTGCCAGTGCAACTCGGCAGCAGGACCGCCAGGCTGCGCTGCTGGAGCAGTACACCACTGCAGTGCAGCCAGCTGTGACGATGCTGCTGGCCCTGAAGCAGCAAGTCGCCGATGACGGCGCGCTGTGGCCGGCGCTCATGGCACTTGGCAAGCCAACAACAGCAGCTATGGCACAGCCTGTGCAGCCACCGCAGCTGGTCATGCCGGGTGACGTTGCCACAGCTGAACACAAAGCTCGCAACGTGGCAAAACACTTCTGGGAGGGCCTGGTGACCGCCATGGAGCAGCACGCCGTGCCGCCGCTCGCCTTCGGCACTGCCGTGCCCACCGACTACGGCGCTGTGGAGTTTGCGGGCAGCGAGGACGGTGACCGCTGGCGCGAGCGCGCCAACAACTTCCGGGAGCTGGTCGAGCCCTTTGATATCGTCAACTGGTACCGATCCGGCCTCTTTGACCGCACCGGGCGGCACTACACCAAGGGCACCATCCGTCCAACCATCTTCCAGCGGCTGGAGGACATGACCCTGCGGCACCTGCGGGCTCAGCATGGCCCCACAGCACACCTGACATACAGAAACTCCATGGTGTGGGCGCACGCGCAAGCCGGCACCATTCCTGATGGCTCCGGTTGGGCGCCGTTGGTGGGGGGGCCGCAGGCACACCCGCCGCTGAGGGATGCGCCCGTACCATGACATACATTATGAACCTCTGGACATTGAACAGCTGTCGAGATTGCTCGTGGACTGCAGATATGCATTCTCAGGGCGCAGAGATGCGGGATGCTGTAAGCCCGTGCATATCTGCTCTGGAATGTGGCACTTGCACTCAAGTTCTCTCGAGGTGGATTGCTTGCTGAAGCTCGATGCACAGCATCAATGTACTGCAACAGATGCAGCCACCAAGCACACAGGCTGACTGACACCCATCTGGGTCGTCTGCTGACCTTGCAAGGGCTGTTGCGTTCATGCCACCGCTGGCAATGTCTTCCCACTGCTACGCCCGCAGCCAGAGCCCTGCAGCTGCCGCGACCAACGGGTGCAATTCTGACGCTTCTGCTGCCACCGCCAGCTGCTGGCACGGCTGTCGCGGCCTGCTTTGTCAGTGTTGTCTCGGCACGATTCCTGCCTACCTTGGCGGCTGCTGCTATTGACTGCCCCCCTTCCTGCCGCGGGGCTGTGGCCGGCTGTCAGCCGTGGTCACCACATCCCACCACAGTCGCTCCGCTGACCAAGCGCAATTGACTCCACAGCCACACCGGCGGCTACCTGACGGCCGTCATCGCCGCTGTTTTGCGGCGGGTTGTGCTCCGGGCACAGTTGGCACAGGTTGATGACTGTGCACACCTGCACATGAACACAAATATCCTCGAGCTTGAGGTCAAGATCAAGATCGCACTTGAGGTTTGCCAGGGTATGTCTTCCCCGCGGACGCCGCCTTCTTGCAGCACATGGTGCCGCAGCCCCAGGCCCAGCTCTAGGCCAGGTTGCCACTGAGCCGCTGAGTCCGCACGCCTGCACACATTCCGTCCCAAACGCTACTGACATGGCGCAGAAACCGGCTCGTTGCAGCCCATGCCGCCGTGTGGCAGGTGTCCCCGAGTCCTTTGAGCAGCCGAGCAGCTGGATGGCGCTGTATTGCAGAGTGGAGGACAAGTGTTTCAAGGTATTGCATTCCAACTGCAGCATATATCTATGTACGGCTTTGCTGAAGGCCCAAGGTATGGGCGTTCAGGGCATCCTGCCGGTGCGCAGGCTGCGCCAGCAAAGCCAACCGCTGGTAACAACAGCATCACCACCGCAGGCCGATCATATTGGCGCTCAAAAACATCGTGAATGTGTGTTCACCAGCACCGTGAGCTTCAGCCTGTGGCAGCCGGTCCACCAGCTGGCAGGCGTCTTCCAGTATGCTGGGCATGACATGACAAACTTTCATGCATGTTGGACATTGCAATGAACTACTACCTCTGAACCTAAGTGTCACCTTCAGTCTGTGCCATCAGGCTCAGCACTCGGCAGGACATTGCCGGCACTTCACGGCTATTCCTGCCGCACTTGACACAGCACTACTCAACCCCTTTGTCCGAGACAGCTGACGTGCTTCATGAAAATTACAGAGTATTCTTGTAGTAAAATACCAAGGGGTACAATCACAAAAACTTATAACAAAAACTTCGCACCTGCAGCAGGGCGCCCTGCACCGGTTGTCGGCAGCCGCGGCGGCGGCGTGCCTCGCTTCCTGCTTTCGGCAAACTGCTTCTGCTGCAGCTGTGCCGTCCGCTGCCAGGCCTGCGCGTCCACCGCACAGCGACCTCTGCTGGCAGCATGCCGTGCTCGCGTCGATGCTGTGCAGGCGAGGCGCAGCCAGCATTGCCAGTGCTGCTGCTGGCTGCACATATTCCGCAGCACTGCTGTGCGAGGTGGTCAGCCACTCTGCAATTTCATATGTGGCCCACCTGCAAGCAGCTCAACAGCTGTAGTGCACATGCTTCCCCTTTCCTTGTCACTGAGCATGACTGCTGGACCAACATCGCAGGTATAGCTGGTGATGACAGGCTGCTACCTAGCACATGTATTATTGTAGCACATGTATAGTGTCGGTCATTGCAAAGAGGGAGAAGGTCCACAGGCAGGCGCTCAGTATCATGTCATAGACTTACCCGAGGGTTAAACCCACAACTTATGTCATGAGACCGCTGCCCAACGCTGCAGTATCTGCCAGGCGGTCTGCATCAAGACTGTCGTCCATGGCAAGCAGCGCTGACCACATCGCTATTGTGACGGTGCCGGGTGTGTTCCGCTCAGCAGCCCACAGCATACCAGGCTGTCGGCAGCAGGCGAAGAGCCCACCTTGCAGCTTTGTCAGGTCAGCATCCCACTGCTCAAAGCTTCCATCCTGTATGTCACTTGTAGCTGCGAATGTCAGGCATGGCACAGCCGCTGCACTTCCCTATCTATAAGTAAAATGAGATGCAATTGGAGAGCTTGCAGATCTATGCATCGGCGAGGTGACACAATGAAAAGAAACGCTGAACCTTCTAATGGCACTCATGCAGTGCGCTGCCGAGGCCAGGCCGGCTGCTGCCAGGTGCAGCTGTACGTCAGACGACCAGCACGCCGTCAATTTCAGCAGGAAGTGAGCTCGCTCCAGCCACCTTCTGTTTGTGTGCTCTGATGGCAGTCTGCTCAGCAGCTCTTTCTCCCTTTCTTCACATGCCAGCCTGCACAGTGCAAGGATGGTCATCAGCATCGGCCCGCACCTATGTCCAAAACATGCTTGAGGCAGCACGTTGCTGCCACAATGATGCAGACCCAATTCACGCGGCGCAGAAGCAGTGCCATCAACATCAACTTGTGCCACCTGGGCACCTGCATCGACAATACCAGCAGCGCCTCAGTCTGCTGGTGCGGCGCCAGCGGCAGCACTACTGTGACAGCGATGTGCTGAGCATCATCCGATGTCAGCACTGCACGAGCTTCGTCGGACCTGCCTTTTGCCCACTCCAGCAGCTGATCTAGTGCACTAGTGCCAAAACAGCTGCCTGTTGCACCCTGGCAGTCAGATGCACACTGAGCCTGCTGCGCCATCTTTTCTGGCCTCTTGATGTGTCTAGGCCTTGGGCAGCGAACCAGCAGACACTGCGACTGGTCTGGATGAACGCAAAAGGGGCTGCAAGGCACTGGGTGAATTGGCGGGCAAATGCGCGGGAATGGCTGAACATGCTGTCAAGCCGTCCCAGGACGACACGAGTGCGGTGCAGGCACAAAAACACGTTTGCCGACGGCATGGAAGCGTCAGTGATATCAAGCACACTATTATGCACGTCCTGTGGACTCGACCGCCAAGTCTTGCAGGACTCCTGGCCTCTTACATCCTCGGCCCAAACTGAACTTGGTGGTCGTGCCTGCAGCCGCTGCTGAGGCTGAATCGAAGAGGTCCAGAATCAAGAAATTACCCTGTTCAGCCACCACGATGGCCGCTGGCACTGCATCAAGCGCTGCAGAGGCTGCTCAGATTCTGCGCGCAAACCTGCCGCTGAGCGGTGACCATGCCGGACAGCAGTCTGACCACTGTGTACTTACTGAGGTCACGAGTCTGCTGGACAGGTGCCTGTGCTCTTATGGTAGGGCAACTTCATGTATGGCATGATATGACAAGCTTGTAATTCGGTGCAGATGCTCAAAATGCCATGCCGTCTTTGATTGAACACCCCAAATGAGGCAGATGCATCTCCCATTCGCAGTGAGACCGGCTTACAGCACCTGGACTCGCAGCTGCATCGCCGCCTTGTCCACTCACTGGCTGTGCTGCTGGCTGTTGAGCAGCTGCCGCTTGCTGCAGAAGCGTTCGCCGCGCTGGTCAAGCTGTGGCGGGCCAGTTACTCAAGTACACAGCAGCTGCTGCGGTCGCACAAGCGCCACCTGCAACAGGCCCTGCAGCAAGAGGGCATTGTTGCAGCAGTGTATGGCTTTGATCCCGAGGCGGTGTCCAATCTCATTGCTGCGCTTGTGCACCTGGAGGCCAACCCAAGCACCCCAGGGACATCTATGATTGCTGCAGTGCTGCCTGCCGCTCAGGCTATTGTGGAGCATCACTTCACGAACAGAATCGCCGATCCAGACAACATGGCTGGCCTGCAGACTGCGTGCTCAATGCTGACCTGGGCAGCACAGGTGCGGGCTGTGGATTCGTACACTGTGAAACATAGCTTGACAGAGCACGATCCAGAGCATCAGGATTCTCGGTTACTGGTGTCATCTGCATGTACACATCGTATCTTTGTTTACCTGATGCGCTGGTGACCAACGGTTTTCCTGAATACAGGCTGACTTCGCGGAGCCAACTGCTGCAGATCGTGACTCGCTGCTGACAACATGTGTGCTGCTTGTGCACTGCATCATCGACACCTGCCGCACCCGGCAGGCCATGATGGCGGCTTCCGAGTCTCGGTGGTCAAACCCTTGTGTGGATACAAACCACATCCACATGCTGGCGGCCATAACAGAGGGCAATACCTTTCGACTCATGACCCGCATCTGTCTCAGTGAATTATCAGTCGATTGCCTAAGGCGACCGTCACATCGAGTCTGACTGCTGCAACCTCACCTCTATTTGTTCAAAAGACATCGGAGAAGATTGTTTCATACTACATGTGCTGCTGCAGGTCCTGCAGAAACTACTGATGCGGACTAAGCGGTTACAGTTATGCTCTCCTGGCCGGTTCCCAGACATGCTGCCGGAAGCTCTCGCAGATGACATTGCCAGCTGCATGCTGCTGGTGCACCAGCAGCTTATGCTTGTGACCTGCCCGCTGAAGATGTATGTGCCGGCAATTTTCAATGCCAGCGGTGTGCTGCATGGGGCTCTGCTTGCGCTGCCAGCTGCCAAAGGTACATCATCTCATCGCCCGGCAACAGGAGCATGTGCTTTGAGGATTTTGTTGCACCTGCATGTCGATCACACATCCCAAGCTTGATCATCAACCTTCCTCCTGTGTCACCATGCCTGCGATCGACAAAGATGTGTGATATCTCTCTGCTTGCAGGTGGGCGGCATGTAGCGGAGCTTGTTGCTGCCTGGCTGACAGCATGGCACAACGGGAAGGCTGCTGCAGAGCTGGCGAATCAGCCAGCACCGCTGGAGGCGGCAGCCGCTCGCATGGCACTGTGCAGGCTGACAGCTCTGGCATCTGCTTTTGCATGCTGCACGCATCTGCAGCAAGCTGGTGGCGTGCCGCCTGGTGCCCGCGTCGTCTCTGCTGCAGCAGACGGGGTGGCGCAATTCGCTGAGCACCACAGCCAGGTGACTGCTTACAAAGAATGTACTGGTTCGCAAGCCTGCGGCGCCTGTGAGTTGGCATGCATATACATGCATGCGCGGTGATATGAAACGGTGGAGATGCTTATGCAGGAGGTGGTTGCAATGCAGGAATGGGCCACGGCATGGGCTGCCAAGTTTTCGGCGGCATGTGCTGCAACTGCATTTCAAAAGATTCCAGTGAACTACCGTGGTAATCATGTGCGCATGCTGACGAAGGTAGGATCACATCACAACCCTTCTCTAATCAGACAGCTACCCCCCTTCTCTAATCAGACAGCTACCCCCCTGACAGCATATTTGGTAGCAGCGGCACAGGTCAACTGCAGGAGGAAGTCTTACCAGCAGGAAATGCTGCCGTGCGCATGCTGTATGCCACCCTGCCACGACCGTCATGCCCTCTACAAAACGCTGCTGAACCCATTCCAATGTGTCGCAGCCGTTTGCAGCATGCACTATGAAATTGAGGTGGTGAAACATGATGCTCTTTGGCAGGTGGGCGAGCAGGCGGCATACCTCGCCGGCGTGGCAGTGGCAGTGCTGAGCGAAGCTGCCACATCCCAATGTGGCGCTGCCCACATTGGCGGCAGACCTCCTGCTGACATCTGGGCGGATGCCAAGGTGCTGCAGGCCCTCACATGCTATCTGCAGCTGGCTGGCTTGACGGAGGCTCCCGGCTGGGACGCTGCACTGATGCTGCCGGTTGCGGCTTTGACAGCGGATGCGATCGGCGCAATGGGCATGGATCTGCTGAGGAGCAACGCCGGCCCTCAGCTGGCGATGCCATATGCCGAGGCGGCTGCAGCTGCTTTGCGCCTTGCAATGCTCATACTGCGGCCGCCAGGCAGCACAGCGACAGGTGGTCATGCATGCCATGAGATTATACCCATCCTACTGTTGCCAGGCTCGAGATGGTGTGCCTGAAATCAGCTTGCTCCACCGCCCGACTGGGTTTTGTTGCGCCGTGCAGGGAGGGAAGAGGCTTTCATCGTGTCTGCCGTAGTTGTCGCCACCGTAAGCTGCGGGATCATTGCCACTGCTACCCGGTTGCTGGGCGAGGCAAGCCTTCGGAGCGTTGGGCAGTGTGGTGTCGTTGGCGCCCTGACAAATCTGCTGGCCTTCATGACACCCACCCGCCTGCACTCTGTCTCCTGCCCGTCTGAGCTGCTCCTGATGGCATGCACGGCTCTGTTGCCGGTTGCCACCGCCTGCAGTGCTGAGTGGCATGGTGCAGCAGCCGCCTGGACGTACTTCTGCAAAGGTCTGCCGCTCATGCCGCGTGCCGACCAAAAGGTAGCAAGTTGCATGTATGTAGCCACATCAACTGGCATGAGCCTTCACACCCAAAGCTGGGCGGACAATCGAAGCCAGCGATTGTCGATGCAATTATGTGTGTGGTGCTGGAGCTGATGCCCTTCATTTCCTTCTTGGCTGCAGCTGCTGCAGCCACTGCTGCGAGACCTGGATGCCCTCTCTGGCGGCAGCAGAACGTCAACAGACAGAAAGACTGCAGCAGTAACAAAGTCTGCAGAAGACGCAGACAAAGCTGCACAAGAGCTGCTGGTGAGTGTCTGTATGCCTCAGACTCCACTGTGAAGCGACCAAAACCCAATGGTTGTGACAAGCATACTGTGCAGAACCATGAATGTGCAAGCCAGACAATAGGCTTGCGACTGTATGCTGTATTGTTCATGACAATGCCTACAACTGCAGGACAGCGAAGCGGCGGCAGAGTTTGAGGCTGACAGCAGCAGGCGGTCAGCAAGAAGGCGCACCATCACGCCAGCAGGTGCAGCAGCTGCAGCAAACAGCGGCGGCACTGCGGTCGTGGATGACCCAGCTTCGAAGGTGTCAGCCAAGCCATCTGGAATGGCATGCCCGCTGACGTGTGTGGCGTCAGCATCGTTGCTATGATTGATGTACACCAGGCTGACGCTTTCCTGTAGTTTTACGCTTCCAATAGAGTGTTTGTACCGTGCGCTTCATCGACATGCAATCAGGCAAGCCTGGTGTGCATCGCTGGAGCGATTCTGCAAAGACAACTTTTCAAATCGGGATGTCTGTTGGAGTCATTGTGTGAGTTGTTCTACTATATTGACTTCATAGTAGTACTGTTATCCAACCGATGCCAGAACAGGCCCGTCGAAATTTCCACCTTCTGCTCCTCAAAGACAGAGTGTGAAGTCTGTCGTCAGCTCCTTCACTGCCGAACCGCAGGTTTCCAGCCGCATCGCAATGTGGCCCTGCAGCAATGGGACGCGATTGCATCCACGGTGTCGTGGACCTGCTGGTCTCCTTGCTGGGTGCTGACGTTCATGAGCAGCTGGCCGCTGCGACGCTCGTGGCTTTGGCGAGCGCCACAACACAGAGGACTTTTGGGGTAGGTGGTTCTGGCGTCAAGGTGCATGCTGCTGCAGCTGCATGTTCCTTTCATATTACATAGCTCAAACTTTGTGGTCAGAAGCACAATCTGCAATATGAACACTTCGCGCTTTGGCAGCTGGCACTACACAAGTGTTCTGAGCTCACGCTGTCTGCACACCTGCTACCAGAGACTCAGATGACTTCACTGCTGATGTCACTCACATCGCCCTCAACGTCCTGAAACTTGTGTTGTTGGCCAGCTGGGCTGACTGACTGACTGCGCGTGCGACCGACCATGAGACTTGCGATGCCCTGCTGCGCCGTGTGCCAGCTGGCGGCAACCAACGCCGCCATCGCCTCGCACATGTTGCAGATGATGCCACAACCGCCAATGCCAACGCCCAGCACAATGCCCACCACGGCACTGAGCAGCACCCCCACAGGAATGAACACGACCGGCCATGTGTCCCACACGCACTTGGCCAGGCCGAAAGGAAGGACCGCTGGGGATGTAAGCCGTGCCGCCGCCGTCGCCAGGTGGTTGCCGGCGGTCCGCAAACTGCGCACAAGCTTGCTGGGCTTTGGGGCGCTGCAACTGCCATTGCCCGGGCTGCAGCCGCCGAATGGACGCAGCGGCGGCGCCCAGGGCCTGCTGAACACGCCTGCCAACCGCTCTTGCGCTTCCGCCGCCGTTTCCGCGGCGGCCACACTTTCTGGGGCGGTGTCAACGCCCTCGGCTTGAACGTCCCGTGCCGTCATTGCTCGACCTGCGCCGGCTTTGGCCGCATATGCGGCACCGTACGCTATGCCGCCGCCTACTGCTACAGCTAGTCCGAACACCGCCACGGCAATGCCGGCCGCCACAATGGTTCCCGCTGCCGCAGCAAGAGTGAGCGCTGTCGACAGCAGCAGTGCAACGCCCGCCAGTGTATTCCACAGCAGCATGCCGGCGCCGGTGGTCACTCCGACCAGGGCGCCGACGACCACTGCCAGTGGAAGCAGCAAGGCTCTCTGCCAGGCTGGTCGGGCGCTTGTCATAGCACATCTGCCAGCCCCGGCTGCCGCCACGAAGGGTGTCAGCGGTCGCACGCCACCTGCGAAGCCAGTGAACCAGCTGAATCCGCTCATACCGACAGTTCACAGCTGGCACGTCTGAACGGCTGCTGCAACCAGGGTCTTCGTGCTGGGGCTTGCAGCCGAGCGATCTCACATGTGATGAAGTGATCCGCGGCATGGAGCGCCAGGCGAAGTGCTGTCACCAGCAGCGGGTGCCGCCCCTGCACGGACACATACGCGCCAATCTGTGTCAGGATGACATGGCCTCGCTCGGAGCAGTGCCGCAATACGTATCGAAATTGCTGACGATCATGCACAGCTCGAGTGGTGGGATCTGGTCACCTTCAGGGACTCCGTCCAGTCTGTGTCACCCTTGGGTGCGCAGACCGTGAGGTTGAACGGCCACTCTAGGACACCACACACACGCAGCACCTCATTCCAAGCACCCGCAAAGCGGCTGGACGGATCAGGCTCTATGAAGACATCTTCGAAGACTGGGGGTCCGATGATGACAGTCACGGACGACTTTGAGGCCTCGACATCCGTGAACATGTCCGACGTCCGTGCAAATGCGACAACGTAAAGCCTGTTAATCTGAGCGCAGCACAGCTCTTCTTGTTCCTTGAAATGAACGCTAGTGCTCGGCCGACCTGCTGCAAGCTGACCAAGTGTCCATGACTTGTCGCATCGGATGGCGTTCACGCGGCAGGCAGCTGCCTACTGCGATGCGTCACGGCTCTCGAGATCAAGATCCCACGGTGACATCATCCCTACATCTTCCCGTACTGAGTCAACGAGGCCTGCAGCAGCGACCAGCCACACTGTGATCCAGAGCACGTGGCGACGGCACCTCAAACCCTTTCCTGCAACCGCAGGGCTTGGCGAGATTGTCCGCGCCAGACCAGTGCGCCGGCGCGCGGTGCATACATGGAAACCTGCTTCTGGTGGCATGCATGCGAAATTGATGGCAAGGTGGTGCTGGTGCGGGTGCAGGGCGATGGAAGACTACACCAAACAGCAAGATCTTTCACGAGCCCGCCGCTGCCTGTGCAGGGCGTCAACAGGGTTTTGCCTCAGCATACATAGGCGGCGAGCGAGTGCGGTGATGAGGGGCATGGACAAAGCACGAAACGGACACCACCCAGCTGACAACTGCGGCCAGTCAAGAAGGGTCGTCCAGCAAACAACAACTCGAAACGTTGACATCCAGTCGGTGGGTCGACTCGCCGGCGGCTGCGGGGTCGATTCCCCTCTGTCACACTTATCATGCACAGCTTGTTTGGGATCAGCAGCCGAGCCACCCCAGTGGCAGCACTCTGCGCCACACCTCCCATCCCCCTACCGTCAGGACCCATGTGCTGCCAGCTGCCCGTCGTTCAACATTGTACCCCAACCTGCGGCGGCTTACGCGGCCACGCATTATTGCCAGCAGCATCGGACAGCCGTCGCTGCGCGTGCTGCCCAACTCTCAGGCTGCCGCTGCTGCCTGCTGCAGTGCTGCCGGCAGGGCTGGCCTTCCCGATGGGCCCTCCAGCTGCCTGGTGACATGCTGACACACGCTGCCAAAGATATTCCGCCGGCAGCTGCAGCGGCGGCAGCGGGTTTGCCCGCCGGCAGGGGGCTTGGCCGAGCCAGGGGGAGCAGGAAGCCAGGGTTCAGCGGGGCGGGGGCTGGAAGAATGGCGGCGGCGCGCCGTGCTGCGGGTGCGCAAACTGCGCTGCCCGCTGCATCTCCGCCATGCGCTGCACATGGATTACATGATGCATGAGGAGAATGCAGTACAGTCTGAGGCACACAAGCCGTCAGCGAGAACCATGCTCATTGCACTTGCACCGCGGGCACATCAGCATGAGCTGAATGGCTGCGGGTGCGCACCTGCATCTCCGCGGCGCGCTGCATCTCGGCGACGCGCTGGAACTCGGCGGCGCGCTGCCGCGCCTGCAAAATCTCCATCTCCTTTGCCCGCTGCTTCTCTGCCTCCTCCGCCTGGGACATTCACATCACTAATGAAATCACGCAAGCACGCCAGCTAGCGTAACCCATCACAGCAGTGTGCACATCGCGCCTGCAGAATCTCCATACCCTTCGTCCGCCACCTGTCTGCCTCCTCCGTCTGAGACAGTCATGAAAGAACGCAAGACATGAGACTGTGACAAAATGTAAACCACGTCTGCAGGAATCGCATCTCCTTATGCAGGAATCGCTTCTCCTTCGCCCGCTAATTCCCTGCCTTTGCCAGGATCATGCACGAAAAGGCCCTACATGTTGACACGACACTGTGCAGACCACGCCTGCAGGATTTACATCTCCTTATCCTTCTCCCAGCAATATCTTATGTGCCTTTATGCCTGTAAGCTCATCGAAGTAGGACCTTCGCAGCCATGGGCGGCCATCTTCCGTTCCGGGGGTCGTGTCCCAAGTCTGATCTTGCAAGAGCGCTACCCCCACTGAAGATCTGTCGTGACATACACGGCAGCTCGCTTCATGAACCTCCTGGGGCGCGTCACAGCCATTGGCAGCCATCTTCCATCCAAGATGAGCTCGAGATCGATCTTTGAACAGCGCTGGGCCCACTAAGTAAATGATGACACATGCATGGCGGCTCACCTCATCAACCTCCTGGGGCGCATTGCAGCTGTAGGCGGCCATCTTCCGTCCGAGGTTGGGTCTCAACATTGACTTTGTGAAAGGATGCTCTTATCAAAGAGCTGCTCCCACTGAGTAAATCATGTTGTATGCATGGCGGCTTACCTCATCGACCTCCTGGGGCGCATCGCAGCCGTAGGCGGCCATCGTCCGTCCGAGATTGGGTCTCAACATTGATTTTGTGAAAGAGTGCTCTTATCCAAGAGCTGCTCCCACTGAGTGAATCATGTTGTATGCATGGCGGCTTACCTCATCGACCTCCTGGGGCGCATCGCAGCCGTAGGCGGCCATCTCGCGGTCGGGGTTCATGTCGCAGTACCAGTCGCCCGAGAAGCGCGGGTCGTCGGCGCGGTACCCCGGCGGCATTTTGCGCCACTTGGCGCACGCCTAGCACAAGATTGGACGCACAATGATATCAACGTGAGTGACAGGACATAGCAGGTCATGAAGCACTGGTCGACCTTGCGGCACTCACCAATGGCAAGCCTGTACACAATCCATGGCCGTCACCGGCTGGCAAGACGCAGTCTTTGAACAGTGCACTAGCTTGTGGACAGATGCTGGCACTGGTCACGTACATGGGGCGGATCAGACAGGCGATACGCCCTGAAGCATAGCTGTTCAGCATCAAGCAACAGGTCTGAGAGTCGCCAAACAGATCTGACACATGAGATGTCCTCACCGGCTCGCTGCACTGCACCCACACGCACACCTCCGCCACGGGGTGCTGCATGGTGGCTTGCTCGTCTGTCTGCACAGCACAGCAGCAGAAAGCGTGAAATGCAAGTCCGTGTGGCCGTGCGGGACATTCCACACGCTGGCAGGTCCACACGCCAACAAATGCCAGATGCTAGATTGTAGAGGCACGTCGCCCCATGCACATCAACACAATAAACAGTTCTCACAATGCACGCCTGCAGCACAGTGAACTGCATGTGTATTGGTTGGCAGCGCCGAATCATGTTGGCACCAACAGCGCCGGAGTAGCCAACGCGCACATTATGCTAATCAGGGACATGCAAGCCGGAAGTGATCATTCAGCAAGCTGAATCCTGAAACTTTGAACCACTCTCTTGACTCATATCCCCACTGCGCGCTGGGCTCCCACATCTGAGCTGTCTCGTACACAAAGGCAACGATGACCCCTGGAAAGGTGTGTACCACGAGCTGAGATGTACTTCAGCACAGTCACGCACTGCGACAGCCACCGGGCAGCGGGTTGCACCCTGTGCTTCAGCAACCCCTGCAGCAGGGATCGGCAGTACCACAGCAGGCAAGGCGCCACAGAGAGGCCGTCCAGGACCCTGACACCCCTCATAGTGCTTTGATGCAAAGGTGCTGTCGATCGCCGGGCAGGCGTAGCGCAGCCGGAGGCCACGGAAAGGGCTGAGGTGCCTCGAGAAATCGAATGTTGGATGTCGCTGACAGCTCCTGCTATCTCTGCTCAGCAGCCCCAAGCTAATGCCCAGGAGGCAGCAGCGCACCTGCACCTGCAGCGTTTCCGACCGGTGGCTTGTCTGGCCGCCCACACGCTGGGGGCCCCCTGGTGCTGACTTCCGAAGGGTGGTGCTAACAACACCCCTTGTCAGGACAGCTGCGGCCGCGGCAGCGGGCAAAGACGGTGTCTTGCACGCCCAGCGACCTGCTTGGCACCTGCGACTGCTGTCTGCCGCCCTGCGCGCCGAGGTTGACAAACCTTTGGTCACACGTCAGGCACCGTCATCATGGGAACCTAGCCACAGGCTGAGAGGCTTCCAGTTTCCAGCTGCCAGTAAAACCTATGAGCACATCCCTATCTGGAGCATAGTACGCCTGCGCATTGGCAATCCACAATGCAATGTCTGTCTTCCTGAACAGGAATATCTTGCTTCCTCAGCAATGTGGTGTCTGCTCTGCTGGCTGTGACAGCGCTGGCATGCGTTGTACGACACTTCAACCTCCGATCTCGCAGTTATGTACCATCTCGCCCATGGCACGGCCCCCTGATCGGTCGAACTCTCGCTGTCTCTGCAACGTCAGACATCAAAATATGTGAAGAGGTCAGGTGCTGAAGGGATACGGTAGCAATGACGGACTTGCGGCAGCGAATATCAGATAGCTGCATGGCTGCAGCAGAGTTGTGGGCGACTCTACAGCAATAGCAGCCACTTGGTGTGCTACAGAGAGCAGCACGCTACCCATAGCAGCCGCAGTCTCTGAAGGCGTCAGCGGCGGAGGCATCTGGCACGCCGTGCCTACTGGTACCATTCCAACCCTCTGGCTGTGGCCGCAACAGCAGCAGTCTGCAGCTGGCATTTGGCTTGAAGAAGCTGACGGAGCAGCACAGCACTGCACAGCTGCCTCCCCACAGCAGCTGGCCACAGGCAGACGACGGTCAGGCCAGGTACGGCGGCCCGAGGCAGCATGTTACAACAGCTGTAGCTGTGGCTCCGCGTGGTCACGGATTTTCGCTCATATTCGCCTCTCGAAAGCAGGTTCTGGGCAGATCCGACGAACCTTGGGCTTGGCAGAGCGCACAGGTTGCAAACGGCGCTGGCAGCGGTCTAAGGGGGCGGGATTGGCATCTGCCGCAATGCCTTGACAAGCATGAATGGGTGGTGCAGCAGTCGACTGCTGTGCCTGAGGCTGCCGTTGCCAGCAACATTCATTGCAGTCCACTGAGTTGCGCTCACGACAGCAGTTGTTACAAATGTCAACGTTGCAAACCACTTCCAATAGCCACGATTAATTTACTATTGTTCGTCACAAATCACCTCCCGCGCAAGGCGGACATTCGAAGATGATCACAGGCAGATGGCCTGGCCATCAGGTTATTATCATGCTGCTTGCTGTTCACGGCTGGGATCGCAGCCAACGTCGTTTGCCGTGGCAAACGTTTGTCGCTGTAGCTGCGGCCGCTGCTGACCAGAGCGGTGGCTGCACCCACTAGGGTCGAACTGGATGTGAACTGCTGTGAGCGCTCCTTTGCTCGTGTGTTCGCCGCCGGCTGTATGTGCAGCCGCTGCCGCTGCTTCCATGCGGCACGCTGGCCGGTCAAGCACCCCAGCAACAACGTGGTCTGTCCTGCTGCCCTGACTGATGACCTTCCCACATTTTGCGATCCACCGCCGGCTGTGCAGCTGAGCTAAACCCTAAAAAAACCTGCCGCCGCCGTGCAGCGCGGCTGCAAACGTAAGACTTCAGCAGCAAAGTCTTTTGTCCTGGATGATGAATCCCCCTATTTCACCGCCGACTGTGCAGCCGCCGCTGCCGCCGTCGAGCGGCGCGGCTGCAGAGGAGGCACACCAGCAGCAGCACCAGTGCCGCGACCGCCGTGCCGAGGAAGGACGAGCTGCTGCCGTCGCGCCGCCGCTGGCTGCCGGCCCCGCTGCCTGCGACACGATGTCGCAGCATTTGTCATCGCCCCCGTGCAGTGCCGCGACCGCGTCTAGCCACGTCTCCGAAAGGTGGCGGGCTCATGGCGGGTGGCTATGCCGTCACAGGCGAGCAGCCATTCAAATGCAGTCGCAAAGTCAGCACGTTTAGATGGCTAAGATGACGAAAAATATTCATTTAATTTATTAATTTAATGATTTATTTTCCTACCTGCCGAGCCCCCGCTCAGGCCACTGGCAAAGCCGCCGCCCTTGTCCAGTATGCCCAGCAGGTCCTCGTCGCTGCCGGCGAGCTGCGCTGCGGCCCCACCCTGTAGCACGGCGCTGCTGCCGCCGTTGCCACCGCCGCTGCCGCTGGCACCGCCACCAGCGGTCTCGGCGCGGCTTCCGCCAGTGCTGCCCTGCTGCTGGGCGGTGCTGGCCCCATTCCCGTCGAGTGGCAGCACGCTGTCCACCTGCAGTGAGGGATCAGATACGTCCGTGGATCAAGCAGCTGACTGACAAATGCTGCTGCGAAGTTTTTGCAGGTGCAATTCGGAAGCAGTGGCAGCCAGCAGACATGCACTGCCCCTGCGCATCTGCATCGGGTGCACCGCCACTGACACCCATGTGTGTGGGAGTGCATTGTATAGGCAGCAGCCATGCAGGTCGGAGACATGAGCTGGTCGACAGGGCCCCGCAGGCAGCCCATATAACCCTCTAGGGCCTCCTCTGCCCACTAATGCCACCACAGAGCGCCAGCACCTGCCCTACAGCACTCTGCACCAGTTCATCGCCACCATCTTGAATGTGCCTGCTGAGGTTTATTTCGGAGGCTGAGTTTGCTTAGGTCTATGGCGTAATGAATGGGTGCAAATTTAAGTCCAGCGCCAGGCCCTGCCCTGTTAGCAAACTCCCGCTGCTCCCCCTGCTGAGGCTGAATCAGCTACTGGGTTCAGGCTTGTATCTTTTGTACCATGTGGGAGCCGACCCCAAGGAGGTATCCTCTCCCTCCACATCTTCTGGGAGTGAATTTCACAGAGTCCTACCTCTACAGAGTTCCGGCCGGCTTTGCGGGTTCTGCAAGGCATCTGCCGGGACCTGCCTACACAGCGTCATCACTGCAGTGGACAGCTTGGCAACACCTGTGCTTTCGAGTGAGGAGACGACATGGCCGACCCACCTCCATGGTCGTCTCTGCGAGCGACAGCGCCGGCGCCTGCCCTGTAGCAGCCGCCTGCCCAGCTGTCGCTGCTGCCGTAGCCGCCGTATCGGCCGCGCCAGCGCCGCACTCGGTGCTGTTGACGCGGTACTCGTTCAGCCCCTCCTGCTTTGCACTGGCCGCCATGCGCGCCACGATGTAAGCTGAGGTGTTGTTGTACCGCCACTGCCCCCGCACCCGCCTGCACATAGGGATACTGTCATCATGACACACTGGAGTCTAAACCCTTCTGTTGGAAACTGGCCACCACGCGCGCCATGATGTACGCGGAGGTGCTGTTGTGTCGCCACTGCCCTCACACACGCCTGCGCAAAAGGACTGATGCCCTCGTCAGTAGATCGACACTCAGCCCCTCCTGCTTTGCACTGACCGCCACATGCGCCACGATGTATGTGGAGGTGATGTCATTGTCCGGATATTGGCCTCGCACCCGCCAGCGTGGCAAGACCGATGTTCTCCTGAGCATACTTGACATTCAGATCCCTCCTGCTTCACGCTGGCTGCAATGTGCGCGATGATGTACGCTGAGGTGTTGTATCGCCCCCGCGTCCGCACCCGCCTGCGGACTGAGATAAAGGCTCAAACACCAATGTCGCCTCCAGACCCAGACCCAGCTGCGACCTTGGGTTACGAAATCCATTGCCTCATGTGCTGCTCAGCCATGCCGCTCGACCTGCTGAATGGCCGCTTGGCAGCTTCCAAACGACACGACAGCGACAAACGACCAGCATCGACGCACGCAGTGCTTCTGACTGTCACTTTGAGTGCAGCAGAAAGGTGCAACATGGGGTCCACGACAGCACACCCGACATTGGCGCGCATGGCTGCGACGTCGGTCGCGTTGATGCGCTCCGGGATGCTGCTCATTTCGCTGCGGTGCACGACGATGGCGATGGTGTCCCAATCCACCGTGTCCTCAAACGCCAGCCACTTCACCTGCACTTTCGGGTCGAGTGCTCAGACTCTCATCCCGGTTCGCACTGGCAGCAGGTAGCATTCATGTTTTCGAGGTTTCACAATCTCTGATGCTGAGGGACCAAAGGTCCGAGTCGTTCTCTTTGACAACTCAGCCCATGCTACAAGGCTGCGTGCAGTTCCATTGATCCGTACAGACGCTGTGAGCAATGACTCCCTGGGCAGAGCTGCACATGAGTGCTGAGAAGCCTTGGAGAGGGAAGCGTGGACAAGACACCTTGTAGAGCAGTGGCCCTTGTGTTCGCCTGAACACCAGGTGTTTCAGAGGAAACACTGGAGCTGCAGGAAGCAAGGGCAGGGATGCACCGGCATGCTGGGACCAACGAAGCGCACCTCGTCCCAGATGTAGATGGGGATGGTGTCGGCCTGCAGCGACTCATACAGGCGGTATGACGACGGCCCATTGCCGCGCGGGCACAGGTGGAACACGCTGGTATGGATCAGCGCCTCCCAGTCGGGCACGCGCTCCTGGATGAAGTAGCCGCTCTTGTTCTGCGACAGCAAACGAGGGAAGCACCTTGGTACTGGCCAGTGGCTTGCGTGGGCCCATGAGATAATGATTGTTGCCTCGTTGGGCACCCGCTCCCAAACAAAGTAGCCAGGTAGCTGCCGGCATACCTATCAAAGCTATACATACTGAGTTGCACAATCGACGGGCGCTGCTTGCCTGGAACAGGTCGCGCATCTCGGAGCGCAGCCCGCCAGGGTCCTGCCAGAACAGGAAGCCGCCGGCGAAGCTGACCAGCTTCTTGCGCGGCTTCCGTGCCGGCTTCAAAACCTGTGCAACATGGAAGGCAGGGGTCAGCCATCTTCCAGGAGTATTGTGATTGGTCGGAGCAGGGAGAAGATAAGAAGCCCGGCAGTGTCTTACAGGGCTGCCACGTCGGCCTCAGCAGGCGGATGTGTTCTGATGCCGGCGGCATCATAAGCAGCAGTAAGCTGTCGTGGGGGAGTGCGCAACAACTTCACATGCAGCCACAACACTTGATCACTGGAGGTGCGTTGTGCTGGTGAGAGGGTGTATGGCGTAGCTGAATGGCGTAGCTGAATGGCATGTTTCAAGCAGCAGCGAGATGAACCGGTAGGTCGACATGCAGTATCAGGCGGTGACCTCTGGCGTGCTGTCAGTAAACAGCGTCAGCTGCAGGTCCTGCGAAAGCACCTGCTTCCCTCGACCTATCAATGCACCACCGGATGAGCGGGATGCTGAACACAGCGCCCAGGCCTGTGCACTGGCCAGGAAGCCAGTTCCAAAAGGCGTCAATGTCGGACAAGTTCTGCTTTGCATGGACTGATGGCTCTGCAAATCCAACCTCACCTTCAGCAGCAGAGGGATGGGCACACAGTTGACGTGCGGCGCCCAGGCAGTCTCGGAGCCAGTCCTGAGCAGCAACGAGCTAGCAGGGTGCGTGCTGAAAAATGTGCGGCCTCAGGTCGTGGCTCACCTTCATAATCAGAGGGATGGGCATGCAGTTGACGTGGGGCGCCCGGGCGCTCTTCATGCCGGTCTTGAGCAGCGGCAACGCGACAAGGTGTGCGCTGCTATATGCCAAGCTGTGGGTGCCTCGCCTTCAGCAGCAGAGGGATGGGAACGTAGTTGACGTGCGGCGCCCACGCGCTGTCCTCCGGCCCGCCGCCGATGAACAGCGTCAGCTTCAGGTCGCACGGGACGGCGACCTGCTCCTTCGCTATCAGCCCCGCAAAGTGCACCACGCTGAAGTAGGACCGCCGCTTGTCCAGACCATTCAAGAGGGCCTCCACCTGCATTGACGGCGGACCAAGCTTTGCCAGGAGAGGCGCTTCAGGAACGACAACGAAGCTGCCACTGGCGCCTTCGCTGTCACTGAAGCAGGAGCGATGCCTGTCCAGATCGGTCAGCAAGCTTCAGGGCTTCCTCCGGCGACGACGTATACACAAAAAGAGAAAGCAATTCACCTCGGAGGTGTTGAAGGGCGGCACCCCCGTAGCCTTCAAATACACATGGCCCTGCCAATGAGGGGTGCCTCACAGAGACTTTTACCACATGTCAGTCACCGTACCTCTGACTTTGCTTGTGCAACGCCGGAGGCGTTGAAGGGCGGCACCCGCGCGGCCCCAACGAAACCCTAAAGAAGCCCCAAAGAAGTATGCAGACCGGGCGACAAGGTTTGTTCCTGAGACCGCATTTCAACGGAATGCACCTCCGACTTCGCTCGCGCGACCTCGGAGGTGTTGAAGGGCGGCACCCGCGCGGCTCCGAAGAAGTACGTGGACCACCCGATGGGCAGGTACACCTGCGGCAGCGGCGGCCGCCGCTTCCGCCACCACCTGGACACACCCAGTGCTACATCCTCTGTGTATGACCGGCATGTCACTGGAACCCTCCCACACGTCAAGGCACGGGGTGTATACACCTGCGGCAGCAGCGGCCGCCGCTTCTGCCACCACCTGGACACACCCACGGCCAGGTCATCTCTTGGGTACGAGGGTGTCGAGGTAATTCTATCAACGGAAAACTCTATCAAATTTTGCCTCTTCGCGGCGTTCGGCGACGATAGGCCGCCTGCGCGGCTGAAGCTTTCGCAGTGAGCAGAGTAAGCATATTTTCGGCGGACTATGGTACAGCGTAAGCGGTGGCGCGGCGCGGCCGACTTTGCAGGATCGATTTGTCATCTCGTGAGCTTCCGATCGCCACCCCGATCGCCCGATTCGCTGCCAATTGGAAGAAGTTATGATCATACACAGCAAGCCCTGGATTAAATTACGCCAACAGCCTCGTACCACCATCTTGACTGAAGTCTCAACAAGCCAAACTGTGCGACAGGCATGTCTGCAGCAGCGGCTGCCGCCGCTTCTGCCACCACCTGAACACGCCCGGAACCACACCCAAACCCTACTCTCTATAGGGTACCATCATACTGAACGAATGACACCAGATTCGAGGCGCCAGAGACTCACTTGAAGAAGAACTCCTCGATCATGGCGCCCTCGAAGTGCGCGTAGCCGTGCTTGAAGCGCTTCGGCCAGATGCCTCGGCTCCGCTCCAGCACCTCATCCTGCAACGGGGCGGCAGAGCAAAAAGTCCCGCGAGTGTGTCACACACTGGTACCACAGGCCGGTTCTGTGCTGGTGAGTCTCTTGGCAGCTCCGAGACGGCGACACCACGATGCTGGATCACACATCACAAGCTCCGGTGCGTGGTCAGCTTGCCTGGTAGGCAAACAGTCGGTCTCACAATCATTCGATGTGGTTCCGAGCTCACAGAAGGTTTGGACTCTCGCCCACTGTGCCATCTGGAGGAGCTTCATGCATAACTAGTTCTGCTGGCATGCTGATCAGCATCGAAGCCGGCTCAATGTGGGCATTCCAGGGCACCGACCACCACCAAGCATGATTTTGTCGGTTTGGCTGCGCCGTCGCCTGCCATTGCGCGATAGAAGTACACATGCAAGGCTGTCCGCCAAACTTGAATGCTGCGCATCTCAGCTCACCTGGTAAGTAGAGGCTGGGGTGGTGATGATCGCCAGGCGGTCGCCGGCCTCTGGGATGACGGCGCTGCCGATCAATGTATCACGCAAATCCTTGACGATGCAAAGGCTTCCACCAGCCTTGGCTTCAAGTTGAGTGCCAGCGTTTGAGCTCACCTGGTAGGCAGAGTCTGGGGTGGTGACAGTCGCCAAGCGGTTGCCGGCCGCTGGGATGACGGCACCACCGCCCACGGCCGCAGCTGCGACGCCGCCGCCGCCGCCGCCGCCGACATCCTGGGCCTGTGGCGTTCCTGCCGCTGCCGCTGCCGCTTCCGCTGCTGCACCGCCAGCCACGCTGGCAGCGGATGCGGCTGCGAGCACCGTAGTCAACACCAGCAGCCTGATGTGCATGGTGGACGACGCGTGCCTGATGTGCGCGTTTAGCCTGTCGAATCAGTGCAAGTGATTGGTTCAGTGCTAAGAAGCACGTGCAGCCTCTGTCATGTCGGCCTCCCATCCACATTCCAGTACCTGGCATGGCATGCAGTCTGACGCAACCTTGCCATGGCATCACCTGTGCATCGCAGGACCCGGTTCAGGTGACTCGCCGCATGCTGCTCGCCGTGGCTGTGTATCGTGGACGCGAAGTGCAATCACGAACGGGGTATGTCGACATGCTGGCACTGCGCTTGGTGAGTCCTGCTGTCAAACCCGTTCACCCCAACGAAAGATGCCACGTTTCACCATGATGGATTCCAAAGCAGCATAGAGACCTTCTAGAGGATATGATCGTGCTGGTAAGCTGGCCGCAGAGTTCAATTAGCCCAGCAGTACCTTGATGCTGTGCAATCGGAAGCAAGCCAAGCAGGCTCAGCAGGGTTCCGCAATTCAAGGAAAACTGCAGACACCTTTTCCATAGCATATACACGATCAGAGCAATCTGACTCGCATTCGCAAAACTTATTTGTGAGCTCCATCAGACCAGTGCAGGAATTCAGAAATTTGCAGCAGCATCAGAAGATGCATCTAGCTCCGGTCAGACCACCATACGGGTCAGAGAGTGAAGCGCACTGTCCACATCCACAGGGTGCTTTATAGACGATTGTGGTGGATGAAATTCCGCAGCACAGACGCTATGCATGCATGTCATCAGCCTCCATACGTCCTCTTTACGGGCTGAGCTCTGCGCTTAGTCAGCTGCATGCTGTCAAATTCTGATGCTGAGCGAAAAAGATACAACCCTAATGTAACGCCATCTCACGAGCATCGGAAGACGGCCGAAGCTCAGTGGCGCTTGCGACACCGCGGTGCGCCAGCAGTCCCCTTGGGTCCGTCTTGTAGGCACGGCATGCCGACAGCACGTTCTCCATTGCTTGTCATAACAAACGCCTGACTGTTCGCACGTTGCAGGTCAAGATGGCTGACAAAGTGATGCGTCAAGCAGAAGTGCGCTTGGAAGCAGCGCTGGCCGGCAAGCAGCCGGCCGATCGGCCTTTCGCCCTGGTAGATGCCGTCTTCAACAGTCCCATCGGGTGATGAGCCGTCCTCGTGCTCCGTGTGCCTCGAACGTGAACCTGCAGCGTACCTGTGGCTGTGACAGACAGGCACATGGGGTGCCCACAGCTGGCGAGCCGCCGTGAGCTGACCTCCAGCTGTGTGCCTGCAGGATGACACTTGCAGAACTTGGCAGCGACACGCCGCCGGTTGCAATGGTTGCCCCATTGGTTTTGCTTGCCGCGGATGCCAGCGTTCCGCTGGCAGCGACTGCACTGGCGGCGCTGTCCCTGTTCGCTGATGCGGAGACGCCTGTGATGATGTACCTCGGAATGACCGAAGTGCTGTTGCGGCCATCTTCCTTGCTTGGCAAAGCCATGCGGTACGTTGTCGTCCAGCTATGACCTGAGACGCACCCGTGAGCACTGGCAACATCAAGACTCAGAATGAACAGCATGTATTTCTGTGATACATCCTTTGCCGACTGTATACAGACTCGAGCTGCCTGTGCGGCCATGCGCAGGCGGCTGGATGTGCTGGACGCGGCTGCAGCAGAGAAGCCAGACACGCTGCCGCTGCTGCTGGCGCAGGCGACGCAGTCGCACTACAGGGTGTCGTTGGACCCCGACGGCGTCTCGGTCGCAGAGCAGCGGCAGCTGCGCCGGCAGGTCAATCGGGGGCTGCTGTGGATGGCGCCGGCTGCCTGCCGGGCCGCCATCGCTGTGGCTGCCGCCGTCTCTCTAACCAGGTGCACAGCAATGCGTGTTCCCTCAGTATGGCAACACCACCGCGCTGCCCGCATCCACACAGCCGTCGAGACTTACAGGAGTGGACTGCAGGCATGGCGCAGCTCAGATGCCAACATGCGCGTGTGCTGGACAGCAGGCGCGATTTGACCAGGCGCCCGCATGTGAGATGTGAGATGGGTGGAGTGTGAAGCTGAACACCACTCTGGACATGCGTGGTCTCTCCTGCATGCAGCCAGCTGGACATCCAGCAGATCGAGTCGTGCACACAGACGCTGGGTGCGGCCGTCCGGATACGTGACCCCAGGGACAGTGTGATCAGGATCAGCAGCGAAGACGCCAGTGCAGCGCCGACGCTGCGCCAGGCGACCGCAGCTGCGGTGCAGCTGCTGGACAGGTGACTGCTCGCGAGCTCACCACGGAGCATGCCACGCACATGGTGCAATTGCATCGCACATCGACCACACGCTCTAGGTGGCGGTAGGACTGCCTTTGCGCTTTTTCAACTGTCCGAGTGCAGAGTCGCATCTGACAGACTGTTGTGCGTCGCTGCAGGGTGTCCCGGCTGTGCAAGGCGGCAGACAGCGGCAGCCTGCCGCCGGTGGCGGCCTGGCCGAACTCCGGCAGCGACAGCAGCACGGGATGCAGCCCCCTTGGCAGCCCGTCGGGCAACCCCGCAGGCAGCCCCGTAGGCAGTCGCGGCCGCAGCCCGATGAGCAGCCCGACAGGCAGTCCACGGGGAATCTCTAGGCAGACCCAGCGGCTGGCGGATCCCGCGACCATTGCGGCCAGCCTCACCGAGCGGCGGGGCGAGCTGCTGGCTCTGCTTGTGGCGGCGCGCAAGGCCGCGCGGCACTGCGAGCAGCAGCAGCAACCGTCAGGCGGGCAGCGCCAGCGTCGGGGGCCGCCCCGGCAGGGGGCGCTGCTGGCGCGAGCGGATGCCGCGGTCGCGATGCGGGTCACGCTGCGACTGGCGGCGGAGTGCGCCGTGCCGCGGCCGGCGCCGGACGCCCTGCGCGCACTCGCAGGGGCTGCGAACGGCCTTGTGCCGCTGGCTCTAGAGGTGGACACCTGGTCCGACCGGCTTGGCAGCCTACCCCCCTTCAAGTGGCTCACTTGTTCTTTGGACTTGTGTGACAGTCTCCTTCAAGATCACATGCAATGTTAAGGTTCATCCTGTCCAAACCACCTCAGTATTCCGTCATACTCTGACGCATGCTCGTGCATGAATTTGATGTCCGCAGGGCCTGCCAGTGGCGGGCCAGGCAGCAGCAGCTGCGACAGCGGCGGACAGCCTGCGGGCTGGCTGGGCGGCGCCAGGCACTGTGGCAGAAATTGTTTTTGGGCTGCCGGCGGCATACGTGAGGCATCCATCCTCTCCCTGACTTTTCACCTGCGAGTGGGCTATGTTATCTTTGCTGGACCCTCAGCAGATGAGGCCGATGTCATGCTCTCTTGGCTAATGACTTACCAATGCAGGTCGAGCACTGGACGCAAAACTGTGGGCAGCGCAAGGTGTGCACAACACCGACTCCAGAGCATCTTCAATCGCGCAGGTGCTACTGCGCGTCCTGGCTCTGTTGGCTGATGCGGCGCCGGCGCCCGCTGCCATTGCTGCAGCCGCAGCCGCTGGGGCCGCCACTGCTGGGGCAGACTGCCTGCAAGTCCGCCTGCAGCATCCAGCATCCATCCTGCTGGTTGGCTTCCATTCCCCCTGCTGTTCATGTGCTTTGCTCGTCATCAAAAAGCGCGCCGAAGAAAGCAGCATGCACCCAGCTCATTGGTCGGGCTGCTGTCACGTGCATGAAACCTGACTGGATCAGGGCAGATCCTTCGCTGGAGCATCAGCTGTTCCACGTCAATGCGTCAGGAACGATGCCATATTTCGCTGCAGGGTGTGCTGCGCCTGTGCAATCCCAGCGGCCCTGGCGAGCGCCTGATGCAGTGCCAGTCGCCAGTGAAGGTGCGCCGCAGCACTTGCACGCAACAGGATGATGCACAATCCAAAACCCTGATGCACAAGCCTCACCAATGATTCACCGAACCTGCCACGGACGCCCACAGGACTTGTGCACGTGTGACCATGTGCATGCAGGAGATGCTCGTCTGCATCAAGTCTGGCAATGACTGATGCGCATTGGCATGACTGCTGCAGCTGATGAGGTCTGGGAACACGGGGCCGGAGCCGCTACGCCTGTACGCGACCGGGCTCGCAAAGGAGGCCGCGGATGTGCTGTACGCGACCACACTGCAGCTGCTGGGTGCTGGTGCAGCGGAGGGGCCCTCGGGAACTGCCGCGGCGCTGCAGCAGCTGATCGAGCATGAAGCGCTGCAGGTGAGCCGTTCACCTGTGTCGCAGGCGATGGATGAAGACCACCGTCAGAAATGTGTCCCTCCGGTGCAAGCCACGCTGGATGCAGAGCCGCATACAGGCGCAGGCGAGTATCTCGTGAGCGTCGTACGGCGATGCCCGCATGGTCAGCTCTCGTGGCTGTGTGTTCAGCAGATGTTCGATAGTGTTTGAGGCGCTTGTGGCATCGTCGTCCCGCTCCCGCAGAGGCTGCAAGCAATTGTGCAGGCGATGCTGTAGCTGCCGCCCAGGGTATCCAGCAGCATGTCCAACCAACAATTACAGCGTCATGCAGGTCTGCAGGGGCTGCAGGCACAAGCTGCTACCACATAAGGCGCCATCCGGCTTTGTCCACAACAGGACTGCTCACGGCGATGCAACATCCCTCGAGCCAGTTGCACTCGCCGTCCAACAGCAGCAGCTTGGGCTCACACGGATGTGACCGCGTGGCTACAGGGGCTGCAGGCGATGCTGCAGCTGCCGCTCGGGGTGACGTGCAGCTTTGTCCGCACCGACCTCGAAAGCAGCAGGGCGTCCGGCGTGCTGCGGGCCGCCCACGCATTGGCGGCGGCCGCCGGCGCAGCCGCGGACCTGCTGACGACCAGCGAGGAGCGGTTGCCACATGCGACGGCGGCCGCAGCTGCGGGGGCTGCGGCGGCGGTGCTGGCGACGGCTGCTCGCCTGGCAGCCGACGGCTCGGCCGTGCTGATCGGCGCGGGCGGCAGAGCTGTCGACATGCGACAGAGTGCCGGCGCTCTGACCGAAGACGCCGTCCGCCTTACTGCCACCGGGTGCGAGCTGCTGTCCACACTGCTGCCGCGGCTGCAGCAACAGCCGAGGGGCGCTTCGGGCGATACTTCTGAGGCCGTGACGGCAGCCGTCACGTCTGTCAGTGAGGCCCTGGGCTGGGTGTCCACTTCGCGCAAGGTCCAGAAAGCCATCCAGATGGAGGTTCTGACGCACGGCTGCGCGGCGCTGGCGGCGTCAGCGCAGCACCCAGCCGGCCGTCAGATGCTGGCCGCTGGCGGCACCGCGGACTGGTCGAAACAAGCGGTCGCGCTGCAGCGGGCTCTGGCGGCGACAACATGGCGGCAGCTGCAGCGCTCAGCTGACGATGTCAGAGCTGCTGTCAAAAAGCCGATAAGATGATAGCGGCAAAACAGGTTGCAGCTGTGACCCAATCTGTATGATTTTGAGTATTTTTTTACTCATTCCAACTGTCAGCATTGCACTGCGCCTTCTTGTACAGTATGTCTTGTATTTCACGTCCACTTCGATTGCTGCACACATTTGGTTCATATACCTTGTTGTGTGAGCGAGGTGCAGCGCATTGCATTGCAGCAGACCTGCAGAGTAGTGAGTGCAGAGTAGTAAGTGAGCTTCGTCGGGTCGTGCATGTGGAGATTCTCGTTGGGGTCGATGTCTGGTCAACTGGCCACTCAACACGCATGCCTTTACATTCCATTAGCAAGCTGCAAATGCGCTTGGCCGTTCCTTATTGACATCTTTCACAGCATTGTGGTGTTTGGGACGCCATACGCCGCGTTTGCAAGCTGCGAGCAAGCAGCTGCCTGGTAAATTTCGTGAGGAAATCCTCAAGGTCATACAGCTCGAGCCTTCCATTTGTGCACCAGCTACCGGTGTAGGCCCGTGCTAGCAGCTTGCATGGTCTTTGAGCTAATGTAAACATCATCGGCAGCGCTTGCACGGTGTAATTGGCGCCGATGAGTGTGCAGGTGCGCCAACAACATAGGCGCACTTGGGCGCATGCATGCATGCGTGCATCCATGCTTGAAACTTCATTGTTCGTCAGCAGCTTTCCATTTTGTTCGCTTGTTGCAGGTGACAAGTGTTACAATGGCTGGCACCAGCGTGCAGGGCCTGGAAGCAATGCTCACGGCGCTGCTGGCTGGCATGACACCTGCCGACCGAGTCACACTCGTGCTTGAGGAGCTGTGTGGGAGCGCTGTCAGACGCATCATGTCCAGGTAGGGTCCACTGCTGGTGCTGTTGAAGCATGACAGAGTGCTTCTGCACCAGAGCAGATCGTAAGCGCATGCGGGCAGAAGCTTGCGCGCCCACCGGACGATTTTTGCATGCTTGACGCTGTAGTGTGCTGCAGGCCGCAGCGTTCAGGCGGCACGCTCGTGATTCGCGAGACCGACCTGGCGACCGACGCATCCGTCAGCCTGCTGCAGCTCGCCGCTGAGGCGGCCCCGCCCCTGGCGGCGACGGCGCTGGCGGCGCTGTCACGCTTCGCTGACGCCGAGGCGTCGTTTGATGTGTACGTCGGCCAGACTGGGCTGCTGGAGACCATGCTGCCCACGCTTGCCAAGGCTGTGCGGTGAGAGACTCTCGCTGAGCAGGCAAACTGTTTGGTGACAAGCCTGACTGAAGCACTGAACATGCCCTGCATCCAACATGACGGATGTCTGCATGCAAATGTCCCACCTGCCCAAGCCTTCACTGTTACGCTTGATCAAACCAGTACTGTTGGAAGTCCCTGCCGCAGAACGACAGGGTGGGAAGCTGCTTCTGCTGGGTCTTCTGCACGGTGTCGTCTTGCGCAGAGGCTGTGACAGTCATAAGTCAAACAGCACCTGATGTCCTCAACCGCAGGCGGCCTGAAGTGCTGGAGGCGCTGGTAGCAGACCACCCTGTGGCATTGCCGCTGCTGGTCGTGCAAGCCATGACGCCGCCGATGCGGTCCGTGTCACGCAGCCTTACCACTGTGGCTGAACGACAGGTGATGCACAGCTGTCAATTCTGGCTGTTGCAGCGATCAGACTCATCATAAAGCAGATAAGATGTGTCATGGACCTTTCCCAGCATCCTTTCTCAGCATATGTGAAGGTTGCACGCTTCATGCCTGTGTGTAGTCGTGTGAGCTCCTCATTGCCGTTGATCAGTGGTGCATCTCCATCACAACAGGCAACAAAGGATGCACTGCGGCAGGCAGCGCAAAGAGCGCTGGCGCCGGCGGCCTGCCACGCCGCTGCCGCCATCGCTGCTGCTACAGGGCCACTCACATGGTGCGGCCGTGCAATACGACTCTCACATGCCGAGGATGGTGTGAGCGGGAGGCCCAGATCTCAAGGCTGACACAGTGGACCCGTGCCTAGCTCAGCTTGTGAGCTTGAAGTCCCAATATTGGCACCCCGTGCTGTGTGCAGTGCGCTGGATTTGATCCAACTGGAGGCATGCAGCGAGCTGCTGATGCAGAGCGCGGCCAGCACTGCACAGCTGGTCGACGATGGGACCGTTGCCATGCTGCCGCTGCAGCGGCTGTGCTCTGCGGCGCTGGCACTGCTGGACAGGTGTGCATTTGGCGGTCGGCCAACACATGTTGCACAGACTCTCGACACGAGCTGTTCAACAGCCATCCTCAAGGTTGCTGACACTCGCACTGCCAGGGAAGGTTGCGCCACATGTCTCCTGACGTGCCGGCAGACCCCAGCTGAGAAGGGCCTGCCATCCACCTCAGGATGACTCTGCTCGGCAGCGTGGCACGCCGTGGGCAGCAGCCGACGATTCCGGGGTATGACATGACGAGGATCGGCGAGCCGCGGCTCCACCTGCCGGCAGCTGAGCTGCTGACACGGCTCGCCGTGTGGCAAAACCAGATGCTGCTCTTGTGCTTGGTGCTGCACCATGGCCGCAAGCCGAGGCAGCAGCAGCCGGCCGCAGTACAGTCGCCAAAGCTGCAGCACAGCCGACAGCAGCCCTGGGCCCCGCAGCAGCCGTGCCAGGCGCAAGGCGGCCTGCAGGACGAGCGTGTGCGGCCGTCGCGAGCAGAGGCAAGAACAGCGCTGCGCATAGCAACCCGGTTGGCGGCGGCCGTATCGGTGCCGGGGCCATCAGATCTGGACCTGCACGCGCTGCACGAAGCCCAGCGGGGGATGCTCCCCATGGCTGCCGAGGTGCGAAGCGTCCCGGCATCTGCTGGCATGTCCTGACCATCATGTCGACGTATGCATTTTGCTCAAGAGACCGTCAGGAGCGCATTCAGGGATCCTGCCTCTGGTGCTCAGGTGCATGAATCTTCTTCGTGTCTCGTTGCCACACCCACAATCACAGGCAATCTCACTGAGCGAAAACTGGGAGGATCGTCAGCAAGAACTGGACTCGCTGGCAACGCCAGCCAGCAGGCTTGCTGCCGCAGGCTGCTGGAGAGCTCTGTTGACCCCATGTGCGACAAAGGTCGAACATTGGCACTGCATCTCAGTCTCTTGGAGAGACTGAGATAGAGACAACAGCCTGCTGCATGCGCTGTGCAGCACTACCGTACTGCGGTGTCTTGGGCGCCCGATCTGCCTGCTGCATCTGCGCACCTGTTGCTGCAGGTAGCACAGCCAGCAGCGCATGCAGCGGCCATGACAGCATCTGCCAGCCGGCTTGTGTTTCGGGCGCCTTGAGGGTCTGATCCGCGGACCTTCTCGATCTGGTTCTTCAAGCAACGCCAGCACGAGTCTCGATCTCGTATCTGCAGGCTGCTGGCTCGGCGGCGCGCGCGGCGGCTGTGGCGATTTTCGCCGGCCATCTGCGGGAGATGTGGGCGCCAGCTCGCGGCGAGCTGGCGCTCGTCAGCGGGCTCCTAGCCGCTCACGTGAGTGGAACCCGAATGCCCTAAATCCCCTTCCTTCCTAATCCGTTGCCACAGCTCGCCCCTCACGTGAGCCTGCGCCTCTCTGCGGCATGGCGACACTGCTCAGCAGGGTTGTGCCAACAGCGGCATGACAGTAAACACAAGTATGCACATGTTCCCTGCCCCCTGGGTATGGACCCAGAGGCACGTGCAAGCAGCACGATGTCATATGCCAGACAATTCATACGGCACGCCGTGTGCTGCTGAGGTCCTTGCTGCTAAGTCGGCGTCCTTGTCAACTGACCGTCACGTAATATTTGAGAATTTGCTGGGCTGTCTGTGTAACTGGCTTGGTGCTGATGCCAGTGCTGCTTGCTGATATGCACAAGGACACCTGACATAGATAGTTGCATCTTGCACGAGGGGATCCCCACCTGTGTGCTGGACTCTCTGCAGCTGCTGATGCGGTCGTTGGGCTGCTGCGCTGACGTGGCACCCAAGCCGATGACGCTGGCAGCTGCACAGGCACGCGGGCGGGACCATGCGGCGGTCTGTCTGTATGCGTGCCTGGAGCTGCCGGCCGCCATTCTGCAGGTGAGAGCCGTTCCGGGTCCTGTCAGGCGTTGGGAGCTTGACACTCGTGCATCAGCTCATTCAGGAACGCCATTGAAATGACGCACACCCAACCCTGCGGCTTGTTCTACCCAGACACAACCGTACGCAGTACCCTTCAGCCTTGGTTTTGCACCATCTTGGGTGCTTACAGTAAATTGAGGGGCTACGGGAGCCTGCAAGCATTGCAAGCGTCCCGGCAGGTTGCATGGCATGAGCAGGATCTGGTGATCACAGGATCTGGGGGTGCTGTGCCAGCCTGGCGGCACCGGCGAACGGCTTCTGGCCTCAAAGTCGCCTGTACAGGTGAGAGTCAGGGCCGCAGTGAAGCAGTCACAGAGAATGTGTCCTCCGACCAAGATGTAACACATATGAGCTTCTATCATACGTTTCTGATCCTAGTATCCTGGTCCAGAAGCACAGGAATGGATACGCGGTCTGGGCAGATGCTGCGAGCATAGACGAAGATGTTTTGCTTGCATTGGACGGCAGACAATTTTGGCATGAGCCAGCTTCAAGGCACACTGTGCTGCTCTGCAGCTGCTGTGCGGCAGGTTGCAGCAGCAGATGCGGGGTTTATGTGCCACCACAGTGGCAATGGTTGTTGTCAGAATGATTGTTGTCGATGAGTGTCACAGAGATCTGCTGCTCTGCAGCTGTGTGGCAGGGAGCAGCAGGAGATGCAGAGACTGTACCTCAGCAGGCATCGAATGGAGATAGTTGAGACGATGTTGAGTGGCACACAGGCATTCCGCTGCTCTGCAGCTGCTGTGCAACGTGCAAGAGCAGAAGATGTGGGATGTGTACGCCAGTACGCTAGCGATGGGGATGGTATTAATCGCAGTCAATGGTCAAGAAAACCATTCGCTGCTCTGCAGCTGCTGTGGTAATGGGGAGGAGGAGGAGACGCGGGACGTGTACGCCGGCAAGCTGGCAATGATGTTGATGAAGATTTGTGGGCAAGGACTATAAGCATCTTGCTCCTCTGCAGCTGCTGTGCGACGGGGAGGAGGAGACGCGGGATGTGTATGCCAGCACGCTGGCGATGGAGGCCACGGACATCCTGTCAGGTGCCGCGCTGCAGCTGCCCGGCCGTCTTTCAAATTTGCAGTGAATGTGACTCACTTTGCGGTGAAGGAAAGGAACATCTCGCATATACAGCAATGTGGTCTTCCACGAATACTGTACTCCAGAGTACATATGACAGTCATGTTCAACAATTATGCATGTTGTTTGACATGCATAATGTGACAGTCCTATCAGGTGCCGCGCTGCACAGCTGCTCGGATGTGGATTCAGTAGGCAGACACCTGTGCATTACAGCAGTGTCATTTCTAGTGAACGTGTAACACACACGGTTTGGACTCAATGTATGACAGACACACATCGTCATGTGGTCAGGAGCCACGCTGCAGCTGCTCGGCTCCGCAATGGCAAAGGGGCCGCTGGCCATCGCCGCGGTGTTGGAGCTGCTGACTGCCAACAAAGCATTGGAGGTGCATCCTGCTGTTATTATATCATAACCTGCTGTTGGGATGTGTCATTGACGCGAGCTTTCCTGTGTGCTTATTTTTTTGCTGCTCAGCGGGGCGCCAGTTGAATTTTGGCAGGCGGGGCAGGCGGCGGCACTCTGCACGATGTTGTGCTGATCTGAATCAGCAGACGCATTGGCCAGCTGTCATGCCGCGCAACGTGAGAGCTCGCTGTCCAACTTTCTAGTTGCTGGCTGAGAAATTTAGACAAGACCAAGCAGAAGCTGTGACCTGCCACAAGGGCCGCAGGCACGGCTGCATCTGCATGCATGTCCGCTAGTACACATGCTGGCGTCAAGCAGCAGATTCCTCAGTCTTGTACGGATTGAGTCGCAGGGCCTGCAGGCGATGCTGCGGCTGCCACGCTGCATCAGCGCCCACATCATGCGCGAGAGAGACTACGGCAAGCACTCCGGGGTGCTGCGGGCTGCGAATGCACTGGCGGCAGCCGCCGGCGCAGCCGCAGACCTGCTGGCGGACTGTGGCACGACTGGCAGCGGCGCTACGCTGTCAACCGACGTGCTGGTCGCTGCGGTGACGTCCGCAACGGCGCTGCTGGCGGCGGCGGCCGCGACGGTAGACGAGGACACGCAGAAAGCCAAGGGGCGTGCAGATGCCAAGCGGAGCGGCAAGTCCGGCAGAGGCAGCAAAAGCGGCAGAAGCGGCAGCAGCGACGCGTGCAGCGCCGCAGCCGGCGCGTCAGGAGGAGAGGCCTTGCGGCTGACCGCTACAGGGTGTGGCATCCTGGCCACGGTCCTGCCGCAGCTGCGGCCCGGCTCCCGGGGAACGGCACAGGCAGTCGCCAAAGCCGTCGGCGCACTCGCCGCCGCGCTCACGTGGGCCTCCCGACTGCGGCTGGTACTGAAGGCCATCCAGAGAGACATCCTGGAGAACGGCTGCAAGGCGCTGGCGGCGGCCATGGCCTCCCGCCCCGCCGGCCGCGGGAAGGCGCTTGCCATTGGCAGCGGCGTAGACTGGGGCGAGCAGGCGGATGCGCTGAGGCGCAGTTTGGCGGCACCAGTGTGGCAGCAGCTGCAGGGTCCAGCGCAGGATCTGAGAGCCGCTCTGGGTGTGGCTGCAGGCACAGCATGACAACGATCGTGGTTGAGGTTGCCGTGGAGCGAGCAGGAACTCAGCCTGCAGAAGCTGCACAGTCCTTCACCGATGACGGCTACGCCTCATGTGTCTGTGTTGTCGTGTTGTTGCTTCATTCGTCAGTCGGCCAGTCAGTTTGCCAAGTTTCTAATCCCTGCTGGATTATCTGTGGACTATCTTTGTTTGCATGTTTGTCATTATGGCGGTGGATTGCTGCCACTTGATTTGGGTCCTGTTGCCATTGTTTGCAAGTGAGTTTCAGGGTTTGTGACCAGAGAGGTGAAATATTTCTTGGACACAGGGAACGATTACCGCAGCACACGTGTTTTACCAGACCGCCATGCTTGCGCATGATTGCCAAAGACCGTTGACTCGTTGATTGCCTCGTTGAAGGCCGAGTTAGCATCCGACTACACGCATCGTACTCTTTCAAGAGAGGATTGGCTGAAATCCCTGCCATCAGCACCTAGCTTGACAAATGTCGCTTGGGAAACACAGCCTCTTGCAGCTGACAAGAATCGTGTAACACTTGAAAGGCTCAACTGGCTGGCCTAAGCGGGCTCTCCATTGCACCAGTCTGAACAGGTGTGCCTGCTGATCTGCCGCTGCAGGCATGCATGCAATGCCTTGCAAATCTTGCAGACTGCAGCAAAGCTTGCCCTTGCTGCACCCACTGCAGCTAATCTAGTAGACTTTACAGCTGTGTTTGTATCCACGATGCAGGTACAAGGCAGAGTTATGGCTCCGCCCACCATAGCAGAGTCGGAGGCGGCTTTGCTGCCGCATTTGGAGGGCAGATCGCCTTCTGCCCGCGGCAAGGCACTCGTTGAGGCGCTCATTGAGAATGAGACCTTGAGGCAAGAGACATGTGGATCCCAAAGGGCCTGTCCAGTCCGTCCTTGTTGTGCTTGCCACCGTGCGCATCTGCAGAGGCGAGGCTGGCTGCGCCTTGATGGGATCCTGTCTGCACGTTGAACAGCATGGACAGATGCGTGCATGCAGGGTTCCAGGCGTCAGTAAAGCCGATCCCGTGCAGGAGGCAGTCGTGACGCTTTGCATGGCTTGCTGCGGAATGCCTGCCGGCACTGGCAGCCGGCGCGCTGTCCGCGCTGTCGCTGCGGTCGCATGACGGCGTCGAGCTGGTGGCGCACTCGATGCACATCCTGCTGTGGATCGACTCGCTGCCCGCGTTGGCCCAGGCCCTCAGGTGAGGGTTTGCATGACATGATGCTGTGCGACAGGGCGACACGCAAGCGTTGCGGCATGACTGAAACCAGTTGTATAACTAGTAGTTTCACCGACGCATTGTGACCAGCTGTCAAGGGTGACCTGTGCACAGGCGGATCGACGTCCTGGATGCTGTGGCGGCTGAGGCACCGGCTGCGCTGCCCCTTCTGGCCACCCAGATGACGCAGGCACTATGCATCGTGCTACAGGCCCCCTTTAGGCGAGGCTGTTGCTGATAGGGCTGCACAAGTCGATTGTGCCCAAGAGGCACACAGTCTGATATGCATAAGCCGACACAAACACCACCAAAAGTCTCAGCAGTTAGGCAATCATGTTCTGGACACCAAAATTGTTTCAGCATCACCTGTGAAGTGTCTTCCATGGCGCAGCGCGTGTGCAATCTGCATGTGAAAGCCGACGATCTAACTGAGTCCGTCGCATGCTGCCCTGGGCAGGTTGCAGCTGCGGTCTGCGGGGTGATATCTTTGCTGAAGCGCACTAACGGCAGCCACCACTGCAATTAATTCGCCTTGGGTTTGACCGCAAAAGCTGTCAACCTGCTGCAGGGGCTGCAGGTGATGCTGCGACTGCCGCCGGGGGTGTCGTTTGCCTTCACATGAGCTCCCTCGCCAATGCCGCCACCCAAACTTCATGCACCTGACCGCTTCGAGTCTGTACATCTTCAACGTGCTGCAGGGGCTGCAGGCGATGTTGCGGCTGCCGCCGGGGGTGTCGTGCCTCTTCAGCCACCCAGGCGGCGAGCACCAAACCTGCATCTGGCTGACTGTTTTACGTCCAAACATCCTTTCAAACATGCTTCCGGGGCTGCAGGCGATGCTGCGGTTGCCGCCTGGGGTGTCGTGCCTCTCTTCAGCCGCGGAGACATCGAACACTGCATCTGCATACAGCTTGCTGTTCCAACTCCGCTCATTGATGAAATGCTGCAGGGACTGCAGGCGATGCTGCGGCTGCCACCAGGGGTGTCGTGCCTGTTCAGTCACGGCGACGGCGACCACTGTCACGAGTCCGGCGTGCTGCGAGCGGCGCATGCGCTGTTGGCCGCCGCCGGAGCTGCAGCAGACGCGCTCGCCGGCGGCGCCGCCGGCCTGCCAGATGACGTCATCCTCGTGGCGGCGGAGTCGGCAGTCGCATTGCTGCAGGCGGCGTCGACGATGGCGGAGGGCCGCGTCGGCATCATCATCGATGCTGACAGCGGCAGGCCAATCGTTACCAGGCAGACCGCCGGCACACCGGCCATAGATGCAGCCCGCTGCACAGCTACAGGGTGCGAGATCCTATCCACCGTCCTGCCGCGGCTGCAGCCGGGTTCCGTGGGCGCGCCGGCGGCGGTCGAGGCGGCAGTGTCAGCCGTCAGCGCTGCGGTCACGTGGGTGGTCGGTTTGCGGCAGCTGCCAAGGGCGCTGCAGCGGGACATCCTGTCGGACGGCTGCCGGGCACTGGCGGCGGCGACGAAGCACGCTGCCGGCAGGCGGATGCTGCAGGGCGGCGGCAGTGCGGACTGGGGCCGGCAGGCGGCCGCGCTGCGGCGTGCCCTGGTGGCGCCGGCATGGCAGCAGCTGCAGGGTCCGGCGGGTGGTGTGAAAGCCGCTCTGACTGCGGCTGTCGACACAGCATGACAGCGCCGGTGTGGGGAGGCTGTGGCGGAGGGGACGGAGCTCAGCTTGCAGTTCCGCGTAGCATTTGTGGCGGGAGCTTGCATGTGCATCAGATGACGCGGTAGCTGCTCTGTGATTGCCGCTTTTCCTGATAGACACTAGAGGTCTTGACGGCAGCACCAACCACCGCCACTCAGCCAGCTACTGAATAGCAGTGTTGTGGATCCTGCATGAGCTGATGGACGCAAGAAGTGGCAGGCATATTATTCCGGCAAGAGAGGCAGCGCCCTACGTGCGGCGGAACCAACATCCTACTACCCTACCGTTGCAAGATTAAACCTTCTCGAGTTCTGTCTCCATCTTGCAAACTGTTGAACGGCATTGCACCTGTTGCCGTAACATCAATGGATATAGACACATCAAGGGCATAGAGTCAGCAGCTGGTACAATTCGGCGGCCAGTCGGGCGGCCATGTCCAGATTCCAGGGCAGCTGCTGATCGGCTGATGCATCAACAGCCGATCCCGTGCAGCGCACCTTACATACAGCCATCACTGCCCCAGGGTCATTCCGAGTCGCTTCAGGGCGCAACTTCATCGCAATCATGACGAGGTCTAGCTTGGTCGCCAAGCTTTGCGTGGTGGCATGCGTTCTCCTGGCCGTGTGCCCCTCAGGTGAGCGACGTGCGCGTGCGGCACCATGCTTTGGCGCTCCTCCCGTCTATACCTGCTTTGCGATGTTTGTGCAGAAGTTTCACACGAAGAGCTCGTCGCGGATGCATGCCGCAGCTTTCAGCATGAACGAAAATCGATCATGCCCAAGAAGAAGCCTCTTTACGCTGTGTGCAACCTTCGGATGCTTCCTGATTGCGCTGCAGGTTCGGCGCAGCAGGAGTGCTCCACTGGCACTGAAAACTGCTGCGTTACGGTCCAGCCCGCCAGTGCCGACGAGGCCGCCGCGCTGCTCAAGGACCTGGGTGAGAAGGTGGACCCAAACACTGTAATCGGCATCAGCTGTTCACCAACCTCCGTCGTTGGCGTCGGAGGGATCAGTTGCTCTGAGCAGCTGGTCTGCTGCGAGCGAGCTGACCTCAACGGTCTCGTCAACATCGGCTGCACTCCGCTGGGTGGACTCCGCTGACACGGTGTTTGGGTAACACAGCTTGTCATCGTGTCCCTATGAAGCGGAAAGCGCCTTGCTCAGACGTGAAGTCATCGACGCTTGATCAAGTTGCAGAGTGAGCAGTGTGAGACGCTTGCACGCTGGGTGAGTTGAGTTGGTGCTGCACATGATGCTGTAAGTTCGTGCAGCATTGATCCGACCAAGTTGCTCGGATGTGAGGCGGAACAAACACTATTTGAGCTGCATACATACGCCATTTGAACGCCGTCTGTGATCTGCAAGTTGATATTGTGGCTAGCCTGAAATAGGAGAGACAGGATGACCCAGTCACGTGCATGCCTACAAGAACGTCTGACTGCGTGACTGCCGAGTCGCGCGGTGGGTTTCAGGCGCCAGGACATCCTGAAGGCAACGCTGTTAGCTGCAGAGCGGTCGAACCCGCGATCGACTCGAATTGACCATCGATCTTCTCTTGCAACACATCACCCCTCGGTTGCGGCTTATGCCACTTCTTGAGCACCAGCAAACGACGGAGAGTGATGGCAAGCTCGGTGTGGAACCGCATTCTGATCACGCCACATCAAACTGCGGATGCAGGGGTCAACATCGCAAGAACCATCTGAGAGGCTTCTCCTTTCCGCCTATCTGTGCCGAGGAGGTTACTGCAGCCAACTTCTCCTTTGCTCATCAGCTTGTTCGACATCGTTGAATGCTTCAAGTGCACCATACGCAACTGAAGTGCGTGGCGAAGGTGCACGGCGTCAGCGTGCACTGTCCAGCGGCTGGTTATTTTGCATGCACTTTCTTGGCACCTCAGAAGCTGACCATTGCGGGTTCGCTCCGCCAAGCTCCGGTCGTGATGGCATGCGTGAAGCTTCTCGCTGCTACAGGCATTTGAGAGGTGCTGCTGCGAGGGTCCAAACCCATCAACAGCCTCAAGCGCACCGCAGCACTGTCCTGCAGTCTGGCTATGCGACCCTCTGTAGCAACCTCCGCTGATTTTACGCTGTCGGGATTCCAGGCAAATTCGCATGTGACGCCGCAGTGCAGGTGAAGACTCAATCAACATCCTATTGCTATGCCAGCCAGCTTGCACCTGTGCAGGTCGTGACATGGTGCAAGTGTCTCAGTCACATGCGTTGAGCCCCTCGGAACTCTGCCTTGAGATTTGGCGAGTCTTGCCGGGCGCAGGCGGCAGACAACTGTATGGCGACAGTCCTGGGCAGCAGCACCCCGGCGCAGCAGCGGGCCTTCTTCGGCCAGCTGCTGGCAGATGCGCCGCCGTCTCACTGCGCCAAGCTGCTGCTCACGGCGCTCAGCAAACGCGAAGTCAGGTGGGAAGCGTCTGCTCCGCATTCCAGGGTATGCCGGCTGGCATGCAGGCATGCACCGGCCCATTCATGCAGCGCACATCCGGCCCACACAATATCAGACGTGTGATGAGCCCCTACTCCAGCAACCGCATCTGTCAATCATGGACGTGGTCCGCCCTCTTGGAAACTGTGAATGTCATCCATCCTCTTCATGCCATGATTGCCGTTCGCCCTGTTTTCGGCAGGGCCGCAGTTGCAACCATCCACCCCATGCAAGACGGCGAATTAGCGTCCGGTGAAGGCGGCAGGGCAGCGCCGCTGCTGTGGCTGGCCGCGAGCTCGGAGCCGCGTGTCGCGGCGGCGGCGCTGGCGGCACTATCGCAGCTGGGGCCGTACCACCGCTATGGCCCCGCCAGATCGTATGAGGCCAGGCTGGCCGACAATTGCGACCAGCTGGTGGCACTGTCGGAGGAGCAGCCGCTCCTTGCCCAGGCCGTGCGGTATGTGATAGCAGCGGCGCAGGACTACAGTTTACCTACACTTCCATCCTTTTGTGAGTAATCTATTGGCGTTGTCGGAGCAGCTGCCGCTCCTCGCCCAGGCTGTGCGGTGCGCGAGAGTGCCCTGCAGTTGTGATCAGCCTGCGGGTTGCATCCTTCCGCAAATGAATTTGATGGCGCTTGTGCAGCAGCTGCTGCTCCTCGCCCAGGTGGTACGGTGCGTGATAGCAGCCTAGGACTGCAATGTGCCCAATCACACCCTTCCATGCAGTGACATGGTGTCTGATGCTCGAAAGGTGAGAGTAACGAAGCATGAGACGCGTATAGCTCAAGCTCGATTAATGCACTAGCCACAACCGTAGTGGTCGGACATCTGGCGAGGTATACTATGTTTGAAGGTGGTGCAACCCTGGAGCCGCTTTGATGGCGCTCGACTCCGCTGTGCAGCGCCTGTGTCGCCGCCACTGGGCACCTCTGGTTTCATCATGGACAGCCAAGCAGTCAACCCTCTCACCCTTTCCAGGCTGCTTGCTGTGCAGGATGCTATGGCTGCCGGGGCCCTGGCTGCCGTTGCTGCTGCTGGCGGTGTAGATTCTCTGCAACACTATCAAACACCTGGTGCCCATGAATGCAGCTTCTCTTCGGCAGGGTGCCAAATTCGCTGGACGCACTCGCTGCGAAGCATTCGGCAGCGCTGCCGCTGTTGGTGGAGCAAATGCTGGAGCCGCCAGCCGACTCCGATGCCCCGTACAATCATGTTGCTCCATATTGCACTTGCAGGCGGCCCGCGGCGCTGGGAGCCCTGGCCGCACAGGACGCGGCCGCGCTGCCGCTGCCGGTGGTGCAGACGCTGGAGCTGCCGGGTGCATGTTGCCAGCCTGCTGTGCTGACCTTGCACCACTGATGCGCAGGGCGGGGTGGAGAGGATGTCCTGGCCGCGGAGGCCACGGCCGCGCTACTGGTGCAGACGGGGGTGCCCTCGTCAACTTTTGGACCCCACACACTGTCTCACACTGGCAGCATTTCCCCTGCAGGCGGCCTGCAGTGTTGGATGCCTTGGTCGCACAGGATGCGGCCGCGCTGCCGCTGCTGGTCGTGCAGCCGCTGGAGCCGCCGGTGCACCTCGGCACGGACAGGACCCAGGCCGCCGCGGGCTCTTCCGACAGAAGCATAGTGCGGCAGCTGCAGCAGGCGACGGCGGAGGCTCTGGCGCCGGCTGCTCACCGCACGGCGGCCGCCGCAGCCGCCGTGCCTGTCAACAGGTGCGGGTTTGAGGATTGATGCAGTCAGCTGGGCAACCACGAGGCTGATTGCAGCTGGCGCCGGCCGCTTGCCAAACGGCGGTCGCCGCAGCCGCCATGCCGATCAGGTGCTAAGAATCTCTCGATCCTTTCCGCGAAATGGCTTGCTTTGCCAGTGATAAGAGCACATGCAGCCGACATGCCATTGAAGACATGCGCATCAAAAGGTGCGCGGCTGCAATCAGCTGGTTGCCTTAAATTTCACAGAGTAAAATTTAATTAGGCTACCAAAAGGTCGTTGATAAAATTAATGACGCGGTGGGGTCATAGACATGCATCAGGATGTGCAGCTGCACCAGAGGCTTTCATGGGTCACGCGGGCGCCAGGACTGATTGAGTTGTGGCGGAGGGGGCTGTACGGGCTTTGGGTGTTGCCTGAGGGGTCTGTTGCTGTGGCATATTGATGCAAACTGTTGCGAGGCAGCCTGACAAGTCGACTGTTTTGCAGCCTGGAGGCAGCGGCCATCTTAGGCATCCGAAGGGGACCAAGCTTACCTGTCACTGCGCTGAGATCTCTGCTTGCTTTGGGAGACTCATGGGTCTCTGCGGTGGCAAGGCGACACGAACTCCGACTCAGATCAGTGACGTTGTCTGCCTTGCAGGAGCTGACACGGCTGTGCCAGCCTGGCAGCATAGGGGTTCGCCTCCTGCAGTCAAAGTCGCCAGTGCAGGTACAGATCGTGACCCTGCCAAGCCGTTGCTGTGCATGCTATTCAGATTCTGCGCACACAGCTTTGAGTCACACCGGTGGTGACTTTGCAGCTGCTGCCGCCTGGCATGATGTGTCCGACGAGAACCGCCTCCCCATGGGACACCCATGTCCAGCACCCCGCATGCCACCACATGCACCGCTGCGCTTCCCCAGGCGCTGCTGCAGGCGACAGAACTGCCTTGCCGCCTAGTTGGTGCTTCAAGCTCCAGTCCGGTTGTGGTTCTATCCTGCTGTGCAGCTCATCGGCCGCAAGTCCCCGGCGCCGGAGCGGCTGCGCCTGCACGCGGGCATGGCGGCGAAGGCGGCGACGGATACCCTGTACGCGTCCACGCTGCAGCTGCTGGGCCGCGCAACTTGCCAGGGGCCCGCCGTGACTTCGGCGGCGCTGCAGCTGCTGACTGCCAAAGGCGCTCTGGAGGTGAATCTGCCGGAAATCCACCGGGTCCCTTGCATTGCATGCAATCAAAAGCGCGCGACCGCCACAGGGCCCGCCGAGGCCGCGGCGGCGCTGCAGCTGCTGACTGCCAAAGGCGCTCTGGAGGTGAATCTGCCGGAAATCCACCGGGTCCCTTGCATTGCATGCAATCAAAAGCGCGCGACCGCCACAGGGCCCGCCGAGGCCGCGGCGGCGCTGCAGCTGCTGACGGCGAAAGGCGCTCTGCAGGTATTTGGTCAGAAGTGCAAAATTCTCACTGACTCCCTTGCATTGTGCGCAACCGGAATCGCTCAGATTTGGGATGGGACCATCGCAGCCGCGGCGGCGCTGCAGCTCTGACAGCGAAGGGCGCTCTGGAGGTACATGGCCAAAAGTGGCGGAATTCACCGACTCCCTTGCATCGTGTGCAACCAAAACCGCTCAGAATTGACCCGGAACCGCTGCAGCCGCGGCGGCGCTGCAGCTGCTGACGGCGACAGGCGCTCTGGAGGTAGATCTGCCGGAATTTCAAGCTCCTTTCAGTTGCCTGCAACCTGCAAACGCTCAGAGCTGCGATAGGAAAGGGGATTTGCGGGTGCTGCAGCGGCTCTCAGGGTGCCGAGCGCCAAGGATGACTTGCAGGTGCGCCAGGGCGACTGCGCCGTTCTGAAATTTGACTGGCAAGTCTGTGTGGTGGCAGAACCCTCCTTGGTCACTGTGACGGGACAATATCAGGGGTGCACACTCTGCAAGAGTAATCGCCACGATGCCCCACTCCGTAGAGGCTGCAGGCAACGCTGCAGCTTTCGCGCCAGCTGTCCTGCAGCATCACTCAACCCAACCTCGATCAAAACTGATGACCACCCGTCCTGCAGGGTCTGCAGGCGAAGCTGCAAACACCGCGCCGGATCTCCTGCAGCTTCATGCGGCGCCGCGGCGGCGGCGACCACAGCTCGCAGTCCGGCCCGCTGCGGGCGGCGCAGGCGCTGCCGGCACTAGGGTTTAGGGTTTGGCGGCGCCGCAGCAGATGTGCTCGGCGACGGCGGCGCGAGCCTGCCGGACGGCGTGGTGCTCGCCGCGGCGCAGTCCGCGACGGCGTTGCTGGAGTCGGCGGCGACGATGGCGGATGAGGATGTCACATCGCTGCTGGCTGGGAGTTCAAGTGGAGGTGCCCGGGGCAGCCGGGGCAGCGGCGGCGGCCGCCTCGGCAGCCTGGGCGACAGCGCCGCGTGCGGCGAGGCCATGCGGCTGAGCGCGACGGGCTGCGGCGCCCTGGCCGCCCTCCTGCCCCGGGTGCCGTCCGGGAGCCGGTCGGCTGCTGACGCGGTCGCCGGGGCCGTCGCGGCGTTGGGCACGTCGCTGGCGTGGGCGGCCGGCCTGTGCAAGGCGCCAAAAGCCGCCCAGCAGGCGATCCTGACGGACGCCTGCGCCGCGCTGGCGGCGGCGGCGGTGGCGCATGCTGTCGCCTGGAAGATGCTTGCGGCGGATGGCGCAGGGGAGTGGGGCACGCTGGTAGCCGCCATGCGGCAGGCGCTGCCAAAGCCGATGTGGCAGCAGCTGCGGCAATTGGTGGCGGCAGTCGACGCCGTGCTGTCGCCGCCGCCGCTGCTGGCGCCGCCGCTGCTGCCGTCTTGCACAGCCACACCGGCTTGCAGCGCCTGATGACTTCTATGTGGCTGGTGCGACTGGAGCGACACTGCTGCAGAACTTTGGTTATTCTCTCGGGCACAACTGAATGTTGCCTCGTCTTGTGAAGTTGATTCATTCGGATTCAGATTGATTTCGGCGAGAAACAAGGTTGCATGCATCACACCTCTGAAGGCAAATCGGTCTTTGTTGTGGTCAGCCCTGGAATTTCTAGGTTTCTAGAAACGGGACACTCTGGCAAGTCTTAGAATTCACCGGCTCAAGTCTAGACAATGCTGCTGACTGCGGTCCTTTTGATCTGACGAACCCAGCTTGCCACGCGACGCACTGTGCGACGTGATGCAGACTCAGGCGCAGGCTCTGAGCGGCAGCGCGGGCTCAGCCGCCCAGCAGGTGAGCCAGGGGTGTCGGAAACATGGCCAGTCACGGCGGCTAGTTGCACGACATGGCGGTGTCCAGGCAGCAACAGCTGTGTGGCAGCATATCAGATTGCCTGCGCAGTGTCTCTGTGGCTAAGAATTACAGCAGCTGGTCGAAAACGTAGTCAGAAGGTGGTCACTTGGTGTTCGCTGGCATGGTGTCGGCCCAGCAACAGAGGTCTGCAGCTCGGTCTTGCCAGCAAGGCAGGCGGTGACTATATGTGTTTAAAGGCCAGATATATCTACGAGCGGCTGCGCTCTGCAATATGCCTCGATCGAGATCACAATCGCGATGTTTGCTGTCCAGGTGCTGAGGAACAGGACGACCTCAACATCGCACAGCCCGCTGCCGCGGCAGCCACAGCAGACAGCGCGACCAGCAAGGGGGTCTCGACTGGTACGTGCGGCCGGAGCGTGCTTTGCTGGCCACAGTTGAACCATGCATGCGCGCCAATGTCTTCTAGAAAGTTCAGCGCATTGCTGGTGCTCAACCTGAGGGCCATGCAGGATTTCGGCTGGTCTGAGTGCCTCCTCTGAGCATTTCACAACCCTGTATCAGGTCCTCCATGAGACCGTGGCTCATTTGCGAAACATGTGCACGATGAGCTCCGCTGCTCGCCGCTGATGATCTGCAATTCTGATTGCAGGTCACGAAGGCAGCGGAGTCGAAGACCATTGTCTTTGACAACGCCTCGCGGGCGCGGCTGCAGGACGGCATCAACAAAGTCGCTGATGCTGTTGGTGTGACGCTTGGACCCCGAGGTGAGCTACAACTGCAAACCCTACCGATGTACAAGCCAGGTAGTCAGCGGCGGAGAGGTGGCAGCACACCACCCTGCCGCAAGGACAGCAGCAGTGGGAGCAGAACTGTGACGGCGACGTCAGCCAAGGCCACACAGAGGTAGCAGGGCCAGGATTTACCCGACTTTGGGGCAGGCCTGCTGCAACGCCGCCAGCGTGCTGCCCATACCCGACGCGCTCCGAAGGCTGCTGGCGAGCTCGCAAATCTGTTGCGTGCGCAGGCCGCAACGTGGTGCTGGAGCAGAGCTACGGCGTGCCGCAGGTCATCAATGATGGCGTGTCCATTGCACGCGCCATTGAGCTGGAGGACCCCTTTGAGAACGCTGGCGCACAGCTGATCAAGGAGGTGAGTGGCTATGCTTGACAGTGGAACTTCGCGGCATGATGCACTGTCACGCAGAACCAGACCACACGCGCATGTCAGCACTATCAAGCTAAGGGGACCATGGTGAGATCAGTGGCCCGCTGTCAATTGAGGAGTCAGCTCCTGGTAAATCAATGAGACTGCATCGAATACACAAAGGCGCCTTCAGACAGCTATCCAGGGTCCATGGGCAAGAGTCACGTGGTTCGTGGAGACATTAACACCAGGCAGCGGTAGCGTCGCTCGCAAAAGTCAGCTGCCAGACGCACAATGGCCCCGCTGCACAGGTGGCAGGCAGGACGAACGACTCAGCTGGTGACGGCACGACGACAGCCTCAGTCCTGGCGCGGGAGATCATTCACTACGGCCTCCAGGTGAGGTGGCGCATGCACCGGAACCCTTGCAAGCTTCCAAGTGTATTGCTGCACCATCTTGCAGCCTCTAAAGCCCCAATGCAGCCTCCAAGCTGTGTGTCCCCTGACCACACACACCCCAGCATGCTTTGCATTGTTCCGCAATGCTGCAGTATTGCCTGTGGCGCAGCTCAGCCAGCACCGAGCGCTGCATCATACACGCTACTGGCGATGATGTCTCTAGCCTGCAATGCCACATGATTCGTAATCTCGGGTACATCATCACAGGCGGTCACCAGCGGCGCCAACCCGGTCAGCATCAAGCGCGGCATCGACAAGACGTGCACGCACCTGGTGGAGCGGCTGCGCGAGCTGGCGCGCCCCGTCAAGGGCAGCCAGGACATCCGGGTGGGTGCCTGCACAAGTCATCGATATTGTAGTCAACCTCTATGAGAAACAAGATCTTTTGAGGTGCTCACGCTCCTGATGAGCTACCTGTGAAAGCTGGCGCGCCCCGTCAAGGGCAGCCAGGACATTCGGGTGAGCATGACTCAAGGAAACCGGCGGTGGCGCGTGTGTAGATGTCAGCATGGTGTGTGCTGCTGTGCCCAGGTCTGCTTGTGCGCACACAGCAGCAAGGTTGGTGCCGGTTGGGGGGTCGAGCAAGCTGCTGCTGAACATGCTGCTGCTGCGAATGCAGAGCGTAGCGTCCATCTCAGCCGGCAACGACCGTGTGATTGGCGACATGATCGCAGAGGCGCTCGATAAGGTGGGACTAATCCTCATGGCGCTGCTCCTCAAAAGCACTGCGCCGGATGGACAGCTGCATGTCCACCTGTATCGACACATTACACCTTGGCTGGTATCTGATCAGAGAGTCACAGGGAAGCTCATCCAGCTCCTTGCTGGGGTGGTGACCATGTGGCATGGCGTATGCCGAGGTCTGTGATGACGCAATTTGTGATTCGGTCTGCACACTGAGTTCGAAATGCACCTGCAGGTGGGCTCGGACGGCGTGCTGTCCATCGAGAACTCCAACACCATGGAGACGTGCGTGGAGGTGGAGGAGGGCATGTCCATCGACCGCGGCTTCATCTCGCGGGAGATGATCACCAACCAGGTGATGCAGAGCTGCATGCAACAACGCATCTGTCTGCCCCGCAACCGAGGGCACCGTTCTCGACGTACCTGCGCTCATTCTGATCACAGATCAGGGGCTTCATGTCACCCTGCACACGCGCTCATCCTCATCACAGGTCAGGAGCTGCACGGTCACTGTGCACTGACGGGCGCCTCACACTGAAACCCTATCTGCGCTGCAGGAGCGGCTGCTGGTGGAGTACGACAACGCGCGCATCATGATCACGGACCAGAAGCTGGAGTCCATCAAGGACGTGATGGGCATCCTGGAGGCAGCCGCCAAGGCCACCGGGCCGCTGGTCATCATCGCCGAGGATGTCACGGTGAGACACTGTGCCACTCCGGAACTGGCATCAAAGACCACAATATTAAAAAATACAAAGTATTTTTTATCACAGGTAGCTGGCTACCAAAAGGCTTGTTTTCAAAGGTAAGAAAAAACAAACCTTTGCCCCTCTCAGAAACAGGCGAGATGATGTGACGAGCACCTTGGAGGCCGCCGCCAACCATCAGCCTGCTAGGAATGACACGGAGGGAGCATCCACCATGCCCCAGCGCGCGAAGGTTGCGAGGAGCTCTCTGTGCACTCTCATAGAACCATTGGCACACGATCAGATGTAGACAGGTATGCACCAAAGGTGGGCACCGCAACAATATGCATCACCTCCTCCACTGGTTGCCGCGCAGGGGTGGGCAGTGCAGGAATGAGTCACCATATATCTATGAGCCAGCAGGGCGATGCGCTTTTGCAAATCAATCGCTGGGTGTGGTGATGGTCATGCAGCACTGCCATCATACCCTTCCAGCGCCAGCTTTAAAATGAGCACATCTGAGGCTGTTGTACTACAGGGAAACGACCTGGCGAGTGTGATCGTGAAGAGGCCGCAGGGCACGCTGGCCGACCTACTTGAAGAAACCCTAAACCCTAAACCCAACCGGCGGCAGTGCCACAGCCTCAACACCACCCCATCTGCAACGTGGTTGCCAGGCTGCGGACTGAGCGTCTGTGATCTGATGTTACAGGGTGACGCCCTGGCGTGCCTGATCGTGAACAAGCTGCGGGGCGTGGTGAACGTGGCAGCCATCAAGGCGCCCGGCTTTGGCGAGCGCCGGAAGGCCCTGCTGCAGGTGAAACATGGACCTTCAGCAGCCGCAGCAGCAGCCTAAGTCTTTGGGCTGCCCACTCATTCGTGCATTTGATTGCCACTGCTTTGCATGCTGCGAGCTTGCGACATCAACAGGAAGCAAGTGCCAAGCTGCAGAGGTTGCGCCAGCTCTGTGCAGAGCCGCATGGCAGCGCGGCTGGCGGCCTGCCACTGTGAGTGGAAATGTGTGTCAGCGGCTGTGGGTGTGCGCAAGTCATGCTGATGCATTCACTACTGCTGCTGCAGGACATTGCCATCGTGACTGGCGCCGAGTACATCGCCAAGGACCTGGGCCTGAAGGTGCTGTATGTTTGCTGATTTTTCATGAATCCATCGACCCTGCTGACCTCTAGACTCCTACCCTTTCATAAGCTACAAAGCGCAGCCGCATGCAGCATTCGACACTTTGCCCATCTATCACTCCAGCCGGCACGGGGTCGTGCCCATGCAGCGGCATCGGCAACACGTACCTGCCTCAGGCACGACAGCTGTTGCATCATGCACGCCGAAGATTTTGTTGCATATCACATCTATTGCATCACACCACCAAAGCAGCATTCGACCAAATGCAGGCGGAGGCAGCCACCCTGGAGCAGCTGGGCACGGCCCGGAAGGTGACCATCCGAGCCAATGAAACCACCATCATCGCGGATGCCGCCAACAAGGAGGAGATCGACATCCGTGTGAGGCAGGTGCGGCTACTTGACCCTCCAACGAGCCCACATCCTGAGATTTTGCGACACGGCGCAGGATACCACCATGTTGGTGGACGCTGCTGATAAGGAGGACATCGACATCCGTGTGCCTCTGCAGAAGGCTGTTGCAGTGTTGAAGGTGGCTGGCGTGTAAGACATGGCAGATCCTGTTCTGCCACTTCATGTATAAACCTAGAGACTGGTGCACTGACCCTGCCTTTGCGCTTCAAATGCAGATCAAGCAACAGCTGGCGGAGACGGACAGCGTGTACGACACAGAGAAGCTGTCGGAGCGCATCGCCAAGCTGGCTGGCGGCGTGGCCGTCATCAAGGTGCTTGTCACATCTGCCCTCTCAAAACCCATGTTGCATCAGCACATTCGTGGTGCAGCGTCAGAGCTGCAGCATCGGATCGCATGCAGCAAGCGAATGGCGCCTGCATGTGCAGCATCCTGTAATATTTGCGAGAGGTGAAACGAGCATGATTGCGATCGTCATCATGTTGTCATATCCAGGTAGGTGGGCGCGGCATCGGAGGGGGAGTCGGAGCACAGGAAGCTGTGCAGGGAGCGTGCCATCAATGCTTTCCCTTTCATGAAAACCCTTTCAGGCTCCTTGATGAGTGGTCCTCCATATCTGCCACTTCAGGTGGGCGCGGCATCAGAGGGGGAGCCGGAGCACAGGAAGCTGCGCGTGGAGGACGCCAATGAATGCTTCCCTTTCGTGTTGTGCCTTTCAGGCGGCCTTTGCTGAGCATCTTCCCCCTTCTTGCCTTTTAGGTGGGCGCGGCGACAGAGGCGGAGCTGGAGGACAGGAAGCTGCGGGTGGAGGACGCCAAGAACGCCACTTTCGCCGCCGTGGAGGTGTGCCGTGTTCCTTCAGCTCCCTTCGTCCTCCCTGGCAGTCAGCAGCAGAGTCTGCTCCCCCCCTGTTGGGTTGGCATGCATGTTTGCTGCAGAGGCCAAATCTGCTTCTGCGGCTCGACGGGGTGCTTCAAACATTCGAGCTGTTAACATCAGTACATCTTCTGGCTGTCTGGGATCGTCCTTCCAGATGGCGATGCTGTAGTGCTGCACTCGGCAACCTCGTGCCTCCAGTCAATCCAGAACAGTCTTCATGGTGTCAACAGTACGAGTTACTTCACATTGTGGCCCCACCTCTGCAGGAGGGCATCGTGCCTGGCGGCGGCGCGGCGATGCTGCACCTGAGCGAGTTTGTGCCGGCGTTCAAGGACACGCTCGAGGACCCGGAGGAGCAGATGGGCGCTGACATCGTCGGCAAGGCGCTCACGTGAGTGGCCTCCGACAGGCTTCCCAGATTGGCGCTGATTAAAACCCCTGACAAGTGACTCGTGATAGCCTCAAAGACCTAGAGGAGCAGATGGGCGCGGGCATCATGTGAGTGACCTCCGATACACACAGGCCACCAGGCTTCCCTTTTGAATGCTGGACATGCTGACGAGCCTTCCACAACAGTGAAGAGTCCAGAGGCAAAGATGGGCGCACTCACGCTTGGCAAGTTGTTCATGTACAAGGTGCTCTTGGCCGTCACACCGTGCCTCAACTGCCTTTTCCAAGTGTGGTGTGCTGCTGCTGCTTTGCAATGCCCAGCATGTAACCGTAGATTGGGAGTCAGCAGCCTCAGCGCAGCACGAGGCTGAACTTCAGGCAGGTGTTTTCCATCCTGCGACAAGATCGTCCACATCATTGCACCAGCGATGCGTGTTTATCCGAGACCTGGCGGCCCCAAATCGCCTGCACTCGATAGCGAAACGCGCAACAGCGGGTGCCCCCTGTGCACGGCGCCGCGGCAGTGTGCTGTGGCCGCCGCCAGTGACCGCTCGCGGCACCGTGGCAGCCACGGACAACCCCGCCGCCACAGCCTTGTCATCAGCCCCCATGCATCCTACCCTGTTGTCAAGACGCAGCGATTTCACTGAGCATTGCAGCCGTGTGATAGTGTGATGCGCCCGCTTCTGGACACCGCCGCATGGCAGTGTTGTGGCCACAGATAACTTCGAGCCTGTGACCAGACATGCCCAAGGTCAGCTGAGAATGTCGCGCTGTATTTCACTACAGGGCGCCAGCACGCCTCATTGCAGACAACTCAGGCGTCGAGGGCGAGGTCATCGTGCAGCAGCTGCTGGGCAAGCCCTTCGAGCAGGGCTACAACGCGATGGACGACCGGATCGAGGACCTCATCGAGGCTGGCATTATCGACCCCGCCAAGGTGAGGAACTGCTCTGTATGAGGTCAGTTCGTGTGCGATAGTCATGACGCATCTGACAACTGGGTAGGGTCTGCATCACGGCCAGCATGGACGAGGTGAGGGCAGCCTGGCAGCATCAGTCATCTTACTTCACCACAGCATGACATGTAGGATGCTGACATACCCTGCATACCTGCAGCTGTCTGTACGAGCCACGGTCTCCAGCAGCCCAGCAGTCAACATGGCACATTCCATGCGGAGGCAGTGCGCTGTCGCCCATGCCTCTTTTCATGTTGCTTCATATTAACCATAGCTTGGCATTCCTGGCCATGCTGCAGGTGACGCTGACCAACAGGAGTGGCACCGCAGCAGGTGGTCATTGCAATTCGCCCTCGTAGCCGCGTGCTCAATATTACCTACTTCTGTTGCAGGTCATGCGCAGCGGGCTGACGAACGCATGCGGCACCGCGGGCATCATGCTGACGACGCAGGCTGTCGTTGCATTTTGCCCTCATGACCAAACGCTTATGTGATCGTTTGTGGCGCCACAGGTCACCCGCAGCGGGCTGACGAATGCGTGCGGCATTGCGGGCATCATGCTGACGACGCAGGCCGTCATGGTGGAGACGCGCAAGCCCAAGGCGGCCGCCGGCGCCGGCGGCGGCGGTGCTGGCGGACCGCCAGGGGGCATGATGCCCAACGGCATGCCCGCGGGCCTCACCATGTAGAGCGCTGCGCTCTGGAGTCCCCGTTCTGGACCCGCAGTGGAGAGCGGCTACTCATGGGTGGGTCGCCGGCGGATGCTTACTAGCAAAGAGCCCGCAGCTCCTGCCACGCAGCATGTCGGTCACAATCACTAGACCCTGGACAGAGGACGACTGCTACAGGGCAGCCGCTGGGTGGCAGACAGCTTGAAACCAGCGTGCGTGTGGTCTTCCGGCTGATGGTCCTGAGGGCACGACGCGGTCTGAACCGTTGGACAATCTGGGCAAAGGGCGAATGAAAAATCGTTTGGCAGGCGGCGAGTGGCGGTGGCAGTTGGATGTTGTGATTGGCCAACAGAACGGTGTCAAACTCAGTTGTTGCATAGCGTGCGTGTGACGGCCTCTTGCGGATTGGCATAAGATTGCCTCTCAGTCCCTGAACTTTTGTTTACTCACGTTATACGATGTCAGTGGTTATGCAATAAGAGAAATGCTCGAAATATCCAAATGCTTGAAACCAGACAGGCATAAAGGGCTATGCGCGAAGCGACAACGAGACCAAAGTCAAATGAGTTAAACACAGACTGCGACGAGTCACAAAACAATGCGAGTCAACCGCCAACGACAATGCAACAGGACCATGAACAACAAGGCACACTGAACCGATACAAGCGTCTGATGAGGACACAAGGTCTGGCAGAGGCCGCCACTCTACTGTGCGTGCGCACATAGCACTTGAGCAGCACCCGCCACGACCTCATCCCGACCGACTGGTTGTCTAAATCAAACGTTGGATCAGATGTAGAGATGTCAAACACCTCGTAGGAACAATCGACAGCCAAGAAGTCACAGGCAGCAGTGCTCAGCTGGCGAGCAACACGGCTGCATGCCATGGCGTAGAGCCTCTGCCACACCCATTTGACTGTCAAAGTTCGCTGATGACGGTGATTTGCATTGGCAACAATGCCGGCGGTGCCATCAGCACTTGTGGAAGACGTGATCAGCCGACGTGTGGCACTGTTGACACGAGGTTGGTGGTGGGGTTGTAGAAGATGTTGACGCGATTGGAATTGTGCTCGAAGGTTGTGAAGGTGCCCTGCAGCACAGATAGATCAGCACTGAAAGCTGAGCTGACACGCCCTCACCAGCCTGAGTGAGGCTGGAGGTGTGAATTCTCTCTATAACATTGCAAGGCCAGTGCAATGCAGTGACGCTGAGGTTAGGATTGGGGTCGGAAAATGACATCAGCAGCGCTGTCTCACCTGTGGCAGGACCTGGGTGAAGAACCCCAACGCCGACACCACCTGGTTGGCATACTCCTTCGGCTTGCCTGCAAGCATGCGGGGACATTTGCATTGGACTTGCGCCCGTTTGTGCCCCAGGCAAGCTGCGCCATGCAAGCAGCTGCTGACGTACCATGAATGCGCAGCACTCATGCATATTAGTTGGCTAACCGTAGACAGCACAGCATGCCAGGTTCCAATCATAGTCTGAAACCAGCACGTACGCACCCAGGAGCTGCGGAAACGTCTGCGGCCGGTTGTCTGGCGGCGACGGCGGCGTCGCCGGTAACACCGGCTGATTTGCTGCGCTTATGACTGTCGTGGTGCCAGATTGCTGCATGATGGTCGTGTCTGCGCCGCTGCCGGCCGTGATGGTTGTTGTCTCCGCCTGCATGCAGAAAGCGATCCATCTCATATTGGTTCTAGCTCTTTGTAGTGCTACAGAAGGGGCACCAGCGGTAGCTGGAGTGCAGCTGGTAGCGCTTTGCAGCACGTCCTTTCTGCGGCGTTGATTTGCGGCGATGAAAAGCTTCCGGTGCGCTGTGAGAATGTGAACGCACACATCGTGTTTTATGACAATGAGCCACAAGTCGCCGTCGGCAAAAAGCGGCATCGACCCGTCAGAAGGCCCGCAAAGTTTCTCAGAAGGATCTTTCATGTTGGGCTGGGCAAAAGACGGGCAGGCGTTGGCAGCTGGTGATCGACAGTTACTCTGACGTCGAAACGTCTGGAACTCGCTAGAAAGCGTAACTTGTCAACCGCTGGTGTCGCAACCGTCACGAACGGCGGCGCTGTCCTTGCACGACAGGAGGCAGCTTTTTGACAGGCACGTATGTCAGACAACAACACGTCCGTCTGCAACAAGAAACACTTCGCTGACTGAAAGGTTGCAAACCGCACCGCAGTCGGTGTCGTGGGCGCCGCGAGCTCTCGACGGGTCGTGAGCCGGGCTGCTGCAAGACTCGCGAGGAGCAGCAGCGCCGCAGTGCAGAAAAGGAGGCGTTGCGCTGCCATATTATCAGACCTTTGCACTATTGCACCCCTTTGCAAGTGCTGATCGGGAGGTGAAGCGCGTAAGATGGCTTTCGACGCGCGATGGCACTGATCTTAAGCAGCCTGGAAACCTAGGCAGCAGGAAGCAGGCTTGCGAGACGGGCTAACTTTACACACACCTCGTAAGTACTGAACGCCGCCTCGCCTGCAAAACCGGTCAGGCGCCATCGGCAACGGCCTTTCTCAGCTCGGCAGCGCGGAGGGGCCGGGGGCCAGGTGAGATGCTGTGCCAGGATCTGCGTGACGCGCTGCCTGCCGGAACGATGCGGACCAGGCGCAACAGAGTGTGCATCTTTGGGCGCAGGCTTGGCCACCATGACGAAGCACAACAATGTCATCCCCAACCAGCACTTCAAGAAGAAGTGGCAGTTCTACGTGAAGACGTGGTTTAACCAGCCAGCCCGCAAAGTCCGCCGCCGCAACGGTGAGGCCTGTGCTGCAGATGGCTGTGCAAAGCTGCTGGGCTGCTGTTACCTTCTTGTAGGGACGCCAGCGCAGGCACATCAGCGCAGCAAACAGTATCTGCAGCACAGCAGCGCAGCCGGCGTGGGACAGATGGACTTCACAGGCAACAGACAAGACAAGGGGCGGGGGCATCAGCCGCAACAGCAGCTCGTCGCAGCGCTGCAGTTCGCGTGGCATCGCAGGCAGCAGGACACACGTGGGCTGACAGCTTGACGCCCGAGCTGGGCGCAGCTGAATGAGGCTTTGCAGCAGGACCGGACCTGCAGCATGGCCAGCATCTGCGAGAGCTGTGAACTCAGGAAACTGTCACTCACAGGCGGCGTAGCCTGCCTTGACAGCATCTGGAGCTGCAGCACGGCCCTGCAGCCGCCAGACAGCCGGTGCTCAACTGCAGCCCCGTCACTGGCAGCGGGTGCAGATGCCACTGTCATGCTGATCGCATGTCTCACACTGACGGCGGTGGCTTGCCGAATTCTGCAGTGCGCAAGGCCAAGGCAGAGGCGGTGTTCCCGCGGCCCACAGCCGGCGCGCTGCGCCCGACCGTGCACGGCCAGACGCTGCGGTACCAGGCCAAGCGGCGGGCGGGCCGCGGTTTCACGCACGAGGAGCTGAAGGTCAGAAGTTGACATCTTACTCAGATCGAAACTCATTGTTTTACTACTGGGTTTCGTCGTTCATATTGGTGCATGGCGAGACGCTATGGTACCAGGCCAAGCATTTGGCGAGCCACAGGCCTCACGCTCGAGAAGCTGAAGGTAGGAGTGTGTGTGGCGTATGCGGCATCCCAGCTTGGGAAAGCCTAGCTGAACACCTGGGCGCAGCTGGTCAACTTGGAACCGGGCTTAGCAGCACACCAGCACCATACAAGGTCCATACAAGCAGTCATTCCAGCAGCCAGCAGTTTTGCCTGTGATCCAGGTGGTATGTGACAGGTTGTGTGCCCTCGCAAACTGTGGAAAGATAGCAGCAAGGTAAAGACAGCAGTGGCAATCGAGATAGCAATGGCGGCTGAGCAGAGCTGCAGTAAATTTTTGCCTTCGAGCAGCCCATCATGTCAAGCTTGCACATTGCACACAGCCAGCACGGAGCACCTGGCAAGCATGGTTTTGCAGTGTACAAGCGGGAGCTTGGCAGCGCGTCCTTATTCTTCAACACGAGGCGAAAGGCGTCCCCAGCATCACATCATGAAAGACTGGGACAAGCCAACAGCGCTTCCATGGCTGCTTTCTGACAATGCTGCTCGGCTTGCTGCCGCAGGAGGCGGGCATCCCCATCAAGCTGGCCCCCAGCATCGGCATCGCGGTGGACCACCGCCGCCGCAACCGCTCCCTGGAGGCCCTGCAGGTGGGTTTAGGGTTTATGGGGCACCCGTCCATCCTCTCCCGCAGCAGGCTGTCGTTTCTAGTGGCAGGCGCTGGTGCCCATACATTCTGCATCGACATAGCAGCGTGGGAGAGCAGCACATGATCACCTGGGCGGTGTGCTGCTAGCCACTGGTATCGACAGCATGCAACATGGCCGTCCAAACTGGTGTTGCTCAGCGGGATCGCAAGGGACCTGAGTGCTGCGTACAGCCTGCTGCAGATCAACTAACTCGTACTGCACCACTGCAGGAGAACGCCAACCGGCTGAAGGCGTACAAGACGAAGCTGGTGGTGTTCCCGCGGCGCGCCAAGAAGCCAAAGGCCGGCGACTCGTCAGCGGAGGAGCTGCAGACGGTGCGTCTGCCTCGCAGTCTCTCCATTGTGGGTGTTGCTGTCTTCGTGCCTGTCTTGCATCAAGAACTCCAAGGTGGACGAGGTTCTCCGCTGGAAAGCTGCAGATGGTGCACTGCATTAGGGCAAACTCAGACGCCCCTAAGTCCAGCCCACTGCATGTCGGCATAGCTCCTGTCTGCGATTGTCCATTCTTCATGGCGCTCCAAAATTGCGCAGCAGCCTGTATTGTAAAAGTGGAGATGCAGCAGCGCATGCACATAGCTAGTCACAAACAGTGTCTAACAGGTCCTGTGTTTGCTGCGTCTGCAGGTGCAGCAGCACGAGGGCCCGCTGCTGCCGACCAAGCGGGAGGCGCCGGCGGTGGAGACGATCGCCGTCACCGACGAGATGAAGGTGCTCCTGTCATTCTCCATGCCCTTTCCACCTCCGTTTACTTTCGCTCAACAGTCTGCAGCAGCTTCTGTTCAGATAGCACCACGAAGCGGGAGGCGCCGGCAGTGGACAACATCGCCGTCGCAGACGAGATGAAGGTGCTCCTGTTATTCTCCATGCCCTTTCCACCTTCATTCAATATCGCTCAACAGTCTGCAGCAGCTTCTGTTCAGATAGAACCACGAAGCGGGAGGCGCCGGCGGTGGAGACCATCGCCGTCACCAACGAGATGAAGGTGCTGCTGCTGTGATTCTCCAGGAACTTTTCACCTGCTTTCGATTCCGCTCAATGGTCTGCAGCAGCTCCTGTTCTGCCAACACCACAAAGCGGAAGGCGCCGGCGGTGGAGACCATCACCATTATCGAGGAGATGAAGGTACTGCACTGTTGGCAACAATGATCACATGCGTGTGCTCCTGTCTTGGCGCGCGGTTGTATGGGACTGCAATGCATTCTGACATGCAGAGCAGTCAGGTTGTCTTCCAGCACGTATGCACGGGCTGGTCGTTGTGCGGCTCGCTGCCGAGGGACTCTGTCAGCCAGGCTGGGGCTGGAGCGCACAATGAAGTGCACCTGGGCCGCCCCAATAACTCCCATACCTGCGTGACCAGTCCTGCTGATGTGTGTCCACTCCAGCAGGGGGAGCGGGCGTACTACAGGCTGCGCCTGGAGCGCATGAACAACAAGCGTCTTGGCGACCTGTACATGTGTGCTGACCGGCCTTGCTGACGTCTTTGCATTTGTCTCGCAGCAGGGGGAGCGGGCGTACTACAGGCTGCGCCTGGAGCGCACCAACAAGAAGCACCTGGGCAAGCGCACGAAGCGCGCCGCCGAGGCCGAGGCCGCCGAGAAGGACAAGGCCAAGTAGACAGGCTGCCTTTCGGGGCGCCCTTTGCTGTGGGGCATTGCCTTTCGGTCGCCTTTCAGCAGCGCTGCTTGTGTCGTGATGGTACAGCGGCGGCACTGGTTGCGCTTGTGGTGCCACTCGGCTTGCTGTGGCTCTGCCCGACATGATGTAAGCTCAACACAGCGGCGGTGTCCATCATGTGGGCATTCGGATCTGCCACGCAGTTGGGCTGGCTGTGAGCATGCCAGATCGAAGCACAATTAGCACGAGACCTTCCAGTTCCACTCTACAACGTTATCTGCTTGCCATGAGAGCCATGAGAGTTCCGCACGCCGATTGTCAGGCTTGGGTGATAACATGTCCGTATGATTTCACGTCTCGGCAAAGCCAAACAAGTTGAAACTACTGCCGCCCTGATCAATTTCACAAACTGGCAGCAGAGCCGTCTGATGACGGCGACAAGCAAACACATCGTCACGTTCGCTGACTATCCGTTCCCACCATCATGAAGTAGATATCAAGTTTTATCTTGACACTTGCGCACCCTTTGCGCACTGTATTGCAAATAAACTCAGCATAGCGGAGTGCATTCAATGTTGCAGAAATACGTCAATCACGACCACTCTCAGACCCTATTGCAACAGATCCTCCTCCAAAGCTGCGGCCACTTCCGGATCCAGAGGCTGCACACCAGCACCCTCCCCAGCATTAACGATGCTGCCGGCATGACCACCGCTGCCGCCGCCGCCGCTGCCGCCGCCGCCGCCGCCGCTCACATCATCTCGTCCGCTGCCCTGCTCTGCACTGCGCCATGTGTCCGCCGCGCCTGGCAGGGATTCGGCTGTGTTGGCGCCGCTGCTGTCAGCGCTTTCTGCGGCGGCCTCGTGCCTGCTGCTTCCCGTACCAGCGCCGTCCCCAGCAGCCTCGTCATTGGCAGTGTATGCTGCGCTCGCTGCCGTCTGCACTTTGGCGGCATCTGCTGCACCTGGCTGCGCTTTTGAAAAGTCGGCGCTCGCGCTGTCGCCTTCATAGTCGTCGCTGGACGCTGCCATTTCGTCCTCTGCTGAGTCGCCTGCTGCTCTGGCGCCAATTGTACTGTCTGTACCGCCTTCGCGCAGCTGATCATCACCTGCTCCATGACAAACCAAAATCCTTTGAGCCGTCTACAGTAATTCGTCAGAGGCACCGCGCATGAGGACAGCGCTGCCCATACCATGTTGCATCTCGACACAGCGCCTCCAATGCAGGCCACTCGCAACTGTAGCCTGCTGGAGGGCAGGTGATGGGCGCAGGGATCGCACCTCTGGCTGCCTGGGCGCCGTTGTTTGCAAGTGCAGCAGTGACTTCCGCGACTTGCTGGGAACCCTCTGTCGCCGCCTGTGCCAGGACAGCAACGAAAATTATATATGTTACTTATTATATATTACTAAATTATCAACATGAGCATGTATACAGGTAGGCTCTTGTGGTGGTGGAGAGCCTGGCTGCATTGCGCAGCGGTGGCTCGGTGTGCTCACGCCTCATTTTAAATGATAAAATTGGCTATGAAACAGCATACATGGTTACCCCCTAAAGAGCAGTGTCGTAGTGGAGTCTATACAGCATGTGTGTGCCCCATCAAAGGGAGAATGTTTCATGCGGGAATGGCATGCACTGTTGAAAAAACCGCGCAGATATCTCGGATGAGTCCAACGTGTGGTCCACCTGTGACATGCTGCTGCCGCCGTCGCCGCCGCCGTCGTTGATGCGGCCACCAGCAGCAAAGCCGCCGCTGGAAGCCCCACTCGCCAGCGTCTCAGGCTCCATGAGGACCTTGGCATTCTGCAGGCGGGTTTTCTCTTCACGACACACAGAATTCCGCTGCTCGCCTGAAGCTCTCGCGGTGTTTGAGGCTGAAAAGTAAAGCTACAGCTATCGAATTAAATCATCGGGGCGGTGTTTGCGGCTGTACGCTTTTGCTATGGGCATCAAGGCAAACCACTGGGGCCGGACAGCGCCTGTGTGCGGCTCTCATGTCGCTGAACCCCACCTGAACCGCCGTCTGGCGGTCGAGGCCGCCGTGTTGCTGGACCAGGGACGCCGCACCCGACAGCCGCTGCTCCGCCCGCACCTTCAGCAAGTGCAGCAGACACCCTTGAGCCCTCAGCCATCCTCTGAACCATAGTGTCTTATGGGCGGTTCCGGATTTATATGTTCCGGGATTAGAAGCAAGGTGAAGGAGCTGCGTGCTTTGTGCCACAGGCTCGCCTTTTCCTTGCGCTCCTGCGCTGCGGCGTCTGGATGCAACGCTGCACCGGCTGCCGTGCCGGCACCGCCGGCGCCGCCGCCAACGGTCGCCTCGCCGGCTGCCGCGACATCAAACGCAGTGTCCACGCCGCTGCCGCTGCCGACACCACCGGAGGCTGCCGCGTCCTCCGCTGCCGTCCCCCGCTGGGGGGACCGGTCCGCCGGCGATGTGGCGCCAGCCGTGCCTGTGGCAGCGCCGCCGCCGGCGACAGCGGGGTAATTAAAATAATCACCCCTGGCGCGGGCCTGCCCTTCGGCGCCTGCAGAGGACAGCGGGACTTGCGAACTTTTCCTAGTATAGTATTCAGTATAGTAATTAAACCCAAAATAGTATTCTAATGATCCATGAGCGGGCACCAGCTGCCATGTGATTGATCAAGCGCAGCTGCTGCTGAGCGTCATTTTGTTTTCGCCGATGGGCACCGCAGCCACGGAGCGCAGCGAGTGCAGCGATAGAAATGACCTTCAGCTGGTGGTGTGGCTGCATGTGCTGCGACGATGTCTACACGACAATTCTAATTCAAATAATTAGGGTTTGTCGCAGGAAAAAATATATATATATAAAAAAAACCATTTTTGATTTTAACGCACCCACGGACGACGCGGAGGACGCCTGGTCGGCCACGGTGCCGCGCCGCTCTGCGCTGACACCGTCGCTGCTCCCGTGGCTGCCGGTGTCGCTGTTGCTGCCGGCCCGGGTCCCACCGTGCATGCCAGCAGCAGAGGCTGCACCGCCTCCGCCGCCGCTGGCAGCGCCTGCCGCGGCTTCGTCATTTGTGAAGGGTGCTGTGTCTGGGCTGCCCAGTGCCTTGCCAGAGCCATCCAGGAATGGTCCGCCGCGATTCTGCAGGGGCGGCAGGGTCTCAATCAGCCGAAGCCCTGGAGACTGGCTGTTCAAAGGAGGACGCTGGAGCAGCGTGATCTGCTGCACGTGCAGCGAAGGCGGCACACCCCCTGCACTGCAGATCACCTGTTTCACGAAGCCAGCCACATAGTCGACCGTCGACTCCAGCGTGAACCTGTGCCTTACTTCGCCCAGCGCCTTGCGCATTTTGGCGGCGTCTGCTTCATTGATCAGATCGCCGATGCTGGCGATGTCGGAGCTGTGCACGGCGATGGCAAATGTGTCCCAATCCAGCTCGTCCTGCGACGACGGAACTGACTGACATGAGCCCGTGCAGGGACGTGCACCCGCGCTGATTGGCAGCGTCCACCACTCATGCCACAGATGGTGGCACGGTCATGCGTCAAAGCAGGAACACAGCCGTTTCGAGGGGTTGACCACAAGAAGATCCCCTTCGACCGCACCTGGTATGGCAGCATCTTTGCGGTCTCCCAGACATACACAGGGATAGCCTCCGCCGCTATCGCCTCTGCCAGCCGGAAGGATGCCTGCAAGCAGCGGGCAGCATGGGTGCGAGGAACTTCCACTCCACATTCATGTGATCACACGTCCGTTTCAGATTCCAGATGTAGCCCCTCCAGCCAGCAGCTGTAGTTCCATCCGGATGCGGCCGTCGTGATCGCGGCGGCGCCTGTGGAGCAGACAGGGCAAGATTTCACCAAACCATTGATGCAGCATGTCAGTTGCTGCTGCTGCTGCTGCCCGGTGCTGACAGGGCACAACCGCCAAGATGCAGCACAGATCTTGGCGGTTGTGCCAAGATGCAGCACAGTCGCATTGGCGCCTCCTCATGGCTATTCCACGGCCATGTGACCACCCTAAGCATGGTAGGGGTACGAGAGGTTCTTTCATTTGACTACCCTTAATCATGGCTCAGCAGCGACACACGAGATGCTCTTGCATGATGCACACGGCCACATGCGGCTGGAAGAACGGTGGATGAACGCTGAAGACAGAGTGCAGCTGGTGCTGCAGACACTGCGCCAAACCCTGACGTTGTGCCTTGCAGAGGCTTGCCCGCATTCGACGTACCTGGCCAAAGCCGACTGGACAAATTGTGAAGACGGAGCGCTGCAGGTGCTGCCGCCAGCTGTCGCCGCCAGTGTAGAAGAACCACTGTTCCCCGTACATATCGTGCAGAGCCTACACGTGCAAGCAGTCCAAAATGTCATGACCATGTCGATTCTTCGTGAGAAAGTGTCCATGAGAAGTTGCCCGTGAACAGTTTTGCCACAGCTGCTTACTGGCGTGCAAATTCATGTCATCTTCGGCAGGAGGTACCGAGATTATTGATGGCAGTGAGATCCCCTGTCACTGAGCTGTGTGGCACCGTGGCTGGTGCACACAGCAGGCAGGAAAGCATTTGGCAAGCGAGCTTCTCATATCTGATTGACAGATGCAGCCGTGGGTTTAGATAAACAGCCTGTATCATAAGAGTCAAGCTGCTGAAGGCGCGTGCCTTGCGGGTGGCGCTCGCTGTGACGGAGCCAATAAACGAAATCGCATGGTCCTTTTCCGGCAGCTGCTGCGGTGACGGCCCACCCTTGAGCAGCGGGATGACCACATTCTTTGCGCCTGGTGTCAGACCGCCTGCAGAGTGCAATTGGGTGGATCTGAATGTTTGGTTCCTAGAAAGGCAGCGAAGACCTTTCGAGGGAGGTCCTGCTATAGCAGGCCACCTTGAGTGGCGGGTTAATCGCAGCATTTGCGCTTGACGTCAAGTTGCCTGCAGGCGCAAAAGGCGAGCAATCAAGGGTTTTGGTGAATTGAAATGCAATCTCCAACTGTGGCAGATCCACCCTTAAGCACCAGAACGACAGGGCCTGTGTGAGTGGCATCAGGGTTTGCTGTTGTTCGATGTGGCGCAACATGAAGGCTGACTGTGAGCCTTCTGACAACCAGCAGAACACGGTCAGACTTCCACCTTGAGAATGCCACAACCTGCACTGCCATCTGGAGGCACCAGCAGACTGGCTCCCTGTGGCTAAATAGCTGCCAGATTGGACAGCACAGCACAGCAAAATCAAACAGCAACGCCACGGAAAAGGAGCATTCCCCATGCTTTGAGTGAAGAGTGCTTCACAGGCGGCACCTGAGGCGAAGATGACGATGTCCAGCTCCGGCGGCACCGTGATGGCCAAACGCTTCACGGCCAGCCCCCCTGGAGCATGAACCACCGTCCAATACTTTCTCCTGCACAGCATGGCATAAGAAGAGCTTGCTTTTCAGCACGCGATATCCGCACCCTCCGTCGCGCATCCTACCTGTCCCTGTCTCTTTTCTAGACGATATCCATCTCAGTCCGCATCCGTCTGGTGTGCCGTGTATAATTATAGTATATTCATCTCATTCTGCGTGATCCTACCTAGTGTACAATCTATGAATGTGTCTATGGAGGGCGGGCCGCCAGCCGCTCGGGTCATTCCGCCTCCAGGCATAAACCTTTCGGTCTACATGTACATTTCATTCCGCCTGAACCTACCCAGCGACCAGGTTAGTGATGTACCTCTGGAGGGCGGGTCGCCAGCCGCTTGGGCCGTTGCGCATCCAGCTGTCATCTGTCTTTGTTGGTAGACACATACGTGTCAATCCGCCTGAACCTACCTAGTGTCCAGACTATCCATGTACTTCTGGAGCGCGGGCCGCCAGCCGCTGGGGCCATCGCGCATCAGGCCGACCCACAACACCGGCAGGTACACCCGCTGCGCACCCGCAAACGCCTGCGAGACGGATCAAAAACGATCATTATTTCCAGAAGCCCACCAACTGAGCGGCTGTTGCACATGAGGCTGACCCAGAAGACCGGCAGGCACACCCGCTGCGCGCCTGCAAACGCCAGCAGGTGGAAACTTGATTGAAAAGCTGTTGCTGCAGAATGGATGCCATCTAGATGGTGCTGCTGGTGCACATCGGGCCACCCCAGAACACCGGCAGACACACCCACTAAGCCCCCCGCGAATGCCTGCAGGACAGATTGAAGTATGTTTTTTACATAAGCCCACCGGATGCTGCTGCTGTTACAAATGAAGCCGACCCAGACCACCGGCAGGTACGCCCGCTGCGCACCCGCAAATGCCTGCAGGGCATTTTTGACTGGAAAGTTACGACGGCGGATTGGGAGCCCACTGACCAAAGTTGCTGGGGCATTTGAGGCACACCCCGGACCGCCGGCGGACAATCCGGCTGCGCTTCCGCCATTGCCTGCAGCCTTGGGGTGAAGGATGCTCGGATGTGGTGCGGGTTACCCCACCAAATGCTGCTACGTCGCCTTTGCACAGCAGCGCAGCCCAGGCCAGCAACCCCCGACCACATCATGGCAACCTTCGTAAACAGTGCCCACACCAGCCCAGCCGCATGGCGCTGAAGCTCCGTTCATGTTGCATCCTGCTGCAATCATGTTCTGTCAAAAAAATTTGACTGCCACAATCCGCAAGAGAACTCGGCTGCCACTTGTTGGTGCGCATTTGCGCGCGGGGCTGCGGGGACAAAGCAGATGCAGCAGCTGCGCACCTGCGGTGCCGTCTGGAAGTGCTCGAAGACGGCCTCCTCGACGTTCTGGCCGAAGAATGCGCCGGACTCGATGCCCTCCTTCGAGGATGCCCCCAGGCGCTCCGGTCGGTAGGGCAACAAGTCCTGGACGATCTGCGGTACAGATGGAAACCATGTCGTGGTTCCAGAGCTTGTCAAGTCAGCCATCAGGTCAGCGCCCTCTTGTGGACATACTCCTGGGGCGCTCCAGCCAGACTGGCGATGTCCCCTGGCCGACCTGCAGGGCAAATGTGATCTGATCTGAATCTGTCGCTCATTCAGATCGTGTGCGACTGCGCACGATGTGTTGAAACCATTAAAAGAAATGCCTTCAGGCGCGGTGACCATGGAGGTGATGTGTCTTTGACGTCCTGCACAGTTAGAGTTACGTGATGGCACATTATATCTGCCTGGCATCAAAAACATGCTGCAGATGCCCTTAGGAAACGAAAGACGAAGTCCCCATACCTGCTGCTGGTACATCGCTGCCGCTGCTCTCTCAGCATCGTTCGCGCCACTGCCTTGCAGATCCTGCCGGTCACCGTCGCCGCCTGCGGCGCTGCCGCTGCCGGCGCCGCCGCTGCCTGCTGAGCCGATCCCCTGCGCGGCAGTGCTGCCGGAATCGTCTGCCACTGATGAGTGCTGTGCCGCCTCATCATCAACCCTGCCGGAAAGCGACTCCGCCTCCAGACCCTGGCTGCCGGCAGCTGTGACACCAGCACCTTGCAGCCTGCTGGCTGCGGCGCCGCTGCCGGTCTGCTGGAACTCAGCTGAGGCAGCGTCTGCTTGGCGGGCCGCACTATCAGGGAGCGCCGCCACAGTTTCCGCTGCTGACTGGTCACGGCCTGCAGCGTGCTGGCCTCCGAAGGCTGCGGCATCGGCGCCCGCTGTGGCTTGCCCCATGCCGGCTGCCCGCTGCTCCACATTTTGCTGTGCCGATGTGTCCCTCATGTCATTGCTGTTGCTGGCGTGCTGCACGGCTGCGGCTGCGTCTGATTCATCAAATCCTACACAGTGGTCCAAATTAGATGACATTGGGTGTTGCGAGCACGCCTATTGTGTACCAGCAGACATTTGCGCACGATGACCATGTACTTGGCTGTCAAAAGTGCTTGCAATACCTGAAGCGCCTGCCGCTGGAATGTCCTGCTGCAGGGGCTCGCTGTATGACACGCCGTCTGTCGGCAGCTGCTCGCCGTCTGACGCGCCGCCGTCGCCGGCGCTCACGCCAGCGCTGTCTGTCGTGCCGCCTGCCGCAGAGCCGTCGACAGGCTGCGAGCCGCCGGCGGCCCTGCCGTCATCTGCAGCCTGCTGCGACTCGGCGTCGCTCAGTGCTGCGTCTGAATCGGGGTCCAGCAGCTCACCCCGCAACCCCCGCGCACGGCGCGCAAGCCCTGTGGGCGGCCGCGCATGCGTGGCGGGCTGCACCGGTGCGGCGAGCGCCGGCAGGAGTGAGAGAAGCAACAGCGCGGTGCCGGCGACAGTGGCTGGCTGGCGGCGGCGCCGGCACCGTGCAGGGCACGGTGCTGCGGCCGCCATACTGGGATGCTGGTCAGGAGCTTGTGCCGCACCTGCGCCGTCAATGAGGCCAGACACTGCTCAAGTTGTGCGACTGCTGCCCCATGCATGCCTGTCATGCATCAGACGCATGCCACGTTGCAAATGGCGCGGTGCAGCGGTTCACATTGCACATTTTCAGAGGTGATTGACTTGTGCAGACCATGCGAGCGACATGAGCCTTCTACCTTGAGCTTGTGGCTTGATTCACCGTGATTCAGTTCACTGTTTGACACAAGCTGATTGCCGCCGGGTCAAGATCACTTGCTCAACATTCTACCTACATCACTGTAATTTTCGGCGCGGATGCAACTACATGCCGTGAGAATTCTTAAGGAAATGAAATACGAACCTGCAAGTGTGATGACGACTCGTGGCTGAGGGCCTGAGGCGTCAGGAGCACCCCGGAGTGAAATTGCTACACGGTAGATGCGTATTGCCTGCTGATGCCGCACTTTGCAGCTTGCAGCACCGTGAAAGATGTGCACACCATGCGCTTGGCTGGCGGCATAGGTTCCACAGCATCTGCGGGCGCCGATTGTGTCGCTACAGCGAAATATTGTTCGATCAACAACAGATCGTTTCGCTCCTCCAAGCAAAGCACACCGCCATCCCTGCTGCTGAGGCGTGCAAGGCTTTCTCTGAAGGTGATGACTAGTGATACAGCTTACCGATCCTGTCGTATGTTGGTACAGCCATCGAGTTGACAGCGGGTCACTTGCCACAGGTCAGCGCCGCCGTATCTGCCTTCACTGACATGACGACGCTCATCTCCTTTGGTGAGCCACTGCATTGAATCATTTTGTCATTTCACTCATTTAATGGGGTGATGAAAAGATGTCATCTGCGGTGTGTGCAATGAAATTGCGGTGGAGAGCGGGAGCAGCCAGTTGGTTCAATGCGTGACGCTGGTGTGCAGATGTGGACGGCACGCTCATCAGGAGCATCGGCGAGGACGCCAACAAGCTCCACAAGCTGGCGTTTGCAAAGGTGAACGAAGGATTTCATATGACGACAACCCTCGACAGGATTGCAGACAGCACAACGTGCATGCCCGTGCGTGCAGGATGTGTGACCTCGTGTGAATGGTTGGCATCCCACGCTGACCACCTCACACCTGTAATTGAAACGTGCCGCTGGGCGACACGTTGGCTGGGACTGCGACACAATGCAACTAGAGCGTGCCAATTCGTGCCTGTCTGGCCATCCAGGCGATGAAGAAGGTGTTTGACGTGGACACCAACATTGACGTCATCAAGCACCACGGCAGCACGGACCCCCTGATCCTCGTCAGCGTGCTGCAGCACCACGGCGTGCCGCATGAACAGGTGGGCATGGCTTCCTCAGACCATACAAACTCTGCACGTGCATGCCTCATCGGCGGTGTTTTGCGTGCAAGCTGTGCATGGGGACATCAGATTACATGGTCTGCAGACTGCCAGCAATCCACTAATTACCACATACGTGCGGGACACGGGCAATGGGGAGCTGAAGGAGATGGTTGCGGTCAGGAATGAGTACTTTGAGGTATTGTGGGCACAACACATAGCTTATTGCTGCTAGTGTCCCTGCAAACTCGTGCAGGCAATGGGGAAGCTGAAGGAGATGGAGGCGGTCATGAATGAGTACTTTGAGGCGCACTCGGACGCGGCGGGCGGCGGTCTGGTGGTGCTGCCCGGCGTCGTGGAGCTGCTGCGAGCGCTACAGGTGAAATTTCAGCGGAAAGGCTTGGACATCGCTGGATTGTTGAAGATCTTAAGATGATGGGCAGTGGTCTGATAGTGCTGTCTGGCATTGCGGAGCTGCTGCGAGCGCCACAGGTGGTCTGAGGGTTCCCGCAGAGAGTGCTGTGCACGTGTCATGCTTATGCAGGACAGAGGGGAAGTGGTGGCGTGCCTGATGACGGGCAGGCTGCAGCCGATCGGGTGGGGCAAGATGGCGGCGCTGGGACCCAATAACCTGATCAGCCAGCCAGTCAGTTTGATGTGCAAGGAACTATGTCAGGCTGCCGCAGGACTGTGGTAATGTCGTGACGTGCCTGGTGATGGGCAACCTGCAGCCGATCGGGTGGGACAAGATGGCTGCGCTGGGATTTAAGGGCCGGCTTTACAGTCTGATGTGCAGAGACACTGTGCCTGCCTGCTGCAGGGCCGGGGGGCTGTGGTCACATGCCTGGTGACGGGCAACCTGCAGCCCATTGGGTGGGGCAAGATGGCGGCGCTGCAGCCGATACACCTGTCCAGCCAGCTAGACAGTTTGATGTGCAAAACACTGTGTCTGGATGCTGCAGGATCGAGGGGATGTGGTCACATGCCTGGTGACGGGCAACCTGCAGCCAATTGGGTGGGGCAAGATGGCGGCGCTGGGGCTGAAGGACCTGTTCAGCCAGCCGCCCTTTGGCGGCTTCGGGTCCGATCACTGCTCCGGGAACACCAGGGAGAGCTGGCGGGATCGTGCGGAGCTGGTGCGGATAGCCGCCAAGCGCGCGCAGGAGGCCAGCCCAGGTAAAGACCCCTGACAATGATTAGTAAACGTCCATTCGTGAGTTTAATCAAGAGGGGACGAACCAAGCGGAGCTGGTGCAGATAGCCGCCAAGCGCGCGCAGGAGGCCAGCCCAGGTAACAACCCGTGATAGCCGCCAAGCGCGCGCAGGAGGCCAGCCCAGGTAACAACCTGTGACAATGGCTGGCGGAACTTCTCAGCCAACCAGTTTCGAAAATAGGCAGAGCTGATCACATTAGTGGCACAGCGGGCGCAGGAGGCCAGCCCAGGTCAGATTTCATTTTCTGTGGCTTTGAGTCGTGCAACAGTGAATCATGTGTCTGGATCAATTTAAAGCTGGCGGGATCGCGCGGAGCTGGTGCAAATAGCCGCCAAGCGCGCGCAGGAGGCCAGCCAGGTGGAGACCCAGGGCAATGACTGGCGGAAAGTTCCGGGTAGCAAGGGTCCAGTCAGGACCTGACGAAAGCAGGCGGAGCTGGTGCGGACAGCGGCAAAGTGCATGTAGGAGGCCAGCACAGATCAGATCCTGTGTTCTGTGGCTGTCGTTGCAGTGCCATCTTGACCCCGTATGTCTGAATGTACCCGACAACAGCAGGCACAATTGGCGGAAATAGCGGCCAAGCATGCGCAGGAGGCCAGCCCAGGTAATCATCCGTGGCAGGGACTGGTTTTCTCAATTGACAAGACAGCGGTGTGCAGTTGATGTGCACAACTTTCCAGGCACAATCTTCTTGAGTGCGACACGCCCATGGGTATGCAGGATGCCGACAACGTCAGCGTATCTACACACAGTGCCGTAAGGCACTTACCTTGAACACTCCAGTGCACCAAATGTAGGCAGCACCCCGGCGCAGTATCATGTGGGTGACATGCCGGTGGACCCGCAGGCAGACGTTGGCGCCGGCGAGCCCAACAGCAACATGACAATTCAATGCAGTGATGGTGTCACGCTGGAGCTACAGCTGCACTCGACTGATTGCAGGCGGCATCGCAGCGTGATATCATGTCGGCGACATGCACATGGCCCTGCAGGCGGCCTATCAGGGGCACAAGGGGCGTAGAACCTGCACCGGCGCCAGAATAACATGCCATAAGTGTTGTTGTCTTGTCATGGCAGGCGGCATCGCGGGGCGGTACCACGTGGGCGACACGCCCATGGACCTGCAGGCAGCAGATGAGGCGGGTGCGAGGGGTGTCGGCGTCACAACCGGCATCTTCAGCAGGGCGGAGCTCGCTGAAGCATCGCCAGGTGAGCGGCAGGCATGGCAACGGGGCGGACACGTTGTGCACACTGACTGCATGTACCTGCTTTGTCGGCCGTTTCTTCAAATGTGGTGCATGACCAGTCGTGGCTGCGACCCTCATACTGATCATGTTGGTTTTGCATCGTGCAGGATCGGTCATCCTGCCGAACTTGGAGGACCTCGACCTAGTGCTGCGCACTTTCGGGCTGCAACAATGACATTTTCGGTCGTGAATCAGCAATTTTTCCGAAGAGTGACACAACAGCCGCGGCAGCAGAGCCGCTGCCATAGAACAGACCAGTGACACTAATTGTTGCCACCGCTTCTGTGCCACATCAGACTAACGATTCGTACATCAGCGTGTTCAGTTTGCAAGTGTGAATTGCATTTTCTCAGGCCCCATTGCTTGCATGGCAAACCTTTGCATTCGGGCAGCAGCCAGCGATTGTTTGCTCAACCATCTGATTGATAGCACTCATTCAAAGTCCCTGAATGCAGGTTCCTGTGTGCAGCAAACACATCGTCAAAAGAGCATGTGGTCAGTGTGGCTCTGATGTTCGTCGGGCGCCCCACCAGCAGCCATCTGTGCATGGCGGCACTGCCCCTGGGGGCCTTGTGGTCAGCACGTGAGCAAAAGTATTAGGGAGCGTCTTGAAATTAAAAACACACGTTCCGTCCCACAGCTCCAAAGTATTTGAGCAAGCCCTGCGCTCAGCCCTTCGTAAGGGACAATTGGCAGCCCGGGCCATTGCCTGGAATCGACTTTCCCTCATGAGGCGCTCTGCTTGTAGTTCTTGGTGTCCAGAATCTTCTTGCCGCACATCGCGCAGATGCCCTTCTGGTAGGCGCACCCCTGGCAGTACTTGGCCTCCTGCATCGTAAAACACACGGGTTGCTTCAGCAGCCAGCAGGTGCAAACTCTGATTGCTGCGGCATGGTATGCACACAACACACTGGGCAGGTGCGGCCCGCATCTGTGCAACAACAACATGGCGTGCTTCCGCACCTGGTGCAGGGTCTGCTTGCAGATCTGGCACTTGCTGTTGGTGGGCACCCACCTGCGAGATTGGCAGAACCAGCGAGATGACAGCTGAGATGACAAGGCGCGGAATGCTGTCTCCCACATGCATAACATTCCACTGAAAGCTTTACACAAATGTGCAGCCACGTCGGTCGGCTCACTTTTTCCGTTTGGTGATGAGCTTGTTCTCGTTGATCTTCCTGTGTGACATCAAAGTCCAGCTCAGCACACATCTTTCCGCACACCACCGCATGCTGCCGCATCGACTGCATGCTTCATGACAACTTACATCGCACCTGCCACCCTTCTCGTTGGTGTTTTTCGCACCAGCCTTCCACGGGTCTGGGCAGATGACCTGTGGGGCCAAGACCGACATGCCTTCAGTGCACCGCACGCAAAGCGGATGCCGCATGCCGCACTGAGCCAAACACCAATTTCGCAGCCAATACCGTACCTTTGACAGCTTGTTCTCGCACTTGGCGCACACCATGGCTCACATCAGTGCTTTGCAGGCCTCAGCGCACCTCAATGAGGCCTGCACGACGGGCTTGTTGCACAGAAATGAGGTGCAGTTAAATTGAAAGCAGCTGGACACGGCAGCTGACGCCCTGTGCCTTGAGTTGGCTCGAACGAGCAGCGTTTGCAAGCACCAGCAGGACGGGCAAGCAAGAGGCGATGGCGCTTCCTGAGGACTGACATCTCGAAGGTCGCGTCTAGCGACCAACTGCTAAACCCTGTTTCGTTGTTTCAGGGTTTAGCGAGGCTCAGGCTGGCGACGGCCTGCAGTAGCAAACCTTTCTCGCGGCAGAAGGCGTGAAGGGGCCTGGGGCCGGAGCCAGCAGGAGCTCGGTACCATGGTGAGTGGCCAGCTGGCCGTGCAAGATCGCCCGACCGTTAGGCCGCTGTAAGCCTGGCGGCAGCCCGTGCTGGATGCGAGGAGCGTTGTAAGGCTCTAGGTGTGCCAGACGGCCCGAGCGCAGCGACTGTCTGGCACAGACCGGCCGCTTGACATATTTGCAGCTATGACAGGGCCAGCAGCTGCTGTAGCGATGCCCCAGAGGCAGTGGCAGCAACAACATCTGCAGTGGGCTTTCCAGCTCTACAGACACAATGAGAACGCGTCCAGGTCAGGCAGTTGGCGTCTATGATGTCAGAGAGGCTGCGTAGCCGTGCCTGGCAGGCGGGCCCGGCCAGCTGTCGGTCAGCTCAGGGTGGCGCTGCATGCAGCAGCGGCACCAGTTGCCGCAAGTGCAGCTCTGTTTTTGAGGCCGCGTCAGGTCCGCTCGCCCGGGTGCGGGCGCAGCAAGTCAAGCAGGCAACAACGCGGACGTCAGCTGCTGTCAATGGCTCCGGTGTGCCTGCGACGCACAGGGCAGGGCTCGGTCTCGGAAGTCGACCTGAAACGATGCCTCTGTTGGTCGGCAGTGCATGCGTCAGAGAGGGAATCTGCGGATGGCAGCGACTGACTGGCAGGATATACGTGTTAGAATGTGGGCCACCTGGCTCGGCCAAGCGTCGTGTGGCACTGCTGGCGCTCAGTTTCCTCTAATGCGCAAGTGTTCACAGGGTTTGCTGCTTGGACTCTGCAGGTGAACATCCCGAAGAACAAGCGGGCGTTCTGCAAGAACAAGGCCTGCCGCAAGCACACGATGCACAAGGTCACGCAGTACAAGACCGGCAAGGCGTCGCTGTACGCACAGGGTGGGTAGCCAACATAACCATCGTGGCGACACTACCGTACCTGCTGCTGCTCTGCTGCAATGTCAGCCTTTACGTGCTGCCGTCTTGTGCATATCGTCTGCTCTCTGTACGTTGCTACACTGTACGGCGGTCACTGTGGATGCCATGTCTGTTGCAGGAAAGCGGCGGTACGATCGCAAGCAGTCAGGGTATGGTGGCCAGACCAAGCCCGTCTTCCACAAGAAGGTGATTGCTAGCTTGCAGAAGATGTGCTGTGCATGCGAGTAACTTGGGTTGGTTTGTGCAACGATGGAAAGCGGGCTGACATGCTAACATCTTACAATCCTGCAGGCCAAGACCACCAAGAAGATCGTGCTGCGCCTGTCGTGCAACGTGTGCAAGGCCGTGCACATGCACCCCATCAAGAGGTAAGCCACACACACAAAGGATGAATGGCCTCTTTATGAGTGATTCAATAAGTAAATTGTTTTGAAGGATTTTGTTTTCTAAAATCAAAACTTTGATCATTAATTATTATGTGATTTCCTGAATGTTTTGGGCATTTTTTTTCAGGTGTAAACATTTTGAGATTGGTGGCGAGAAGAAGCACAAGTCGGTGGTCTACTAGCAATGGACAGCTGCAGAGCTCGTGCTTGAGATTTGGGTGGCGGCGGTGCCGCATAACAAAATTCCCTGACGACCGCAAAAACAGCTGTGTCGGCTTATGGATGGAAACTCGCGCTGGGTGCTTGGAATCGGGCATGCTGTATGCGGCTGTGCTTGACACCTTGTGTCTGTAATTCTGTGAATCTGTGGAAGACGCATAAGTTGCACGACGCGTTTTTCGCGTAGCCTCAGCGCCGCGCCAGACCCACGAAGTCGATTCACAAAACTACATCACCAATTTGCAGACAAGGTCTGGGCTATCCATCTACTGTTTGTTCCCTTTTCCTGTGTCAATTTCTGTGTCTGTTCAACCTTGGCCCATATTCTCCTCATCCGGTGCGCAAAGGCCGCAGGCAGCATGATGCAGTGACATTTCTGCATTTGCTTTGTTTGCGCGCAGTCCGATTGCATTTGAGCTGCTGGATTCGCGAAGTCGGAGTTTGAGACCCTCACCCGCAGCGGACTCAGCGGCTGTGTGGGCGAGTTGGTTAGTCGTTGAGATTGCCCAGACATGTATTGGGCTGTTCGCGGCTCGAATCATCACAGCCGCTGCTGAAGGAGACTTCCTTGCGCCTACTGGACGCCATTGAAAGCGTTGCAATCGCCTATGGCGCTCACCAACTTCCTCATCACAGTGGGTGAGCTGACTGAGCTGATGCCGCACAGCTGGCACACCTTGGTGGCGACAGCGCTGCAGTCAGGTGTGATTCTGGCTGCAAATGAATAGGCCATGGCTTTGTCTCTCATCAAGCTATTGGCCGCAAAACTCGCAAACCACGCTGCAGGTGTCATTGGGGCCGCGGCCATGCTGCTGCGCACGGACATTCGGTCGAGCGGCAAGATGCTGCAGCGCAACATCAAGACCATCCGGTCGTGGGTGGAGGAGGCCCAGGAGGGCGCGTCCAAGTGAGATCACTGTGTGCGTCGTCTGTGTCAAGAATTGTGGGTTATGGTGGCAGCCGAAGCCGGCCCTTGCACAGAGCCGAGGTTTGCATCCATGTCACCCAGCAGCTTAGCAGGTGTCTAGTCGAAAGAACACAGTGTCATCCTTATGTTCAGAGGTGGCTCAGGAGTGACGGAGCACTCATGTCGTGTGTCTGACCGCGCAGGGCGGCTGAGAAGCAAAAGGAGCTGCCGGGCCGCAAGCTGGACAAGGACTGATGGCTGCCTGGCCGCGGTGCTGTCTTGGCTGGTATATGACCGGAATTGGTCATTCCGATATGATCCATCGGAAGGGCATTGCACCAGCCTGGCACAGCGACTGATGCGGCCATGATGCTGGGGGCAGCGGTTGACAACGTGGTCGGCCTTGATGAAATGCTTTGCAGCGCCGACAGCGCCGCCAACTGGGAAGGGGCATGTGTGCACAGTTTCGTAGCCCAGTCCCTTGTCAGAATGAGAAGGAGGAAAGAGGTGTTGCACTGACTTACGCAAAGCAGTGCAGCGGGTGGTGTGCGTTTACATGGACGCACCACAGGACCAGGGTGTGCCAGGGTGTCAAATCGTGAAACCCGCAATGACTGGATCATCTCGCGCGCACTTTGGGAGCGTGTCCCTCTCTTCACAGCGAAAACCAAAAACGAAACTACAAGCCTAGCAATGCCGCGCGGCCGTCAGTCGGGCAGTCCAGAAACGCCAGTCGCTCCGCCACGCCTGCCACATGTTGCCATGCACTTCCAGCACGCGGTTGCCGCCAGCAGAGTGGCCGCCGCAGGTAGCCGACCTCATTGGGGTGGGTGGTACCCCTGACTGGTCGGCATGCCCGTGTAGCTCTGCAAGCGCAATGAGGCATCATTTGACATCATCACATTCAGACGTGACAGAAGTACAAGCATCGCAGGCACAGGCCAGATGTGTAGATCTCTGTAGGCACGCGTGTGTGCCACAGGAGATGTGACAGCTTGGTGTTTTTGTGGGTCCTCACAGAGACACAATCATCATGGTGGTCAGGAAGGCCTGCAGCTTCACCGCACCTGCACATACAGGTTGTTCTGGTACGGCATGGGCGCGCCCGGTTGCTGCAGTGCACGCTAAATTTTTATAATACACAAATTGCAGTCAGATCAAGTGCTGCGATGATGTCAATTCGCCGGGGCGCAGATGCAGGATCCCATGCACATGCCAGCTGCAAGCCAGGATCATCAGCAGGACAAGGACATGCGGCATTGAGTACAGGTGGTGGGCTAAGGCGCACATGCGTCTGGAAGCCGGTGGGCAGCGGCACGGACGCGGACTCCTTCTTACCGTCGCCAGCCGCCTGCTTTGCGAGCGACTGCTTCTCGGCCTGCAGGGATGCATTACACAATTTTGCTACGCATGCTCATGACCCAAGTCTTGCCCTCGCCCGCTGCCTGCCTGGCTCGCCAGTACCTGCTTCTTTGCCTGCAGCAGTTGACAACAACAGGCGTCACACATCTTCTGTTCCCATTTCGCCCTGCCCTCGCCCGCCGCATGCTTGACCAGCTATGTCTACTCCTGCCTGCGGTGATGGATGGCAAACAAGTATTACACTTACGCGCGTCTTGGACCTCATGCAAACCCCTCTGCTAATTGCTCTCGCTCGCCGCAGGATGCACCAACGACTGCTTCTCTGCCAGCCAGATTCAGCTGCAAGGCAGCATGCATTTCGATCATGGATGCTGCTCGCAGTTCCTGACTCGCCCTTAGTTGAACGCCTGCTCTGCCAGCGACAGCTGCTCTGCCTGCAGAACTGAATATTCTATCTCGCATCATCACGCATGCATTGCAGCATTTCCTGCTGCCCCCACTTACCGCCTGCTGTGCCATCAACCGGTTCGTTGCCTTCAGCATCAACGAAACATAAGCTGACATTCCTGAGCAGACATCGACCCAAGGCAGGAAGGCTGACAGATGTCACTGCTTCTGAGATGCGGCGCTGCATTATTCTACGCCATGATAGCAACGAGCTGCGGGAGTAGCAATACACAGAGCTGATGCAAACACAGCTCCAGCAACTCATAGCTCGTAACTCTCTCCATCAAGTGCTTTGCAATCTTCTTGTTCACCGCGCACCTGACAGAAACTGTGCAGGTACAGCTTCAGCTGCTCAATAGAGTCCTTAAAGTCCAGCAGTGCATGCCAATAAAGGTGTGTCTGCATCACGCTAGCAGCCCACCTCGCGGTACTTGTGCAGGTACAGCTTCAGCGGCTCGATGTAGTCCTCGAAGCCCAGCGTGCTCATCGCCCACAGCAGATCATCGCCATTGATCGTTTTCCGCTTTTCCCGCTGGCACTTGTCACTCGCCCTGCGGACGCAGTGAGCAGCTTCGGGGACAGCAGCACCAAGTGCAGGCATGCACAATTGAGCCGCACTCAACGAATTCGCCGTCAGTTGCAGCAGAAAGCATCCTGCAGCCAAACAGCACCCCTGACCCTGCCTCCCTTCAGCTCAGATGCAGCCTGGGGCACAATGAAGCGCATCGCAAGTAAGCATTCGCAGCCGGAGCTGCGGATGTCAGCCAGCCGCGTTACATCCTCCCGCCAGTGGCCGCAGAACCAGCGGATCACGGCTGCGCCGCTGCCGCTCCGCGCCCCCAATATACAAACACTGCTCGCCGCCAAGACGCTGCAGATGCTGCGGGTGCTGCAGCCAGCTCAGGCCACTCACTCGCTGGTGATGAAGCTGATGAACTCGCTGACGCACTCCTGCACCGTCTCCTTCGCATCCTTCGCGATCTTCGCATTCGCCGGCAGCGCCTTCTTCATGATGCGGCTGATGTTGGCGATCGGCAGGAATCGGTCCTGCATGTGTCGACTGGTGACATCAGGGGTCTGCCGAGCCTGCAAGTCGACCAGAATCGACAGGATCCAGGTGTCGAGCAAGCTCATGCGACCGAGTGCATCGCCAGGTCAGCCTCACCTGCTCCCGCACGCTGACCCGCTCCTCGCCGCCCTCATCGTCGCCAGCCATGGCCTCGGGACAGCAGCGGACCCCGCCCGGCCCGGGGGCCGCGCCCCAGCGTCAGCGCAGGCCTCGCCGTTTGCAGGTGTATCCCAGGATAGACCCTCACTGCGCAAACGCCGTCTGCGGCCCCGGCAGACCCGTCTGCGGGCTTTCAACACCTCATGGCAGCAGCCGTGGCGCGTATTGGGGGTTTAAGCTGGCTGCGGTGCCAGAAGCCAGTGCGCAATGGGGGAAACCCTGTTTGAGATTTCACGGGTAGTTTCGAAACCTTAACCCCATTCCTCAGATATGCTACTAACATCTGATAGTCAAAGAGTTACCAGCTTCCAGCTTCCGGATTTGCTAAGCGCCAGCGTTGGCTGAAAAATTTGGCAAAGTTGCGCGATCCCTTGCACGATCATTTAAGACAATACAGCCGTCTCAGCTTGCTCTGTATCGCAGCGTTCTCTCGATGCGTCCGTGAGTACACCGCAAACTTGAATCTTGTGCGTCCCACGTGCACAGTAAAAATTTGGTGCCATCGAGGCGTCATACAGCTTGTCTGCTGTTCTGAAGCACTGCATGCAGCCTATGGAGCCATGACGGGCGACACGCTTTGACTACAACCGCTGGGCAACGGCACCATGGGCTGTGGCTCATCGTCACAGGCCGGGAAGAATGCCAAGGACCCCTCGCGGATGAGCCAGCAGTATGCGGAAATGTACAAGTGAGTCGCGTTCTGCTGTGCTGTGTCTTGTTGCGCTCGGTGTTGAGACGCTGGGCATGTGCCCTCTCGAGAGGATACGTGCAGTCCGACACCGCGCCAGGAGGGTCCGCATCACGGCGCCAGCACCCGCGCCTGGGTTTCAAATGGTTCCACAGCCTGCTTTGCAGCCACTGCACGTCGGTCTGCGAGCCGTAGGAGCTGCATTCCGGCAGGGTCAGCCAGCAACCTAGGGTTGCCTTCGACACCTCTTGTCCTGCGTGGAGGCAACCCACAGCCAAGCTCGCTGCCTGGAACCGTGCCCTGACGCTGCGAGATCCCAGGGGAGGGCGGCATGCTGGCAGTCGGCGATGATGCCGTTTGAAGCACCCATTTTGCATACGATCTACAGCAGCGCATGCAATGTTGCTGTCCTCCTGCACCTCGTGCCATCTGCATCCCCTATGATCAGCCTGTCTGCTATCCGAAACGCGGCCGACACGATGTGTGCAGTCATTTGTGATCATGGCGTTGCCAGCTGTGTGCGGCGCAACATGCGCGGGGCAGCTTCACCTGTTTCATCAGCTCGATTGAGGATCATCTGGTCTGTTGCAGGCACTGCTGCCGTGCGTTCTGTTCAGGGCTGCCACCGGTCGGCTGGGCGACAGCTGTTGGATCTGCGGTGCTCAGACGGACGAATATGGCGTGTCGGCATGGTGCAACCAGCCCTGTGACTCGTGGCGCTGCGTGTGCGCTCGCAGGCAGGCGTTCGGCAAGACCAGCACGGCGTCGACGCACGACATGGACTTCTTCCTGCCGGACACGGGCCCCCTCAGCAACGACTCCTATCGCAAGCGCCTGTCCACCAGCGGCGGCACGCAGACGCTCAAGCTGCCCAAGGCGGGCGTCGAGGTCAGGGCTTCTCAATGCTCAAGCGCCCTGACTACACACTGCCGAGCAGCTTGCATACACGTGGATGCAACACCCTCCCAGCAATATTATGTCGAACCACCGACGCGGAGCACAGAGTTGGCAACTGTGTCACCCTGACATCTGCGCCTGCACCTGCCTTGCCACCTGCAGATAGAGTGCATGTCTGATCTGCATGTCCAGAGTATGCCAGTCAGGAAATCAGCTGAGCTCAAGAGGGGAGCCATCCTCTGCAAAATCTACAATACATCGCAGGCTCTTGCATGCATCCACTGTCCAGCAACGCTTAGCCTACCCAGATGCCACAGAGGAGGCCGTATCAGGTAGCAAAGCTGAGACTGGCGATGCTACCCACTGGTACTGCTGCAAGTGACTCGGATCATGTGCTGGTCGCAGATCAAATACGCATATGTCACGCAGCGGGGGTACTACCCAGACGCCATGGAGAAGCCCAACCAGGACGCGCTGCTGGTGAAGAGCCAGGTCGGCAGCGACCCCGACACCGCCTTCTTCGCCGTGTTTGACGGCCACGGCACTACCGGCACTGAGTGCGCCAACTTCGCGCGCGACAAGGCAAGCAGTTGGCTTGCAGCAGCACCACCCAGCGGACCACACTGTCATGTCATGGCATTTGACAGCATGACTGTGCGTTGAATTGCAAAAAGGGGCAAACAAAGGGTTCACTTACCTACATGAAGCCCGACTTCTGGGCGACGTCCTGATGTCAATTTTTGCACGCACATGCAGGTGTACACGAACATGCTGGGGGACATGAACTTCTTCGACGACCCCGCCTCCGCGCTGTCCAATGCGGTCGTTAAAACCAACGAGCAGCTGCACAGCTCGGTGCGGTCTGGCGCATAGCATTCGCCGTGCTTCACCTGCCCTGCAACAAACTGCGAGTCCAACGAGTTGCAGCATACGCTGGAGTGTGCAGGCGCCCTGCACGTGCAGCAAAGCCCCTCACAGCTGCCGTCATGCTGCTGCAACAGACGACGGACGACTCCCTCAGCGGCACCACAGCGGTGTCGGTGCTCATACGCGGCCGGGAGCTGACGATCGCCAACGTGGGCGACTCGCGGTGCGTGGCCGCGGAGATGCGGGGGCCGGACCTCGTGGCGGTCGATCTCACGCTGGACCAGACGCCCTACAGGTGGGCAGCGGCAGTGAATATCAGTCACTCCATATTGAACATCGATGGCAGAGGTGCGATGGTACTTCAGGAATGTGGCGCCCGACTGGTTGCTGCACCAGGCGCGCATGGGGGGCCCAGCGGCCCGGTACTTCAGGAATGTGGCGCCCGACTGGTTGCTGCACCAGGCGCGCATGGGGGGCCCAGCGGCCCTCTGCAGAATTCCAGTGCGGCAGTCCTCTTGATGACTGTGAACGGTCCTGCCGACAAGACGCCCCCCAGGCACATTGCCAGAATGAGTTGTATCAGAGTCTGCACATTGGTGCATGTAAGCTGGTGCACGGCAGCATGGTGTGAGGGCTGCCTTGGCACGGTTTGGCTCCATCGTAGCCGCCCAGCTTGCATGGAAGCCGGATGGGTGCTCAGACTTGCGGACTTGCTGTGCAGCCCTGCTGAACTTGTTGCAGGGGAGACTGTGAGGGCCGTCAAAACCGTGCAGCCGTGCTGTTGGATAGCGGTAACGGATCAGTGTACCGGCATGTCACGTTCTGCAATACAGGAAAGACGAGCTGGAACGGGTAAAGGCAGCAGGCGCTCGCGTCCTCACGCTTGAGCAGCTAGATGGCCTGCGGGTGCGTTTCTCACGTGTCCAGCTACACAGAGACTGAGCTGACTGCTGCAACATGTCTCAGCATGTGAGTGTCATGATCCAGGTTGCACGCGCAAGCAACGCCAAGTCGCGCAGCCCTTGTCAGGGTTGACGGATGCCTTGAGATGTGCCCGAGCCCTGGTGACACCTGCTTCAATGTTGCAGGATCCCAGCATCCAGGATTGGGGGAACGAAGAGGAGGACGATGGGGATCCTCCCAGGCTATGGTCCCCCACCGGCAATTACCCCGGCACAGCCTTCACCCGGAGCATCGGCGACTCAGGTAAGTACTGGCTGGTGCAACACAGGAAATGCAATCTTGTGGCAATACCGCCAGGTGCCCGCTGTGGGCAAACACTGCCCAGCTGCAAACGAAAGTCGAAGCCAGACTGCCTGCAAGCCGAGTCCTGTTTGCTGCTGCAGTGGCAGAGGAGATCGGGGTGATTGGAGCAGCAGAGATGGCGTCCTATCGGCTCAAGGAGGAGACAGCGTTCATCGTGCTCGCGACGGACGGCGTCTGGGAGTTCCTCACCAGCCAGGCAGTCGTCGAATTGGTGAGGAGCAAGAGGTCTTTGCCATCCGTCTGTTGTGTAGACCATTGAGAGGTTGGCATGCCGCTGCAAAAGTGCCAGCAGCATGCGGGAATCCCCCCACCAGCCAGGCAATCACGAACTTGGGGCAACTTCCTCAAGGTGTGCAGCACAACGTTGTTCTCGATCATCATCTCCTTCATGGTTCCCACGTGGTCATGGACCAACAGCTACCCAGCTGCGATGTGTAGCGGCGCAGTTTGTTTTGCCCAAACATCATGGACCTATGGAAAGTCTTTCTTTGCCAAAGTGCCTTTTCAATCTTTGCCAAACAGCTGTTTCACACTCAAAAAGTGCATTTGCATTTGGGTGGAGCAGCACCAGGACAGCCACAAGGCGAAGATGGTGGTGTGCGTCGAGGCGTACCGGGCTTCGATCAGCCAGCTATCGCTCAGCATATGCTTCCTGAAACTCTGCACTCATGGTCACAAGTGGAGCAGCACGAGGATAGCCACAAGACGGCGATGGCGCCTGTGTGGACGTATTGGGCCTGGCTCAGCATCCTTCATCGTCCGTTTGAATCTATTTGCCAATCGCGACAGGTGGAGCAACACGAGGACAGCCACAAGGCAGCGATGGCGGTGTGCGTGGAGGCATACCGAGCGTGGCTCAGCACCGAGGCGCGCACCGACGACATCACCGTCATTGTCATCGAGTTCCAGCTATCCCGCGGCCTCACGTACGCTCTCTGAATCGTTTGTCGATCCGTTTTACAGAGTGCTGAGACGCTGAAAGCGATGAAAAGATTGTACTAGAAGTTCTTTTCAAAAAAAAAAACTATAGATAGTTAATAAGAGTGCGCAAGCGCCTATAAAGTTGTTTGCTATCGGGTGCCAGCCATCCCAAGTGCAGGGCCAGTGCGGGGCCTTGTGTATGCGTGCTTGAACAGTAAGCACGAACAGCACACTGTGCTGGCACTGCTTCATAGGGTACACCGCTTGAAAGGGCTCTCATGCGTCTTCTCACATGCCAGCAGAGACTTCAGGCCGATCCGAGCCAACCTGCGAGACTCATCGGCTAGGTGGCTCCTGTCGTCCTTGTCCTGCTGGCATGCGGTCTGCGAGCTATTTGACAGTGTTGCTCTGCTGCTCTGAGAGCCTGATTGGCAAGCCATGCTGCTGATGCTGCAGGCGCGCTGGGGGTTGTAACGCAATGCGCTGAGGCAGCTGCTGGGTGCGGACACAACCTCGACGCCTACATGTTGTCATACAATTGTGAACCGAGCTGCTCAGCCGCCATGGGGGCTGCAGAGCTCCCCGCGACGACTTGTGGTTGTTTGACCGCAGCAGCAGGCATGATGGCATCTCACTCTCTGCTCCACCAGGGTTGGACCCATGACTCCTTGGCGCCACAGCTGCGGTGCGGCAGAATCCTTGGCAGCACCTCATTGTCAGCCAGCCGCAACAGGGAAATTGACGGGTGGCTGATCATCTAATTGTCTCATTTGCAGGGTCGACGGCAGCATCCCGCGGTCGATAGCCGTGGCAGCAACCTCGGCAGCTTTGGCAGACGACGCCGAATGTACTATCCTCATCATGGTGGCTGCTAAGCTTTGACCATGTCACTTGCAGGGTCCATTGCAGCATTCCGCTGCGGCAGCGGCCTCAGCAGCGCCGGCGGATGGCGCCAACACTGCTGGACCGGCTTTTCGTGACTGACCGCTCGCAATGGCCACTTGCAGGGTTGCCAGCAGCTCGACATGCTGCGGCAGCAGCGCGACCTCGTCAGCGCTGGCGGACGGTACGGATGCCGACTGATCTGTTCACATGGCTGACCCTTTTCCATGTCATTTGCAGGGTCAACGGCAGCATCCCGCGCTCCATGAGTCGCGGCAGCAACCTCGGCAGCGCCGGCAACAGCATGCACGGCAACCGGTCGCTCACCAAGTCCAAGTCCATCCGCAAGGGCCTCGCCCGCGGCAGCATCGCGCTGCTGGACCAGGCGGAAATTGAAGCGGCGGAGGACTCGCAGGTCGGGAGCTCAACACTTCGTGCTTGTGCTTCCTTATCGGGGAGTTTGTTGGTCGAGATCTCGCACTGCTGTCAAATTGCAAGGCCTTGGCCACTGGCAGCTGAGGCTGCTGTCAATTTGCGGCTGGAACCCGGCGGCCATGAAGCGCCCAGCAACACCATTGGCAGACGAAACTGCCAGGTCTTCCAGGCCCCGCCAGCGCGGCAAGCGGCCACGGCTGTGTGGCGGTCATGATGCAGCAGGCAGGGCTAGGACCCAGTTGCATGGCAGCCGTGCCATACCGTGATGTCGATTGCCTCCAGACCCCGCCGGCCGGATGACAGGAGCACTGATTAGACTGCACGACAAGGGTATCGTGCAACCATCATTGGTTGCAAGCAGTCCTGAGGCCGGCGCCATTGGCGACCTGAGCCAACAGCCAGTGGGAAACGCTGAACAGCCACATTCTGTGTTGGGCGCCTTAGTGAAGCGCTTGCATGACGTCAAGGCTGCTGTTGCAGGCGTTCCTCAAGCCGCTGTCAAAGACTGCGCAGGAGCACCTGGTGTTCTGAGGATTCAGGAGGATGCAACATTGCATCGCTGCACTTCAGACGTTCCTAAAGCCGGCGCCACAGACGGCGGAGGAGCAGTACCTGTGGAGGATGCTGGGCATCCACCTGCAGTTTTGGCTGCCTTGGCCAATCATTCGCCGAAGTTTCAGAGCATGAAGCAGTAAATCATGACCTGCAGGCGTTCCTGAAGCCGGCGCCGAAGACGGCGGAGGAGGAGCAGTACCTGCGGCGGATGCTGGACAACCACCCGCAGTTCCGGCTGGCCGAGCCAAAGCTGAGGGACGCGCTGTCCTACTTCCGGCAGCGGGAGGTCGCCGAGGGCGACGTCCTCATCGAGCAGGTGCTTGCGTCTTTGCTGTGCTCTTCACATGCCGGCTGGCCGAGCTAAAGCCAAACGGGTGCTCTGCATCACTTCCGGCAGCGGGCGGTCGCCGAGGGCGACGTCCTCCTCGAGCAGGTATCCTATCATCACTCTACTCTCCCGTCTGCCAACTGGCCGAGCTTCAGCTGGAGGTTCACCCATCTCTGGCAGCGGGCGGTCGCCGAGGGCGACATCCTGATCGAGCAGGTGCCGTGCCGTGACTGTGCTGCACGCGTGGTCGCTGCTACAGATGGGATTTAGAATGCATGCTTGCCCTTGTGGCAGCAGCAAGTTGCAAGGGCACCCTTTTCAAGGAGATTTGTGAATGTTTTCCTGCTGGATTCAAATCTTGATGTTGAAATTTGGGAGGTCTGTAAATATTGCTGTGCATCTGGCCAGGCGCCCATGGGCTTGGTAGGCAGCTGACGCTTCTGCAGGGCGACAGTGCTCCATAGTAAAGCATGCAACTGTCAGCAGTGCAGATTGCCTAGGACCTCAAATCTGAATTGGAGCTGCAGGTGCCTGATGCCGGACTTGCTGTCTGCTGTGCAGGGGCAGGCAGTCAACCAAACACAAGAAAAAAGAAAAAAACAAAACAGAAAGAAAAAAAGGCATCTCCGTAGGGTTTTAGGGCGTAGTGCAGACCAACACATGCACCGCTGACATCTCCAATGACTACACCATCACTGGCTGCGGGCTGAGGTCGTGCACGTTTGCTCATGTCGCAGGGCAGACGGGCAAGTACTTCTTCGTGGTGCAGACTGGCGCACGCACTGCTGACAACCTCATAGCTGTTACCGACACAATACGTGCTGAGTGTGCACATTTGCTGATGTCGCAGGGGCAGACGGGCAAGTACTTTTTCGTGGTGCAGAGCGGCACGTACGCGCTCAAGCTGCCCGCCAAGAAGGCGGACGGCCCGGGGGAGCCGCCCACCGCCGAGCAGACGGTGCGCACTTGATCAACACCTGTGCACTCACCAAGCCTTTCTGCAATGGCGCCACTGATCAAGCATGATGCAAAGCTGCCCGCCGTAAAGGCGGATGGTCCGGGGGAGCAGCCCACCTCCGACCAGACGGTGCGCATTCTGGTCTGCTCAGCCGAAGCGCCCGGAAAAAAAAAGGAAAAGAAAAAAAAAAAGAACAAAAAAGCAAATGGTCCCAGCGTTGGTCTCAAGCCTTGCGCCAAGATGGGAGATGACCCGAGGGAGCAGCCAACCTCCGAGCAGACGGTGCATGACCGGTCTACTGAGCTGTGCACTCACCAGGACTTTTGTACAGTCTCTTGTGCAGTTGCATAAGCCCTTCCCGCCTTCAGCTTGACACCGTTTTCAACTCAGGTGCATCGGTACGCGCCGAACGCGGGCATCGACTCCACCTTTGGCGAGATCGCGCTCGTCAGCGGCGCCAAGCCGTACGGCGGCTTCATCGTCGCGCGCTCCGCAGGTGCCACTCCGGGAATCTGTGGTGTCGTTGAGATCTTGAAACCCTACTGTCAAGGCCGTCAGTGGTGCCAAGATAGAGAGCGACTGCGCCCTCCACACACTCTGGCGTTGTGGACTCTGTGTGCACTTGGGGCCTGCCAGAAGCAGGGTCACAGTGTGTGAAGTGCTCGTCACAGTGTCATTGCTTGCGAGCTATGTGCTCTTCAAGGTGCATCGCCTGGCGTGCTGGTCCATCCCCTTGGCCATCGACTGAGACCATCCGACACACCATAGGCATTGCATTGCCTTCGCAAATTGCAACCGTGGTGCCAGTTCTGACAAGGTTGCAGTTTGTTTCACAGGGCATGTGTGGGCGCTGGACAAGCGCGCGTACAAGGCGGCGGTACAGGGCCTCTCCGCGCCCTCCCGCACCCTGTCAGACGTCTGAGGGGCGGCGGCGGCGGCCCTAAACCCTAAACCCTAGCAAAGCCCTGGGGGCGGTCTCAGACCATTCTCGGATCACTCAAGCGGCGGTCGGATGTCCCCCGGACGCCTCCCCAGGCTTTGCGCTGAGCTGGGCTGTGCGCTCTTCGCGCTGCCGGGCTTCAAGGGCTGGAACGGTGCGGGCGCCTGACACTGAGTGGGTCACCTGGCCTTCGTTGAGTCGTTCACAAGCTCGGGTGGTTCGTCCAGTCTCCAGGCTGCCCGATGCCGCAGTTGGGGGAGCCTCCTGGCCGAGGCGAGCCGGGCAGCGGGATGCGAGCGGCACTCGGCACATTTTTCATGGCTGGGCAGGGTTCAGAGCGCCCAGGCCGCCGCCACCCAAACGACACATGCTGAAATCTCAGTCGGAAACACTGGAAGGAGCAAACTGCAGTGCTGAGCTTGTTCCCTGTGCATAGCAACAGTTCGTCTTCGGTGCACATCTGCACAGCGCGCCAGATTTGAATGGAAGAGTGGGAAGCCTGTTGGGGTGCTGCCAAGCACACAGTCTCTGACCGAAGTCGTAGAGCTGGTTTGCATCCTGCAAGCCGTTGAAGTAATCACTGGAGATGTGTGGTATAGCGCCTGTCCATCTGAACCCTGCAGCGTGTCTGTTGGTGGGCTGCATTTTGGTTTCGTGTAGCATGACACATGCGTCTCTTTATTTATTCAGCAGATCATGAAGTATTTTCAACAGCATTCTTGGCCGGCTCTTGTCCAAGCCGGCCCACATCAACATATCCCTACCAATTCACATCGCTTTCTTGTTCATGCTGCACAGCATGCTGTCCAGCACGCGGTCTCTTGCACACAATCCCTTATCCTTGCGCCGCAGCCTGACAGGTTGCAGTGCCCCTTTCTGCAAGCCAGCGCTGCGATCTGCCTCCCGGCGCCTCATGCCTCCCGTGCTGCACGCTCCGCAGCCGGCGTCGGCGGCGGCGGCAGGGGTCTGCACGGTAGAACGACAAGTCGAGCACTGTTCTTGTGGGGGCTCCGTGTCGTGTGCCATGCCTGGATAGCAGCACTGCAGCGCGACAGTGTGACAGCATCTTGACGTCCCTGGTCGGCGGCTGCGCTGCCCAGCTCGGGATCTGCCGGAGACAACAATACACGTTGTTTCACCCGCTCACACTGCAAGGTTACGGATTCATATTCAATTACTCCTTACTTAATTACGGATTAAGCGCGCCTGATAGCACGGCGGACGAGGGTGGCGGGCGAGTCCACATGCGGCAGCGAGCCGAATGCCGCCGCCTCATACGCCGCCTGGAAACCAGCCACAACACTGCATTGTTGAAAAGTGTGTTCCAGACACGGGCGCATTGAAGCGGGCCTGCGACGGCTCAATGCACGCGGATCGGCCGGCGTCGCGGCGCATGCAGGGACTCTGGCCGAACGACGCCGGCGATGTGGTGCCTCGATGCTGAGCAAACGCCGATCTCGGGCCCATGGAACATCAAGTGCATTTCGTTTGCATCTTTACTCTCCTGCTGGGTCTCAACAGGGATGGGCATACGTGGGCTCCATGAACATAGCAATGCCTTGAGACCGCTTACAAAGACAGAAAATGCATACGTGAGCTGGAGTGAGATGATGAAGCCGGCGCACCTGCAGCTGCGATGTCGTCGCATCGGCTTTGGCGAGCAATGCTGTCACGCCCTCCACCATCGCGCACAGACCCTCCACCTGCAGACAGGGGCGGCGGCAACCTGAACTTACTGAGTTTCCAAATTATTGACAACATGGCGATAGAAAGGGAGCAGCGCCGTCCCGCCCTCCACCCTGGCGCACAGGCCCTCAACCTGCCAATGGGAATGCACAAAGTCGGACCCGCTGCTGTACACTTAATTGATGAACCCTACGCGCTTGCCGCACAATGTGAATGAGGGTCCGGTGGTTCGTCGACCACGCACCCGCAGCGTGCGCTGCTGGCGGGTCTCCGCCCACAGACTCCCTTTCAATCCCCTGCTGCAGCACCCGCTGAGCAGAGCGAACGACAGAATCATACTCCATTCGCATAGACTTGAACAAATAATCAAACACGCACCTGCAGCGTGAGCTGCTGGTGGGCCTCCGCCCGCGCCGCCGCAACGGCCGCCGACTCATCCGTGGTTTCGATCGGCGGCCCTGTAGCGGCTTCGGGCGCTGCCGCCCGCCCGGGCGACAGCACCGCGGCCTGCTGCTGCAGCGCCTCCCACTGCGCCAGCTCCTGCGGGAAAGAATGATGAGCTGAAGTGAGTGTGCGTTTCCTGCGCGTGTTGATGGCGGCCCTGTAATGGCTTTGGGCGCTGCCGCCCGGGCGACAGCACCGCGGCCTGCTGCTGCGGCGCCTTCCATTCTGCCAGCTCGTTCGAGGACGATGGTGAACATCCGCGTCAGTGTTGAATGTTCTGCGCCTGGTGGCTGGCGCAGACCTGCAGGAGGCTATATTGAGCGAGCCGCCCTGGCGACAGCACCGCGGCCTGCTGCTGCGGCGCCGCCCATTGCGCCAGCTCCTGCGGGAACAGATGATGAGCTGAGTGTCAGGTTCCTGCGCGTGTTGATGGCAGCCCTGTAGCGGCCTTTGGCCGCCAGCGGCCGCCCGGGCGACAGCACCGCCGCCTGCTGCACACCTGCAGGAGCTTCAGCAGCCAGCTGCTCGAACGTGGACATTGTGCGGCCCACCCACGGTGCTTCTTTCCGCTGTGGCCAGCTTCACTGAGGGAACGCCCACACTGCACACCAATCCCGTGCGCGGCTGGCGCGTCACAGCATGGGTAGATTCTCTTGCTCACTGGGACACACTGCACTGCCAGCTCGCAAGAAGATCCATGTATACCCTCAGCGAAGCAAAGTCTCGTAATCGTCACAGCGTGGGACATCCCAATGTGACCACTTCCCTGAACGCCCTTCCCCAGGCACGCAGATACCTCCCGTCCCGGCTGTCAGCTGGCCGACATGTCGTGAAGTTGCACAGGCTGCAAATGATTTGGCACACGGGAACTGTGTGTTTCACATATGCTGTACCCCACCTCTTTCAGTGCGGCTTTTCGTGCGCGCAGTGCTTGCTTCTCGGCCGCCAAGCGGCCGGGTGTCATGAGCGCGAAGCCGGCGCCGGCGTCACCGCCTGCGTCAGCCGCTTCCTGTCGCCGCTTGTGCACCGCCGCAAGTGCCGCCGCCACCGGCGCCTGCCGCTAGGCAGAACAGAGCTCAAAGAAATGCTTCTTCCATCGAGGACCATCGTGAACCATCAGGAATGCATCAAAAGTGCTGCGCCAACACAACACAGCAGCCTGACATGCGGTCATGTCCCCTGTTTGAAGCATATTGCATGAGCACTTGTGAGCCTGACACCAATTGTCAGCAGCGGCTTGTCGTTCGCCTGGCTGTCCTCTGGGGTACCTCTGGTGCCGCGACCTGCGGCGCCGCCGCCAGCAAGGCTGGCAGCAAAGCCGCCAGCAATGGGTACGTATGTGCGGCGACATACATGATCGTACACGCCAGGTACACAATGACAAGGCCTAAACCCTTTGGCGCCGTGATCTGCAGCGCCACCGCCAGAAAGTCCGGCGGCAGGGTTGCCAGCGTATGGTACATACTTATGACGGCAGATGTGTGATGGGAGACCCCACCTCTGGCGCCGCGATGTGCGGCGCCGCCGCCAGAAAGTCTGGAAGCAGGGCCGCCAGCACCTGGCACATGTGCTCGACGACATGATTCGACGACACGCCGACCGGCCAGACCCACGGACCCACCTCCGGCGCCGCGATCTGCGGCGCCGCCGCCAGAATGTCCGGAAGCAGGGCCGCCAGCGCCGCCGCGACCTCCGCGTCCTCCGCCGCCTCCGCCGACGCAGGCTCCCCAGCGGCGGGTGCCTCGCCGTCGCCGCCGCCTTCGCCGGCCGCGGCCCCGCCGGCTGGCGACCGCAGCGCAGCGACCGCCGCTTCCAGCTCGGACCGCGCCAGCAGAGCGGCCTGCGCGGCCTGCCGCTCCTCCGGGGTGCCGTCTGGCAGCTGCAATAGCACAACATCAAGCATGTGATTCATCGATGTGTATGAGACAGCGGACTGACTGGCACTGTGCTATATACGGACTATGCCAGCAGGGCAGCCTGCGCGGCATGCCGCTCCTCCGGGTGCCGTCCGGCAACTGCAATACCACAACATCAAGCATGGTGATTCATTGATGTGTGACAAATTTTGGAATGACTTGCGCGGTGATACGCGTGGAACGTGCCAGCAGGGCGGCCTGCGCGGCCTGCCGCTCCTCCGGGGTGCCATCCGGCAACTGCAAAGGCATTGGAACAAAATACATCAGCATCATGAACTAATGGAACCCACGCCATGCTATGCTGAAGGTTGAGCCAGCAGGGCCGCCTGCGCGGTCTGCCTGTCCTCCAGGGTGCCGTCTGGCAGCTACGACGGTAAAGGAGTATCAAGTCAGATACCAGAACTCGCTCAGAAATGCAGCACCTTCCAGGTCGGACCATGTCAGCACAGCAGCCTGTGATGTCCGCCACTCCCCCGGGGTGCCGTCTGTCAGCTGCACCGGCAGGAAAAGCGACGCTTCAGCTGAGAACATCCCATAGTCGCACCAATCTGCTGACACAGTGCCAGCGTCCTGCGCACCTCGCCGCCTTCTCGGCAGCAGGAGGATGGGAAAGCAGTTGGAACAGGGCTAGAGGATGAGGGGTAGCGGCAAGGCTGTGGCAGATGCTGCAGGTGTCGCTTAGCTGCTGAGTGTGCGAGACGGCCGCCATACATGTGGCTCAGCGGCGGTCGCCATGGCTGAGCTACTGTGCGCGTGGCTTGGTCACTGTGGGTGCCGCCTGAGACGCCTGCGTCTGGCTGTGCCCCGCTGGATTTGTGTTGTTCACCTTTATGAAGGGCTCATTTTCTAAGGATCCAGGTCATATACAAAGAGGCCACAGCCCTATCACCTTGAGGCGACATGTTCCCACCTGATCCAACACGGCGTGGATCTCCTCGTGGGTGAAGCCCGACCGCAACGCCACCGCCGCCATGTCGGCGCCCGCGCCTTCCGCCGCCGCGGCTGGTGTGACCGCCTGGGGCTTGGCGGCAGCGGTGTGTGAAGCCATTGCCATGACGGCCGGTCTCGCAGCCGGTGTCGCTGTTGCTGCTGCTGTTGTCTCTGCTTCTGCCGCCGCCACCGCCGCCAGTTCAGTTGCAGCTGCAGCAGCAGCTGGCACTGAGGCCGCCGTCTCAGGCTCTGCAGCGGGCGCAGCAGTTGGCGCCTGGGCTGGCGCAGCTGCGGCTGCATCTGCCTGAGTGTCAGCATCGGCGTCTGCATCAGCGTCCACAGCCTCCGCCATCTGAATGTCTTGCTGCTGCTGCTGCAGCGCGCTGCGCTGTGCAGGGGCCGGAACCGCCGCAGGGGCCTGTGTTGCGGACGCCCCTGACGCCGCCGGCTGCTGCGGCTGCGCAGCTGCCAGCCTCGCTGCCGCTGGTTCGGCGCCTGCGCCCTTCGTCAGCGGCGCGAGAGCTGGCCGCGGTGCCGCTGCGGCATCGGCCGCCAGGACCCGCGCCACCAAGCGCACCTTCTGCATGCATGCGCAGCAAGCCTGGGTGTCTTTGCTTTTGCACCTGTGCAAACTGCAGACAGGGGATGCCCCCTAGCACCCCAGCAACGCAACGAAGTGAGAAGCTGGCATGATCCAGTGCTATGGACGCTGACAGCCCACCTGCTGGCGGTTCTGTGGCGGCTTCTGGCCAGGCAGCGCCTTCGACCTCGGCACCGGTATCTGGTTTGCCTGCAACGGTTGAACATGGTGTAAAACCATTTCTGACACACCGACAGCGCTGCAATAGCCATCGCGGCATGTGTTCACACTGGAGACAACAGTGCTCTTGTTGGAACTGGTCTTACGACCCTCTTGCTCTTGAGACGAACGGCTCATTGCCGCAATCATGCAGCAGCACCCAGCAACAAAAGGGAGACGCACACGACGCACTGACTCAGCAGGACGCTGTGCCAGAAGTGGCGGGCGCCGCACCTTGCGCTTGAAGCGCAGGCCGTGGGGCGGGTCCACCTGGCACTCCTGCATGCGGCCCTGCGGGCCGTCCCACTCCCGCAGCACCACTGCGTCCATCGCCGGCGGTCCCTGAGCACAGGTGGAGGCGCACAAATCTTCCAAGGTGCTGTAGGTAAGCAGCAAGCTTCGTCGCAGGCTTTTGACGTTTCAATTGAGCTCTTGTTTGTTTGTCGCAAGCGCAGAGCTGCAGTCCGCGTCGTCTGGCACAGCTGTCGTGCGACTGGATGTCAGCAGGTGCACCTTGGCGGTGAGGTCCACCTTCACCAGCCCGTCGCCCGGCTGCACAGTCAGCATGCTTCAGTCAAAACGCTGCAGCTGCGGTGCTCGATTAGTGCCGAAGGCGCTGCCCTGGCAGTCGGTGCTTTGCACGGATGTCACTGTGGCAACGGGCTGTTCTTGCGCCACAGGGCGTCTGCACAGCTGGCACAGTGCCGCCTGAAGCGCTGCTAGGTCAGATCTACGACTCAGATGTGCAAGTGCAGGGAAGCAGTGCGTCCAGCAACATGCACACGGCTTGTGAAATTTGAATGTGACATGGCAGCTGGCGTGGATTTGCATAGCAGAACCCTAGTTCAAAAGCCCTGCAGGGCGGGGTTTTAACCACCTTCGCCCTGGCTTCGACCCCATTCCCGCAGAGCCACGCCGGCCTGGCACAGAATTTGCTTTGCGTTGTGCTGGAACCATCAATCTGATAGCTCTACACGTAGCATAAATCCTTTGACAATTTCTCGCACCTGCACCAGCCAATCTTCGCGACCCGCCAACATGACGACACAGATGCTATTCCAGAGGTGCGTGGCCCCAGCTTGCATGCCGTTGCTATCTGCTCTCAGCGGGTCAGGCGTTTCAGGCCGAGTTTGCATTCGTATGCCACTCGTGACGCTCCTTCATGAGCTGTTTGCGTCCTGTCATCAGTTGCACTCACGTGGTCTTCCAATGAGTGCCAGGACGTTTTGGCATGTGCCCTTGTGAGGTCCGTGAGGCATCTCAAACTTTGATAAAAGCTCGTCTGCTAAGGATATGAGCCTGCGCGGCTCCGCACGCCATTTCGGCAGTGTGGGAGGTTTGCCCATGCATTTTCAGCGTCACTCCTATGCATCAACCTGCCTGCACTCCCCGCTGCAGGTCCTCAGTGCTCGCTGGCCGCATGGCGCAGTCCGCGCGGACGACGCCATCGCACGGAGCCGCAGCTTTCGCGGCACCAGCCCGCCAGCTGCACCGCTCTGCCGCCGCACAGGTGCGCTGGCTGCTGTCAGGTGGCAAAACATCCCAAGGGACTGGCGCGCCGGCGTTGAACGCTGCAAAGCAGTTGATACCTTTCAGCTGCAATGCTGTTGCTGATACTCAAGAGGTGTTGCCCAAGTTGTTGCCGCCCCGCCAGCATTGCTGCTCCACTGCAATGCAGCTGTGCTTGTGCAGCTGCTTTTGCAAACCGCTTTGATACAGCTTTACACTCACGAGCACCGGTACACTGTCAGCAACCCATGTTGAGGCGTAATTTTGCCTGATTGACCGATGGCGTACCGATAGGCAAGTTGGCTGTGTACTCGGCTGATGCTGGCTGCTTGATGCCTCGCATTCAGCAACTGGACATGTTGTGCCCTGCAGGCTGTCGCAAACGGTCGTGTGGGCTCTGGCAATGAGATCGACACGCACAATGGCACCACTTCGGTTTCTCTGGCGGAGGGTTTTAAGCCATTCGACGAGGTAAGAGGAGCACCCGTGCTCTGTTGCACTGCTTGCCACACTGCGAATTGCTGCATTCTAGATCCTCGACAGGCGCACAGGACATGCAAAATGCTGACTGTCTCGTCATTAAGTTGACATGTGATGACTGCTGCAGGTGAAGCCAGAGTTTGCGCAGATTGAGTCGGCGGGCATCTCTGAGCCAGGCGCTGAGAACAGCTTCGCCCGCGAGCACTACCACGAGGACATTGAGAAGGGCATCAACGAGCAGATCAACACGGTGTGGGCCTAGTCTGCATGCATGCACACGCTGCATGACGCACTTGTGTTGCTGAATTGCATGCCCAGGCGTCATCCCCTGATCTTATACAGTCACGATCAAGAGCCACATATGCAACATCGTCTGAAAGCGCTTTCTTGCCGCAGCACTACAATCTGATGTACGCATACTCGTCGATGGCCAGCTACTTTGCACGCGACAACGTGGCCCTGCTGGGCTTTGCCAAGGCAAGTGTATGTTGCCATCAGTGGACAGCAGCAGGTGAAGCTGCATCATGGCTGTCTCGCGCAGCCCTTGCGCCAGCTGTTCAGGCATGTAGCACAGTCACAAGGAGCTGAGCAGCTGAGGTGTTGCCGTCTTGTCCTGCAGCTGTTCCGCACGTTTGCCAACCAGCAATACGGCCACGCCCTCGTGTTCCACGACTACCAGGTACATTAGGGTTTTAGGGTTTAGGGTTTTATATATGCTTGACATGCTTTGGTTCGTGGGGAAAATCTAGGGACCCCCGGAGACCCGCATGTGCCACCAGCTGCTGTCTCGACCAGCTGCTGCAGATGATACCTCACCTGCAAACTGCTGCACACGAACAACAGCTGTGGCAAATGCATCAGACATGGAACCCACAAACTCCACGAGGAGTCGGGCTACCTTGCTTCTGACAGCTGAAGTTTGCCGCTGATCATCTGTAGGCGAAGCGTGGCGGTCGCGTGAAGCTGGGCCCCATCCACCCGCCGCAGAGCGACTTCAACCACGAGAGGGGAGATGCGCTGTACAGCATGGAGCTGACCGTCGGGTTTGAGAAGGTGAGCTGTTTCCTCCAGTGTCCGCAGCAAAGTTTACATATCGTTCACTGACTTGCCACCAACGGCTGTCTTGTTGTCGTGCTGAAGTTGTTTTGCAGCATGACAGAAGACTGATTGTGTTTCGCCAGAAAACAATGCATTGATGGGCGCCAGATGCTGCACCTCTCCTGACACGGTTGTTGTGGTCTGCAACACAGCTGTCGTTCCGCAAGCTGCGGGAGCTGCACGGCATCACAGACGAGCAGGACGATGCGCAGGCGCAGGACTTTGTCGAGACGCGCCTTACTGACCAGGTGCAGTTTTGGCATCGTGCTGGACCCAGGGGTGTTCACATCATACGATCATGCTCGCATGTCAACAAGTGTCCGCATGGACTGCTTTTAACGTTTGGGACTGCTTTTTACATTTATGTATGAGGCTTCACTCGTAGCGCTTTTAGCCTGTGACCGCTCAGATTGTTGAGCAGCAGCATACATGGTCCTCTGCTCATGTTTGCTGGCTCTGTGCTGCAGGTGAATCATGTCAAGATCGTGGCAGACTACGTGGCAGAGCTGCGCCGCCTGGGCAAGGTGGGAGTCGTCCTGAAGTTAAAAGGCTGCATGTGTGTTGTCTATCAGCAGGGTGTGCATCTGTGTGTGTTGCTGCATGGTACCTGGGGATGGTCGCTGCCTGGTGTTACTGCCGACACCATCTCCAAATAAGTGCTGCGAAACGGCATTCCATCACCAACTTTGCTGCTTGTCAACAGTGTCATTATGCTGATCATGAGTGAATGCCGTTGCCTGCAGGGCCACGGCACATGGCACTTTGACCGGCTACTGCGCGATGGCACCATCGACCCTGCCAATGCGTACACCACCAACCTGGTGAGTTCAGATCGTTTTTTTGAAATTCCTTTGCGAGCAATGCATTGCTTTTGCTTTGTGTGGTCTTCATCAGCAGCTACATTCTCATGCTTGACCATAGCTGTGAGGTTCAGCAGCACCTGTATTGCATCTCACGCTGATTAGCTTGCTTGGACCTGCAGGCGCCGCCATCATACAACTAGGTTGGGTTGGCACCTTGAAACCTGTTGAAATAGGCACACGAAATCTTGATTTAGTTGAGAACAATTTCAGGAGCAGCATCGCAAGAAAGTTCCCTGTGCTGCGGTTCTTACGATTTTTGATGATCGAGCCATCTGTGCTATGCATCGTTGTTCGTGTTGAGTCAGACAAAACATGTGGAATTCCTGAAGTGTGTCGTGCATAATACCGCATGCATTAAGTGATTCCTGAATCAGTAAACTGACTGCATTTTGCAATCGGCAAGATGAGATGCACCCTCGACGACTGTTGCTACACAGACAGACTCTCACACTCAGCCAGTTGTGAAAATGAAATCGTACCACTGGTTCCATGTCCGCCAAAAACTCCTGAGTTTGAATGAGGCACTACGAGATTTGTTTCAGCGGCAGCTGCTGCCAAACTCAAACCAAAGAACACCACTCACTGGCATACCACGAATGTTCACGACACAGTAACAACGTCGCTCACTGTGCCTGCCAAATGCAGCAGGCTAGAATGAAACAGTAACCAAACAAACATAGGCACACATCTCCGCGCTACCATAGCGCACTTGCGCTCGCATACTTCCGTTCAGGTTCTCGACTCTGCACTGTTACAACATTGACTTGGAAGGTTTCAGTCAGCATTTGCGGGAGCAATTGGGGCAAGCGGGGATTGCAGGGGTGTTGCGACGGTTGAGGGAGATCCCTACTGGCCGTTGGACTCGCATCCATGCGCATCGTGGTTGTCACCAGATGACCTACACGTCAGTGTTTTAAAACGGTGGGACGACATGATGTCTGAAAACTCCCAGTCATCAGAGTCATTTGATCCTGGCTTGCTGTTCTGACAACCATCACACGGCCTCAGCCCCGCTAACAATTCCTGAACTCTCCTGAACGCACTCCTGACAATTCTATGGGACGCCTGGCATCCCTGAGCTGCTGTTCTGATGACGCAAAATGTTTGCTGCTGCGGCAGCAGCTACATAGCTGGCATCCTAGCTGCCACACGCTAACACCCTGCAGAATGGGGAAGCCGAGCCACCCTTACAGCTGATCTAGCTTGCCGCTAAATAGCTGAGTCTCAGCCACACTCGGTAGCTGACGCACATGCCTGCAGCATCTACCAATAGAAGGGCGGGCCAGACGCTATGGCACTGATGCCATTGCAATTGGCTGTCGCTGTCCAGCCCTGGCAGCAGATGGCATTGCCAGCTGCAACACAGCCTGCATGCAGTGACAGCCCTGGCCGCTGATAAAGAACCTAAGCCGCTGGCTGCGGCTGCACCCCCAAGCAGGTGGCTGCATGCACAGGCAGCACCTGCTGCCTGTTTCCGCAGGCCACCCCGCATCAAAGTTGCCCCGAGGCCCTTCACATGCGGGATGTAACGGAGGCCTGGCGGCAGATCGTGGCGTATGCAGGCAGCAGCAGCCGCCGGCCTACAGACCACCCCGTGTCGGAAAGCCGCGGCGCCGGGGCCGCTCACATGCGGGAGGTGACGGTGTCCTTGCGGCAGATGGCGTCGTACGCGGGCAGCGTCAGGAAGTCGGGGCACTGCTCCGCCGTGGCCATGTCGCCAAACAGCTGCGCGGCCTCGCGCCAGTTGCCGCCGTCAAACCGCTGCGCGCCCAGCTGCAAGCAAATGAATGAGACCAGCCTGATCGCGTGGACAGCTGTTAGAAGCACACAAAGTGAGGATGTCAGGGCACTGCTCCGCCATGGCCATGTCGCCAGACAGCTGCGCAGCCTCGCGCCAGTTGCCGCCGTCAAACCGCTGCGCGCCCACCTGCGAATTGAGACACTGAAGCCTTGACAGAGAAAAGTATATCGACTACAACATACGCAAGACGGCGTAGATTAGGCAGCGTGGCCAATGCAGACCAGGCTGCCACTGCAGGACGGACCACCCTGGCTGCGCACGGTGGCCAGCACTTGAAAACTAACCGTCCAGAAGCGCTGAGCCATCAATCGAGCCTTCCGCATTTGGACTTCGATCACGAATCTCACTGCGGGGGGGCACACCTGGCGGCGCAGGGACGCCGGCTCCTCGTCCACGACCTTGCGTAAGCGCTCAGCCATCCGTGCAAACCCACTTGGCATTTTTACTTGTCAAAGTCTGCCAAGGCATATCAGTACAGGGAGGGCGCACCTGGCGGCGCAGGGACGCCAGCTCCTCGTCCATGACCCTCCGGAAGCGCTCCGCCGTCAGCTTGTTGTCGCCCGGCTGCAGCGTCGCGCCGTGCTTGATCCACTGCCACACCTGTAGAACATAAGCACTCACTCAGATGAGATGTTGTAACATTGCAGCATATGAGAGTTCTCGGCCGTCAGCTTCTGGTCGCCCGGCTGCATCGTCGCGCCGTGCTTGATCCACTGCCACACCTGTAGAACATCAAGCACCCACTCAGATGAGATGTCGTAACATTGCAGCATATGAAAGTTCTCGGCCAGCAGCTTCTGGTCGCCCGGCTGCAGCGCCGCGCCATGCTTGATTCACCGCCACACCTGCAGAGTGGTAGGCAATTCACTCAGATGAGGCGCTGGATTGTTGCCGTGCATGAAGGTACTCGGCCGTCAGCTTCTGGTCGCCCGGCTGCAGCGTTGCGCCGTGCTTGATCCACTGCCACACCTGCATGACCGCCAATGGCATGCATGTTCGAAAGACATAGAGCTGGGCGGGCACCGATGTGTGAGCTTACAGACACCAGACAACAGGCCGCACTTGATGCACTACCATGTGTGCCCGTGAACAGCAAGGGTTCAAAAAAAGCCGCATGTCAGTGAGATGCTACTCCTCTGGCTGATGCTGCAGCGCACATGATGCGTGAGTTTTTTCTTGAGCCGATTGAATCGCCACGCCGGCCATGTTGTCTCCACAAGCCGTGCGCCTGTGTATCATACTTCGGCCACGGGGTGAACAGATGCATGCACGCTTAGTGGATGCGGCACCTCCCTATGTGAATGTGAGACGCATTCATGTGCGAAACATTCACACAGGCGGCGCCGCACAGCATAGTGATAGCTTTGAAGGGGGCAGAAACTGTAGCGGACAAATGGCCGCAAGTTTCTCCGCCCCGACGCACCTGGGTGCGTGCGATCTCGGCGGTGGCCGCGTCCTCCATCATGTTGTGGATGGGGATGCAGCCATTGCCGCCCAGCCACGCCTCCAGGTACGTCAGCCCCACGCTGATGTTGGTGCGCAGCCCCTTTTCCGTGCGCGGGCCCTGCGTCAAATGAGAGGAGATGTGAGGTGCATGAGTGTGACGCGAGCTGTCACATAGGCCTCCAGGTTTGTTGACCTGACTCTGTCGTCAGTGTACGGTTTTTGCTCCACGAGCATGCCCTGCGAAGCTCAGTTGACAGGACCACTTGCAAAATTGGTTCCGCACAGTCATGGAAGCGATGTCGGCCCCAAGCTGAGTTGCGCACACCCCTCTGTGCTCAGGTTGGATGGAAAAGAAGTTCTCCTTGCACCAACTAGTCTTTATCGCCAGGCACTTGCAACATTTGGAAATGCAGGGCCATTGCATCCGCAACTTGACACTGGCTGCAACTGATGAGGCACGAGCCACCTACATGGAGAGTAGCTGCTGATCAAGAGCCACTGACCAATAGGCAGCCATGACACACCAGTTGTAGCTTCGTGCTTGCAAATTGGTTTAAATTTTAAAAGAAAGAATATAGATGCATGCTGATAGGGCAGCAGCGCAGGCACCAGGTCTTGCTCACCTGATCAGCGCTATAGGGTAAGCCTGGAACGCGTTCACGCAGCACATGAAGCGACTCCATGGCAGACATGGAGTTTATGCAGAGCCTTTGGGGTTCGAGCCCATCCGCACCTGGGAAATTTGAAGAGCCACGTGCCTCCACCATCCCGCACACCCATCCTGGCCTTCCTCGATCGCTTTGCACCTCCAGTTTCTTGGTAAGGCTTTCAGATTGAAGGTGTAGTTACCTGGGGCACCTCCAGCAGGGCATCGGGGTCCGCCTGCACATCCTCCCGCATCACATGCAGCTGGTTCGGCCCCTTCATGTGCTCGTCGAACACCTGCGCAAATGACACAGGCACTTTCCAGATAACACTGCCGGCTGCTGCTTACGTTGCAGGAATGTGTGCAGCACATCGCGGAGCCGGCTGTGCCCCTGCTGCACCCCCAGGTATTCCAGCAGACACGTTCCAGATGGGAGAAGCTCGGAAACAGACCTGCTTGGCGATGGGCAGCAGGGCCGGGTGCGCGATCCAGGTGCCGTCATGGCCGTCCTTCACCTCCCGCAGCTTGTCCGCCCGCACCTTCTCCATCGCCGCCTGCGCAAATCACGCTCACGCTCACGTGGTGCTACACCCAACAGAAGTTTGAGCTGCAGCTTTCGTTGTTGCTCTTTCGGCTCCAGCAGCTGGTTGGCCAGGCACCTTCTTTATTGCTGCCTGCAACACAGCACAGGTCACAGCAGAGGGTGAACCTACAGCGCAGAGCTGGCTCACGCAACGGGAAGTTCTTGGAAGTTGTCTTCGGGTTGGTTCGCCGCCTCCCCGACCTGTTCGTCTGCTGCCCTCCCTCAACTGTCTGCACGTGCACCACCCGAAGAGGATAAAATCAGATACTGGCACGATCTGACCTTGCTTCTGACCTTGCTTCGAGGACCAGCCCACGGCCGTAGAATCTTCCTGATGACGTTCCGGCGCTGCCAGTCACATTGCAACTGAGATTCATGAAGGTTCTCAAACCATGGTTAGCAGGTTCGCACCTTGTTGGCCTCGGAGTCGTTCTTGATGGGGATCTGGGCGGCCATGCCTCCCATCGCGTGCACGCCGCGCCTGTGGCATGTCTTGATGACCAGCTGCGTGTACGCGCGCATGCACGGCTGCGTCATGCCCACCTCCGCCCTGTACAGGCACAAGTGCATGCTGAGTAGGGTGATGGTCAGCTGCAGGCTCCTCTGCACAATTCACGCGACCGTGCTCAGTCGGTGTCAGCTCGAGGGTGCATGCAGACATGCAAGGGCAGTGTAAACATGGACACCAGCGGGCACTCTCCAGCATTATGCCCCCTGTGAACATTCTGCAGATTTGACAAGATGTTGGAATGACATGCAACTGCCGCTGTGAGGCAAGTAGTGGCAAAGACGTGTCAAAGTCCCACCGGTCGGGCATGATGTAGGTCGGGTCCGCGCGCATGGTCTTGATGAAGGAGAAGATGTAGTCCCAGCGGCCGCAGTTGAGCCCGCTGCTGTGCTGCCGCAGCTCGTACAGGATCTCGTCCATCTCGAACGCCGCCGGCAGCGTCTCAATCAGCACCGTCGCCTTGATGGTGCCCTGCGGAATGCCCAGCGCCTCCTACAGGGGGGCCACACGCGCAGCAGCATCAGCCATCAAGGCACCAGGCTTGCGGCATGTTTTCGGCTTGCTGAACGCCAGCACTGTGCCTTGGAAAGTATGCTGATGCTGCGCTGCATGTGCTGATGAGAAGCAGGGGTCTGCAAGCAGCTACGTCCAAGCAGGATGTAGAAGAAGAGCATGCTGGTCAAAGTGGCACCTGGGCGTCGACGAAGACGGAGTTCCACAGCCGCGCCTCCAGGTGGCTCTGCATCTTGGGCAGGTAGAAGTACGGCCCTGCAGCAGCAAGAAGTAACAGCAATGGACCGCCACAACATGATCAGTCCACCGCACTGCAACCTCACGACTGACCCTCCTGGAATGCATCCTCGAGCAACAGCATTGATGACTGAATGGGCATCTGCTGACTTCAGCTGCCGTCCAGCACTGGTGCACTGTGGACAAAAGGCGGCAGGCGAAGTCGAAGATAAGACTGAAGACGATTTGAAACCATTGCATCAGCCACAAATCCTACACCTTTCACCTGAGCCGCGGTCCAGCAGGGGGCGTGCACAGTGGAAGAAGAACAGCGCGAAGTCGAAGACGCCGCCAGGGACTGGCCGCCCGTCCACCAGCACGTGCTTCTCCCACAAGTGCCACCCCCGTGGCCGCACCTGCACGGGGTGAAGGAACGGACGATCTGACAATGCGAATTGACAAAGTGACATCAGAAAGCGAAAGAAGGAAGTGACATACTAGATCACAGCGCCTGTCCACCAGCACAAATATGATTATGCTGCGTGCTATTGGCAGTAGAGGAGCATGTGGCGCACCTTGAGCGTGGCGAGCTTGTCGCCCAATGTGTACCTCTTGCCAGACTTTGGGTCCTGGAACTCCAGCTTGCCCCGTGCCGCACCCTGCATGTTCACCTGGCCCTGCAGCATGCAATGCACAATAATGTTTAGTAACTCTGGCCTTGGCGCGGTGTGCCTTCCTCAGCAACAATGTGCAGCCGCAGGGCTGCAGCTGCAGCCAGAGCAACAGCAGCAAGTTAAAGAAGCGACACCACGATCGCTGCCATATGTGCGCCACATGTATATTTCCTAGACCAAGGGAACGCCCACCTCCAGAGAGTTGGCCCAGGTGGGGCAGTTGGAGTCCTCGAAGTCGGCCATGTACAGGCTGGCGCCCGAGTTCAGCGCGTTGATGACCATCTTCGCATCGGTGGGGCCCGTGATCTCCACGCGACGGTCCTGCAGGTCCGCCGGCAGCGGCGCCACCTTCCAGCTCCCCTCCCGCACCTTCGAGGAATCACGTGCAGGTCAGATGCTGTGGTGGCGTCAGGAGCATGCCAAGCGCTGGGCTCTTCATGCACTGGTCCTGCAGGTCGTCCAAGCAGCGCGATCCTTGGTGCCCCTTGCCTGCCTGTCACATGTGCTGAGACTGAGGAACAGGAGCTCAGCCTGTCGAGCGGTGCATCATTTGTTTCCATCTTGTACACTGCAGATCACTGCAGCATACATTGACTTGCAGACAACAAGCCTAAGTGCAGTAGCATCTTGCAGAAGACCAAGCTGAGGGTATCCCAGGAGTGAAGAAGCGCACGTGGCGGGTCTGCGGCAGGAAGTGCGGCTTCTGGCCAGCGTCAAAGCGCGCCTGTACCGTGCGCCGCCGCGCCAGCAGCTCGTGCACCGTGTCCGTGTGCTTCCTGTTCGTGTGCAGCAGTCAGATGCTCCGCTCTTGAGCACTTTGCACAGCAAGCTGGGCTCAGCGCAGCGGGCACACGACAATGTGATGAGCAAACGGCAGTCTTGACATTGCTAGCATGAAGGGTGCCAGGTGGTCTTCTCGCATGACTGGCAACGCAGCACTGATGCAGAAAATGGCCTGTGTCAGCAGCAAAAAATCTAAACCTAATAAAATTAGCAATCCACTTCAAGCTGGCGCACCGGGCCAGCATGGCGACGAACTCCAGGGCGTCAGGCGTCAGGACGGTGCGCGTCGCTGGGTGCGGCTTGCCGATGACCGCCACGCCCGGCACGCTGGCGCCTACGGTCCCCATGGCGGCTGTTCGCAGGGGCGCTGTGAGGCTTGGGGCTCAGGCGCGGGGAGATGGTTGCGGCGGCAGCGTCCTGCGTCTGCCAGACACACGCATGTCAGCGACCAGCTCATCATGAACCCCATAAGTGCAGGTAAACAACGCGCTACAGTCGGTCCTGCTGCCATCCTGCTGGCAATGAGCAAAGAGATGCATGTCATAATGACAGCGCTGCGCTGTGCGGCATGAAGCGCAGAGCGATAAAGCAGATGATATTCAACGGAACAGCTTGCACCCCGTGACATCCATCACATCGCATGAACACAGCGCTGTTCGAGACTCTGCGCGCAACTGAAGCTGCTCGCGGGCAGGCATGCTGACTCAGCTTGCACCGACCGACGGTTGAAAGTAGCTGCATGGCCTGTCAAACTTTCGGAGCGGTGCTCAATACGAGAGAACTAGCTCTTTAAATACACATAAGTGCCGATGTCCCGCTGTTCGCACAACAGTGCTGAAGGATGTCATTACGGAAGCCGCCAAGCCTGATGTCGCCACAGACGCTACACAACCCCGCACCTGAGGGCTTCGGCGCGCGCGCTCGTGTATCAGATGAGTCAGATTCCAGCGGGCAGTCTTTCGATCGAGGCTGGACGCAAACACCTGGCGCACGCGCTGGTAAGCTGCCTCAAGAGTACCACTAAACCCTTCGATTTGGTCTTCCTCTGCGACTGCAGACAGGACCGCTCATAAATCGTGTTTGCAAACTCCGCTCGCCACCCAGAAGACTTCGTCAGGTGCGCACGATCCGCCGCTGGTGCAACTGCAAGCTACTGTTCTGTTCTCAATACGCGTGTTGACTGGATGACACCTGAGTGTGTGGCGGCGTCCTCCTGACTCTGTGCCAAGCCGCACTCAGGCCGCATTCATATACGTTATTCTGGCCGTTTCGAGATCAGCGACTTCGACGCTTCGCGTTGCTGCGGTGTCGTGCGAGCAGGGCAACATGTCACTTGCAAAGGCTGTGTCAGCATCTTTACCCTGTGTGGGGGCAGTCATCTCCTTGCTCCGCATTCGTTTCACTTAGGCTGTATATTCTACATGCCGCGGCGCGCCGCATGGTTGCTGCGCGAGCCCCCCGCTGACGGTCCTTTGTCGTTTCAGTCCTGGCTGGTCGTGCTGGCGGTCAACGTGAGCGTCGATTCGTCCGGGCTTGCAGAACGCTTCGCATCTCTCAACGCAGTAACTGAGCTTCAAATGCGTGACACAGTCGCATTGCTGGTTCGTGGGCGTTACCAGGGCAATCACAATCACCAGGGATGCAGCAACTGAAAACCGACCAGTTAGCTTTGACCGAGCTTTTGGCCTGGTCACTGCTTGCTGTTTGTCAATCGCAGCTGCGTCGTGCACCCACACCGTGCTCGCCGCGCCCGTGCACCTCGCTGCAAAAGTTGTCGGCCGAGTTGTCCTCGTCAGCATGCCTGTCGTCACTTGGCGACAGGCAGCATCAGTGCAATTTTGCAACATGCAGAGGAAAGTGCACAACGCACATGAGCCACCCTCTGCTGCTGACAAAGACCTCATTTCGATGCATTGCAGGTGACCTCGCCGCCGACAGTGCTTCCACTGCCCAAGTCTTCACCGGCAGCAACCAACAGCAGCCATGGCTCCCAGCAACACCGCCAATGGCGTTGAGGCGCCTCGCTTCGAGGGCGTCGTGCGCCCGTATTCCCAGGAGGACGTGAAGAAGCTGCAGGGCTCCCTGAAGATCGAGCACACCCTCGCGCTGGAGGGCTCCAAGAAGCTCTGGGTGCGCTCCTGTCATTTTTGTGCACCTGTTGTCAATGTGCACAGGATCCAATGCACAGCCTGGTGGTGCATCAACATGTCTGGCACCGCATTTTCTGTCCACAGCTGCAGCATTGACTGCACGGAGTTTCGCATGCACCTCAGCGATCCCGCTCTCAATTTGACAGAATGGGCCATTGCAGATTGTGTCGTGTTTGCATGCAGGCGCTCATGCACTCTGAGCCGTATGTGCACGCCCTGGGCGCGCTCACCGGCAACATGGCCATGCAGCAGGTGCGTCCAATGTTCTGCAACCATCTTTTCCGGCATCTGGATGCCTCTAAGCTGGGTCAACGCCCACATCGAAGCATCCCAACACCCTCTATGCCGCCATGCATATCCATAACACCATCCTCTGATGCCGTGCTCTGTCCAGACCAGCTGCGCCATGTCCCGTAGCACTCATCTTGAAGTTGTGCGCGCAGGTGCGGGGTGGCCTGAAGGCCATCTACTGCTCAGGGTGGCAGGTGGCGGGTGATGCCAACACAGCCGGCGATGTGTACCCTGACCAGTCGCTGTACCCCGCCAACGCCGTGCCAGAGCTCGTGAGGAAGCTGAACAAGGTACACAGCGTCTGATGCTGCAACTCTTTCCTCTCCTTCCGCAGTATATCGTCTGCTATGGCTAGAATCACAGACATGCACCTTACAGAGGTGGCCAGCTGGCGTTGCTTCTATCCAGCACATGCCAGCCTCTGCTGACCTTCTCGAATCCACCTGATCTGAGCAGTGGCGCAGGTACGCTGAGTCTGCGGTGCCTTACATCAGCCCTGGAAAGAGTGGAGCAATTGGCAATCTGTGCACCTGCTGACAGAGCGTGTACCTGCACATGGGCAGCGGTGCTGAGCTGCAGTCAGAAGCCTCTGCTTGTGGCATGTTCCTGAGGGCAGCTGCAGCGCCGGGTTGTGCGTGCATGTGTGAAAGACGTTCAAATACATTCACTGCAGGTACTAGCAGCACAGAGCAGCCCCAGGCAATGAGGGCAACATGTCCCGAGTCTGCTTCATGCTTATCGTTTAGGCCTGGTATCAACTGGCACGATGTTTGTCTGATGACGCAGGCACTGCGCCGCGCTGACCAGATCGAGGTGGCGGAGGGCAATGTGACACACGACTGGTATGCGCCCATTGTGGCCGATGCTGAGGCCGGCTTTGGCGGTCCCCTCAACGCCTACGAAATGATGAAGGTGCGCTTTAATTCGTGCAGAAGCAAAGTCGTGCTACCCTTCGTGCAGAAGCATGCTGCATTGCAACATCTATGCTGTCTGCATCTGAGGTTGGTCTGCAAAGTGTCTCTGTGCTTGAGGATCCACTGGTGCTGCAGTAGTTCTCCCTGCTCTGTCCTTCGTGCGCAACTGTCCGCGGCGAATCACCAAGCAGACCATGTTTTTGCGACCCGTCTCAGGCCATGATCGAGGCAGGCGCGGCGGGCGTGCACTTCGAGGACCAGCTGTCGTCGGAGAAGAAGTGCGGCCACCTGGGCGGTGCGCCTCCCAGCCCCCGCTCATTCTTATCCACTGCATGCAGCATGCATTGGCGGTCGGCAGCAACAGCATAATGCATGCAGTTGCCGCTGAATTCCAATCTCGGTTATGTTTCAACGGGAATCGCTGCCGCTTTGCAGGCAAGGTGCTGATCCCCACCAGCCACTTCATCCGCACCCTGGTTGCAGCGCGCCTGGCAGCCGATGTGGCTGAGGTGAGCTGTGCACTGCGGCCACCAAGCAGCGAGGGACGATAGCTCCTAGTCCTGCTGTTGAGGTGCTGATGGCGGTGTCCAGCGCTGCAGCTGTGGCCAATCTGAGGACACCTGAAATCTGACATTGACAGCCGGTTTGTGCCATGACCTGCAGGTGCCGACGGTGCTGATTGCGCGCACGGATGCGGACTCCGCGACGCTGCTGACGTCGGACATCGACGAGGTGGACCGCGCCTTCTGCACCGGCGAGCGCACCCCCGAGGGATTCTTCAAGGTCAAGTCCGGCGTCGAGGTGAGCTGCTTGTTGCAGTTCGGCCTTGTTGTTCAGGTTCGTCAAGGAGGCTTCCCAGCCACCCATTGCCCGGGCTGCTATTGCGATGAACTGTTGATGCACTGGAACACGCCGGCATCAAAGAGGCTTCACAGTCATGTCACTTATGGGGTGGGCTTGGCACCTGCAGGCTTGCATCGCGCGGGCGTGCGCGTATGCGCCGTTCTGCGACATGATCTGGATGGAGACGTCCAACCCCTCCCTGGAGCAGGTGCACTTGTGGTCTTTGTGTGCCTTTCCCACCTGCCAGTGTAGACGATGAAACTGATGAGCACATGCGTCTTGTACGTGCATCGTGTCATGGTCACCTGCTGATCTGACTCATCTGTGCTGACACAGGCCAAGGCGTTCGCTGATGGCGTGCACGCCAAGTTTCCTGGCAAGCTGCTGGCGTACAACTGCTCGCCGTCCTTCAACTGGCGCAAGAACCTGAAGGACGCGGAGATCGCCACCTTCCAGCAGGTGTTGGTTTCGTCCCACTTTCACTCCAAATCTGCCTTTCAGGCTGACCTTCGCCTCGGCAGTGGGACTCCATGTTGCATATGCTGTGCTTGCTGCTGCATGAGCCGAAAAAGAGTGACGACCGTGGGCAGGGAGATGATGACAGATTCCTCACATGCTGCCGCTGCTGCCGCCGCAGGAGCTGGGCAAGATGGGGTACAAGTTCCAGTTCGTGACGCTGGCGGGCTTCCACGCGCTGAACCACTCCATGTTCCAGCTGTCCAAGGGCTACGCCGCGCGCGGCATGGCCGCCTACTCCGAGCTGCAGCAGGAGGAGTTCGCCGCCGAGAAGGACGGCTACACCGCCACGCGGTGTGCCCTTCGAAAAGCCCTTTCATGAAGCTTCCTGAGACATGGTCGCCTACTCCGAGCTGCAGCAGGAGGAATTTGCCGCTGAGAGGGACGGCTGCACCGCCACACGGTGTGCCCTTGCCTAGAAAAGCCCTTTTACGAAGCTTCCTGAGACATGGCCGCCTCCTCCGAGCTGCAGCAGGAGGAGTTTGCCGCTACAAACCCTAAACCCTTCACCGCCACACGGCGTGCTCCCCTTTTCTTCCTTAGTCTAAGTCCACAAGGTTTTGCTGTGCGGCCTGCCCGGGCAGCGGAAGGACACCGTCACACAATGGTCTGTACCTCTTCAGTGCTTCCTTTGGGGAGTTTGTGGTTGGCGGATTTCACGCTCCGCACCGATGGTGGCTCCTCCTGCAGCCTGTGTGCAGAGCTCGTGCACTGTTCCAGCGTTCGCGATGCTGTGAACCTCCCAAGGGTGCAAACGAAATGGCTTAAACCCTATTTGCAGGCACCAGCGCGAGGTGGGCACAGGGTACTTTGACAGGATCTCCACCACGGTGTCGGCCACCTCCTCCACCACCGCGATGAAGGAGTCCACCGAGGCGCACCAGTTCTGAGCGGCCGCTGTGCCAGGAAAGTGACCCGGCCTGGGCGTCAGCAAGTCACATGGCCAGGCGCGTCTGCAGCGGCACCAGCGGTGCACCGTATCAGCAATGCAGTTTGCTGCATCTTGGTGGGTGGTGCTAGGAGCCGCCGCCATTTTGGGATGCAGTGAAGCAAGCAACGCACGGCAGCTAGGATGCAAGTTTTTGCTTAGTCAGGGTTGTGTGGCTCAGCAGTGCGTGATTGCGCAGCGCTTCATCAGCGTGCGCAGCCGGCCCCTGCGAGGGCAACTGTGGCACCAGCAGCCATTTGGAGAGCACCACATCAGCACTTGACGTTGAAACCCTAGGGTTGAGGGCGTTGTGCAGTCTCACCAGGAGCTGCAACAACAATTTTGAGCGTGCGGTTTGGCACTGGGCTTCTGCCCAGCCGCCCATCCTGCCAGTTTTGTAGCGTGCCGATGCTGCCGCCTTTCAGAGGTAGCACCCATTGTGCAGACATGTATGTTAGGAGGGTACTTAGGCGACCTCGGGCTGTATAGATCCCGGAGTTTCTTCTGCGACTGCCATTGGCGACGCTGGTGGTGTCGGTATTCTAGCGCAGCATTGCTGTGGTGTGCAGGCTTGTGTAAGTGTGCTTTGCCACATGAAAGTTGCAACTTGCAGTCATCGAAGCACCGCCGTCCTTTTCTGCGACAGCCGGTTGCACATCCACACCTGTGCCAATACACGATATGCAACACAAACTCCATCTTCACAGCAACAACTCAGGTTTCAGTTCACACTTTCGAGTTCACCCATAACATCCTCTCATCACGCAAGCAAATATGCAACATCAAAGGTGTTTTAGACTTCGCCATTTCACTTAGCATCAATGAGTGGGTACTTCCTGCAAACATTGCCCGCCCTGCGGCTAGCAGCAGTGCGACAGCAATACACCCTATACTTGCTTCACCCGTGTTCCCCTTGAGACCCCTGTTCCAAGTGGCGCATTTTTTATTCATTCACTAATATGATGAGAGCATTCACACAAGCTATGCATCCGCCATTGTAGCAGAGCGCGATCGACCTTTACCCCCTCAGCCTTGTGCGATGTCAAATCATGATCTTGCCGTGGCCCTGCGGCAGCACAATGTCCACCAGGAACCATGCCGTGAACCTGCACAGGCAGCATGCACACAACAAGCTGTGATGACAAAGTTCCCGCTGATGATGTGCGCACCTTCAGAACCATCTACAGCTGAACACAAACGCAGCTCCTCAACAGAAGCTTAAAACCGTGGTGTACCTAGCCCCCGAGAATTTTAGCAATTATCAGCCAGATACACCATCTAGACAGACGGCTGGGACTCTAGACACACACAGCTGCTCACATGACACCCTGGAAGGTGACGTACGAACCGCCCAGCACCCTCACGATGCTGTCAGGCGGCTCAAATTGCGGCACCAAAAGGGACCAAAGAACATCATGTGAAGCTGCTCAAACCCTAAACCCTAACCAAAGGTGGTGTACAGACCACTCAGCAGACCCAGGAACCCTGTCAGGCGGATGCAACTAGGAGTACCAAAACGGACGAAAAAGTATCCAAACTTGTAAGCTGATCTCACCCGATGCCCAGGAAGGTGTGCAGACCGCCCAGCAGCGCCATGAACTTCGTGAAATGGCACCAAGTGGAGTGACATAAGAGCCCGAGAACGGTCACAGATGCTCTCACCCAATGCCCAGGAAGGTGGTGTACAGACCGCCCAGCAGACCCAGGAACTCTGTCAGGCGGCTCCACGCGTTCTTTGGCTTCGTGTAGTCACTGCAACAGCACACACGGCGCTCTTGAGACGAGTTTCCCGCACGTCTCCCTGAATCTCACGGTTGAAACAAGCACGTGCAGCACACAACCGAGCAATGGCATGAGAGGCGCTGCTCACCAGTAAAATGGGTTGCATGCCGCCTGCAAATGTGCATGAAGGTCGTCAGCAGCACGGATTTAACGACGCCACGTCTGCACTCGGGCCCGTCTCATGACATGTGTTGCAGCACGCCCGCAGCTTGCGTGACCAACAATATTTCGAGGTGCGGTGCTCACCGCATAGTCGTCGTAGTCCAGCGTGACAGCCGCTTTCAGCGTGTCCAGCAGCCCGTTGACATACGTCTGATTGGTGTTGGTGTCCTGCATGGTGAAAATGCAGTCGAGGTTGAGATGAGGATTTGCCTGGGCTAAAGAGGCATGTTCCTCACAGCGCTGCAATGCAGCACAGGGGTCCATTCATGTGCACTTGGTTTGTGGCAGTGCCCTGAGCATCGGCATCACCGATGTCAGAGCAGGTCCATCAGCATATGCAGAGAGGGCTGTGCCATAGCATGACAGATTGACAGTTGGCATATGATGCCGATTGCTGCCTGCGTGCATGTGTACCTGTCGAAGGCGGCTGGTTGTGCCGCCACAGCAGAAGCAGACACACCGTGTTTGACGCTGTCCTATCAATCCAACATGGAGGGTCAGCAGCACCTTGCCGGTGGTTCCGGCATGCAGGTCAAATGAGCCAGCTGGCTGCGCCGCCTCCGCGGAAGTGCTGAAGAAGATCTGAAACGCCTGGGACAACCGAGCTGCCAGGCGACAGGATCCTCACTGTGAGGGTCGTCAGCACATCGCCGGTGATGTTGTCGTCCAGGTCGAAGGCCAGCTGCGCGATCTCTGCAGGATACCGGATTCTTTTTGGTCGAGATTGCAGAGACAGCAGGCGTGAGCAAAGCTCACCGTCAAAGTTCCCGGCACGTCGCCGGTGATGTTGGCGTACAGGTCGACGGCTAGTTGTGCGACCTCCACAGCATAACAGGTTCCTACATCTCGACATTTTGTGAACGACAGGTTTAGACCTCACCATTACAGTCGTCAGCACGTCGCCGGTGATGTTGGCGTACAGGTCGAGCGCCAGCTGCGCGGCCTCTGCAGCACAGCTGGCTCGTTTTGGTCGAGATCTCATTGAGAGGCGTGAGCAAAGCTCACCGTCAACGTCATCAGCACGTCGCTGGTGATGTTGGCGTACAGGTCGAACGCGAGCTGCGCGGCCTCCACGGCGGTGGTGGCTGCGGTGTCGTTGAGGTCGGCGGCCGCGGCGACCACGTCGCTGAAGTTGGTCTGCAGCTGCGACAGCACCAGCTGCTGCAGCGCCAGCTGCGCCGCGAAGTCCGTGGAGTAACGCAACACCTTGCTGCCTGCGGTCATGAAGCGGTTGCATGATGGATCAAAGGGCATGGCAGTTGTGGTGCATGATGGTGCGAATTGACAGCATCAGCTGCTGCAGCGCCAGACCGGAGGAGCTTGAAGCTGCAAAGCCCAAAGGCATTTAGGCATAAGGAAACGCATCGACCAGTAACAGGTGGAAACACAGGAAAACGGCTCACCGATGAAGGCGTCCAGCCGCCGCCTCGCCTGGTCCTGGCTCAGCAGGTCGGCGCCAAAGAAGCTGTCGCCGATGCCAATGACATGCGCGTCCGGGTTCGGGTCCAGCGCTTGCAGGAGCTCCGTGACCGACCTGCGTGCCACAGCACACTGAGGCGCCAGCGCAGCGTGCAGCGCGTCACATCTGGCAGCAGGTTTTTCTGCTTCATGTCAAGGGTGTCGCATGCACGTCAGCATCCGGCGCCCGCTGCATGCCAAGCCTGCTGCATGCCAAGCCATGCAATTCCCCCGCAAAAAAAGATAAAAAAATAAAAATACTCGAGTCGGAGGGACAGGGGCCCTGGGCGACAGCAGCGGCTTGCAGCCTGCCCAGTGCAGCTGACGCAGGCCTAGAGCGTGAGTGGACGACTTCAAGGACTACTTCAAAATGGATGTGGAGGCGATGCGTGAGCAGAGCAACAGTCGATCACTGGCAGCTGTGGTACATACTGTCCGCATCTCATCAGAACTGAACAGTAATCGGGTAGTCGTGTTGTACATGTTAACACCAAAGACCGCTGCAAGGAAGAAGTGCTAGAACACTCACAATGAGCAGGCGACCTGGGTAGCGACGTTGGCCTGCAGCCTGTCGAGGTACCCAATGTACGCCTGCGTCTCGTTGATCGGCGACTCCAGCGTCGGTGGCATCGCCGTCTTCAACTCCGGCACGATGGCCCGCTGACACACCTGGACCTGCGAATGGCACCACAAAAACAGTTTGTGCAGTGTGGAGACCAAAGGCAGGAGGTGTCCGAGAGGCTTTCAGGTTGGCGTCTGCGGCATTGGCACGGTCGCCGTCCTCAGCTGCAGCATGACTGCCCAGGCGGACAAGACGGCGACATTGCTGCTGCTGGAGGCTGTACACCTGGACCTTCAGAGCGAAACGACCGCTTCGGATGGACGTCTTGACCGCTGTGACGGGCAGCTACGCACCACAGGAAGCGCGACATGCAGCTGACATGGAAGAATGCAAGTCAGGAGTGTAGCTGAGACAACTGCGAGATGCCGGGGGAAAGTAAGGGCGCACACGCCATTCAACAGTAGCAGCAAATGCGCCCGATCGCGATCTTGTTTCGGACCAGCTTGCACTATTTGTGTCCTTACTTGCTCTGTGTAGTTGGCGGTGAGCGGCGCCTTGTACCCCGCGAATGTGGACCACGAGAAGGTGTCATTCCGGCAGGGGCACAGCGCCACCGCGATTTGTTCCTGAACACGGCACGGAGACGTCTCTGAGGAAGCTGCTGGGGACGACTGGTGGCTATGGTCATGGCGCATACTCATATACATATGCTGAACAGCTCTCCGAGTAGCCGGTAATTATGCTGGCAACCTATGCGACAACCTGCACGAGGCTCGCACCTGGCTGAGATTTGTGTAGTCATCTTCTCGCACGGTGATGGTGCTGCTGCGTAGTGAGTCGTCCGTCACGTATTTCACCACTGCGATGACCAGGGCACATCATCAGGAGCAGCAAGAAGGTGCGCACGGCAGCGACCGTATCAGTCCATATAGAATGCCCGCCGTTTCCGGTGTCTGCACAATCATTGCCACTGATGACACAGCTCATCCGCCTCCAGACGAGTGCCAGCACCACATCCAGACAGGCAGGCATCAGCAAGCCGCACCCGTGAGTGCGATGACGCAGCCAAAGACGGCAAACACAATGAGCGCGCGTAGAACGTTGCGCACCCTGCTGTGCACCACGTAGTCCTGCGCGATGGCAAATATGTCAACGAGAACGATCGTGGACAAAAGTGTGACATACAAACGTGTTGCAGCGCCAGACCTTGTCCAATCTATGCCTGCGATCAGCGAGTGTTATGTTCTGTAGGGAACAAGCAGTCATGAACTTTCCCAAGCAGTTGCGAAGCAGGTGTGCATCCAGAGGTTGACGGTTTTTGGGGAGACGAAAATGCAGAGAGTATGAAGGCGGTGAGCTCATCATCAAATCGGCGCAAAATGGAACAGCCACCACTTCACGCCGGCATGCAGCAACAGTTGCGACATCACGTTTGGCATCGCTGAGGTACACCGCCACGCAAACGAAATGTAGTTTTAGCAGGAAGATGTCTTCACATGAAGATAGAGTCGTGCCTGGTGGGAGTCGGCCATCACAAAGGCTGTCGCTCGATTGATGATGTTGGCCTGCTTGTGCGGCGGCGGGGCGACGCCGCCAGCGTACGGATCTGCTGTGCCATTGGCCTGCATCGACTTGGAGCTGCCGTGCACGCTGCTGCCATTCATGACGATGTGCTGACCTGCTTGAGCGTGTGGCTTCTGCTGCCTCCTCCTGCGGTACACAAACAGCGCCTACTACGCCGTCGTGGTGGCGTCAAGATCATCTCACTAGATGCAAGAGAGAGCCTGCTGCGCCACCTCCAGCTCACGCATCCAACACGACCGCCGGCAGGCGGCATGTTGTTGCACGCACGACCAATGGAGGTGGAGCCCCGCCATGCATGGCAATACATCGCGACAGGATCATACCTAGCTACTCACTTTCAAGCTTTTTGCGTGCCGTCGAAGACCCGGGTCAGCACTATCTGCCGCCGGAATGCGCGGCCAGGCTGTGCCGGCCTGCCAGTTGCTGTGGAAGGCGACGATTGTGAAGGCAGGCTGCTTGTGTGACGTACGGATAGTGGATCCAGAGTTGGTGGACCAGTGACTGTGCAGGCCTTCCACTTGTGAAGCCGGCCGGGCGGTGCTCAATCTCGTGACGCGTGAGACGCACCTGCGATTCCCGGACAGGCTGTCGATTTTTTGGGGTTAGTCATCACCTGTTACTCATTTGAGGGTGCAGTACCTTTTGGCGGCCATCCTAGATCGGCAACTGAACCAGAATAGAACAGACAATCCAAACAGAAGCTTCCGAGTCAGTAACCGCGTTGCAACTTTTGACCTCGCAGACAAAGCCGCGGCGGCGCGCCCGCTGACAGCATCATTGTGCAAGTCACAGTTCTTCGATGGTATGTGTGCTGCTGGCGCCTCGCATCGCAGTGACTGCGTCGGTCGCCGCTGGCGAGGCTGACGCCGGCGCTGTCACACATGCACGGGCGGCTCTGCTGCCTCAGCCGGACGCTCCCTCCCCGAGCAAGCCTACTTCCGCCCATCCAATTGGATTGTGGCCTGCCCCTCCACTCATGTCCTGCCTATGCTACTCCAAATGCATTCGGCCCGAACGCCAGCACTTCATTCGACCAGGCCCAGCTTGTCTGGCATGAAGGCTTCCCACCAGCCTGTGCAGCATAAGAGGCGACGATTCAGATATCTGCACCATGGCATGCACATGCTGCCAATTGCACTGGCAACCCAGCCATTTGGTTCCGCAAAGCTTTGCCACTGCGGCCATATGGCAATGCTACTATGGACCAATGCTGAGGTCACATTGACGAGGTGATAATGGAAGGGTTCCAGGGTCTGGTTGCACTCACCCTTGCGGTATGGGGAGTAGGGCGCGGTCCACTTTTCCGGCGGCGTGAAGTCGGGCACTGGGCCGCCGCTCTGGAACACCTCTTGCCGCGACAGCCCCGTCAGCTCCAGCTTCAGCACGCGGTCCAGCCGCAGCTTCATGAATCTGCAGGGCATTTTCATGGCCACCGATGACATCGTTGAGTGACGTGCTGAACGAGGTTGCATAGACCGCCGCTGCATCGGATCACGTCCTTCTGCGATAGCACTGTCAGCTCCAGCTGCAGCACGCGCTCCAGCCGCAGCACGCGCTCCAGCCGCAGCTTCATAAATCTGCGAGGCATTTGTATAGTGCATCCATGACAGTGTCGTGAGTGACGCGCTTTACAAGCTGGCAGACCGCCGCCGCTTTGGGGCACTTCCTATCGCAACAGCCCTGTCAGAGCACCAGCTTCAGCATGCGATCCAGCTGCAGCTTGAACCTGGGCTATGGCTGCATGGCAGTGAGTGAAGCGCTTTGATGGCCTTCACAGACCGCAGGAATGCTCCGGAGTAGCCATGGCAGCCCTGTCAGCTCCCTGTGACAGAAAGTTCTGTTGGGCTGTCGTGAGACAATCCTGTCAGATCCACCACGTCTGGTCCAGCCACAGCTTCATGAACCCGAATAATAAGAAGAGTCGAATCAGCACTGCCTTATCGGCACTGCATACCGCTGGCAACATGCGGCAAAATGACTTTGATGGCGGATGACCATTGCGATGCAAGCTTCCTTGCCAGAGCGACCTGGTCAATCCCGTAAGAGAACCGCAGGTTTGGCCGCACTTGCAGTCTGTTGAGATATGTGGCCGGTGCTGCTTGACATCCTCTGCGCAAAGGATGCCACCCAGCTTGGTCACCACGTATCTCAACACAGTCTGAGTACACTGTATTGGAAACTGAACTGACATGCAAATTGCGTTGTGCGACAGATCCAAATGTTTGCCTGCCAGCTGCAAGAGCAGCTGACATGACGAGCATGCACGCCTGTACAGTGGTCGCTTGCAAACTTCGCACCAGTTACAATCCGGGCATGCTCCGTCATCAATGTTGTTCGACGGTGTTTACACACAGCAGAACTTTCCCCCGCTGATGTCGGACCTTGCAATGACACAGAAGATTTTTCTGACGGGATGTCCCCTTGTGCTTGACCCACACCTGTTTGGAGGGCGCCAAGACTGCCCGTGGCTGCTGGGAATGCATTGGACTCTGCCTGTAAGCAAAGTGTTGCCGGGGAACTCCACCGAAGAGGCTGCAACTCACGTGATCCACATCTGGTCGGTGGAGACCAGAGCTGCGCATGGTCGCCGGACCTGCTTCGCCAGCGAGGAGAACTTCTCGTCCAGCCACGCCGGCTCGCTGACGATGAAGAAGTCCAGGTCCTTGTTCTGCAGCCGCATGAACAGATGCTTCAGGTCCACTGCATCCGGCACTAGGCCCCTAAATGTCACAGACACAAAGGCCAAGTGACGTCGAGGTCAATTGACGTCTGACGAGACATTTTCGTCCAGCCACGCCGGGACGCTGTCACCGAGTAGTTCAACTTCCTTCCTGCAGGCTCTCCACCGAAACCTCAGCCCCGGCCCATTGCACAGGTGCGCTGCATGAAGTCCTGGCGCCTCGCTCTGGCTGCGTCTGGCGCCGCCACCTCATTGCTGCCCGTCGGTCAGCATGCTCCAAGGCCCTTGTGTCATGCAATGTGACAGCCAAGCGAGGTGTGCGTCCGAGACTGGTCGTGTGCAGCTTAGTGTAGATGACGTCTGGCACTCGAAATGAACTGTGCCCCACCAACACACCTGCTCGCCATAGAAGCGCTTCTTCTCACGCAGCTGCTCAGCCAGCGCCTCATTCTGCACGTCGTTGAACATGAACTCCGAGTTCGCCACCAGCGCATACCATGTCTCCTGCAGAACGGCACAAAAACGGGTGTTCTACATGACCTCCGCACGGCATGCTGCATGGCGCCACGGTGCAAGCCACCCTCAAGCTGCCACACGGCTGCAGGCAGTTGCTGCGAGCAGAAGCCAGGGTATGCAGCATCCCCCAGCTCCGCTGCAAGACACCACCGTCTGCTGATTTCGCCTCTCATGGTGGCTGATCATGCTGCCGCTGGCGTCTGCCGTTGGCGCTGTGCCATGTCCGCATGTTGGATCAAGCAGCAACACAGCAGTCAAGCTGCTCCAAGCCATACGAGGTTCAGTATTGGAGCACTTCGCACCGGCTGCGGGCTGCCTTGTTGCGCTGCAGGCGCCTCCGCCTGCTGCGCCGCAGCCCTTGTCAGGGCCAGCCTCGCCCCTCGAGGCAGCATGCGGCCGCCGGATCTGACGCTGCATCGGAGTGCTGAAACCAGCAGCTGGCTATGGCGCAGCGGCGCCGGGGGGCTGCATCTCCGCTCTGCTGGGCTGCTGTGCACTGACGGCTGCCTCGTCAGCGAGCCTGCCAACACCATGCTGACCTGCTGTGTGTCGCAACGCGATGCAAGACCCTTCTTTGACAGATGTACAAGGCCTGTGGGATGTTGGCAACGGCTGAGGTGCTCCTATGCCTCTCAAAGTTCGCTGTTCGACACAGTGCTTCTTATCATCGCGATGGTCCGATCCTGGCCCCCTATTTTACGAGATTCTGGAGCTTGCTCAAAACCCTGGAGCGCTCACAGACAAACTACCGAGGGGCGCCAGGTCACAAGGCCAGCGTGTTTGCAGGCTGCGATGTGCGTCCAATCGACATTGTACAAACTCTCAGACGCAACGAAGGGGTTGCAGTATGTTCTGACAGCTGACTTGCTCAAAACACGATTGCGCAGAACTTTTCAATTTGCGTGATGCATGGAAGGCTACTTCGATGAAACCATCAGTGTGGGTCTGAAACGTCGTTGAAACATCTTGAGACAAGACTTTGCGACTCCTTTTCGAGCATTGTATTGCCAATCGAGCTGTCAAATTGGCAGGCACAGCGCTCTCTGAGATCAGGCGCTGGCGGCAGCGTAGACATCAAGTTCGTGCGCTGCTCGACACACTTACGCGTTTTGGTAACGCTGCCACGCTGGCTTGCATAACTGGCTCGCCTCTTGCATCCCACTCGACAGCAGCTCCGCCGGTCCGCCTGCCATGCATGCGGGGTCCGTCATGCGGCCTCATCCCACCACCATTGCACGGCGGCACCGCCAGTCGCACAGGCAGCCGTAGCAGGGCCCCGGACTCCGCCAGGGCAGTGGCACCAAGCGCCGCAGCACGTGCAGCAATGGCGCTGGATGCGGATCAGCTCATGGACCTGGCATCCACCGGCGACGCGGGCCGCTTTGCGCCGCTGCTGTGCCGGGAGCTCGCGCTCAGCAAGTCGCACTACCACACGCTGCTGGTCCGCATGCGTGAGGAGCGCGCCGTGCTGCAGGTGCTCCTTTCTGCTGGTGTTCACCGCAACGCCGCTACTGTACTGCTGGCTGGTATAGGACCCCGTGGCTGGAATCAAGGTGGCAACACGGTAGGTAGATCCCCGTTCATGGTGTCGCAGACGCAGCCGGAGCACACGACGGCCTTCATCCTGGACAGCCTGGAGGTGCTGCTGCCGCTGGCGTCGCAGCCTGCCGACGTCAGTGCCGACGGCGGCAGCGGACGCGTCAGCAGCGTCGCCTGGCCGGCAGCGGCGCCGTCAGATCCGTGCGACGCCGTCACAGTCAGCGCCGCCTCGGCGGCCACCGCCATGCACCTGCTGCTGGACCTGACGCCCGGCTGCCTGGAGCGGGTCGCGGCTGCGGAGGCGCAGGCGGCTGCCAGGGCAAGGGCGGCGGCGCTGCTGCGCGGCGTCCTCGCCCAACAGGTGCACTAAATGGGCACTCGTTTACTGTCATTATGGTCGCTTGGCCAGGCGCTGGCGGCAGAGGCGCAGGCAGCTGCGAGGTCGAGGGCGGCGGCGCTGGTGCACCCAGCAGGTGCACAGCAGGCTGTCGTTCTCATGATTGTTTGGCCGATGGCGGCAACAGAGGCGCAGGCAGCTGCGAGGGCCGGGCGGCGGCGCTGTTGCGCGGTATCCTTGCCCAGCAGGTGCTCTGCAGATTTGTCGTTCCGATTGATTGATCGGATAATTGCGGCGGCGGAACCGCGGGCGGCTGCCAGGGCGAGGGCGGCGGCACTGCTGCATGGCATTCTAAACCCTAAATTCTCGCCCAGCAGGTGTGGTAGGCATGATGGGCATCATTCTGGAGAGATGCCATGAGGAAAGCGTCTGTAGGCGACGACGGAGTACTGGGTCGCCTGCCGACCATGCAGCAGATGGAACAATGTGTTGGGCTGTCAGCCACCATGTGCCGGTAGCTCACGGCTTGACCTTGCCCATCATCAACAGCCTCAGCGTCATGATGCCTCTCGGCTGACACTGAGTTTGCACACATACTGTAGCTGGCAGCGGCAACTACTTCAACATGAACAGAGGAGCTGGCTGCCCATGTTCTGCTCCTCCTCGTCGCATCAGCTTTGCTGACCCTATCCGCACGCTCCTCACAAACAGCTTCATGCATGCATCGGCGCCTCCACGGCTGGTGCGCAAGGCGGCACAGGCGTTTTGCCGCTGGCTGGCGGCAGCAGATGTCGCGGCATTCTGAGACAGGCTGGCCGCCCAAGTTCTGCTGTCTGCCTCGTCGTTCTGGCCGACCCCGCCCGCTCACTCCTCACCGACATCTTCCTGCATCTGCAGGCGCCCCCGCGGCTGGCGCTCAAGGCAGCGCAGGCATTCTGGCTGGCGGCGGCGGATGTCGCAGCGTTCCGAGACGAGCTGGCAGCCCAGGTCCGGGGGCTGCTGGAGGACGCGGCGACGGCAACGCCGGCTGTCGGTTTGCTGCGCCACTTTCAGGTTGGGGGACCAATGAAATACACTATTGCGTTCCAGGTCAAGATTTTTGTAGACCAGCAACACAAATAGGCTGCACTCAGCCGCTCCTAGCAGCTTTCACACATGGCTGGGTTTTCTTCAGCGTCTTCCAGCTTCTCCTGCATCTTTGCAAGGTTTTTGCAGATAGAGGCAGAGCTCCCAAGCTGCATGTTTGGGGCACGCAGGAGCTGCAGCATGGGCTGGATGTCACGGTGGTGCTGCAGCAGCTGGTGCGGCAGCGGCACCACGCGCTTGCGGAAGACTGGGCTGCCACGATGGAGCGATGTTGTCAGGTGCAGCACTGATCGGCCATGCTTTGACTTTCTGAGCACATCTCGGTGTGGCGATTGGTGCGGCAGTGGCACCACGCGCTGGCAGAAGACTGGGCTGCCGCAATGGAGCGTGACTGTCAGGTGCACCGCTGATCGGCCAGGCACTGCCACACTCCACTGTCGATCAAGGACCACAGCTGAAACTCTCAGAGGCCTCTAGCAAGACAGATCTCCCGGAACAGGCAATTCTGTGCTTTGAAGCGGTGTTACCGGGTATCAGACACTTTCAATCAGAGATGTGCTCGCAGGTCGGCACTGGTAGGCTTCTGCATTCAGGCGGACTCAATAAGCAGACTACTTGCAGCAGGTGGTGCAAGCGGCATGGCTATGTGCACTGTTGTATCGTTTCGGATTGATGGTTTTTGGCTTCCTTTCTGCACACTTTGCAGGTGGCGCTGGTGGAGTTATACAAAGAAGTGGACGACCTGAAGCAGGCTGTGCAGGCGGCCCAGCGCTTTGCACTGCTGGACGACGTCCACAGAAGGGTTTCCGTTCATTTCCAGTTCGTTCTCGGTGCAGGTGGCGCTGGTCGAGTTGTGCATAGAAGCGGACGACCTGAAGCAGGCGGTGCAGGCGGCCCAGCGCTTTGCACTGCTGGACGACGCATTTCCCGGCCTCGAGCGCACGTACAAGAGCCGCACGATCGGGAAGCTGGCGGTCAAGCGGCAGTGGGCGGTGGCGGCGGCGGTAGCCGGCGACGACCCCCAGCTCCAGGTGGGGCACCAATCGATGCAGATCAGACGAACAGCCTATGTGCAGGTGCTGCACGATTGGGAAGCTGGCGGTCATGCAGCAGTGGGCGACGATCCCCAGCTCCAGGTGGGGCACCAAACGATGCACATGAGACGAAACACCACGTGCAAGTGCTGCGCGATCAGGGAAGTGGCGGTTGCGGCGGCGGCAGCCGGCGACGACCCCCAGCTCCAAGTGCGTGGAGCAGTTCGGGCTGACACCAACAGCCCACTAGGCCACCGAATGCAGCAGCTTCTTCCTGTTCGTGATTTGCAGGAGCAGCTGGTGCTGCTGCTGCTGATGGACAGAGGCGAGGCCGCGCTCGTGCAGGGGCATGCGCAGCAGTTCGGGCCTGTCACCAGCCTTTGGCAGGCCACTGACTGAAGGAGATCTGTGTTGGTCAACTGCAGGGGCAGCTGGTGCTGCTTCTGATAGAGATTGGCGAGCCCACGCTCGCGCAGGGCTATGCGGAGCAGTTCGGGCTGTCTGCAGAGTTGTCACCCCGCTCTTCTGGTGCTGAGATTACAGATTTACAGTCCTGAGAATTTCCACAACCAGGAGCAGCTGGTGCTGCTGCTGATGGAGATGGGCGAGCCCGCGCTTGCGCAGGGGTAAGCGGAGCAGTTCGGGCTGCCTGCAGAGCTGTTGTTCCGCCATACCAGTGCTGATTGGTTTGACACTTCTACACACAGGAGCAGCTGGTGCTGCTGCTGATGGAGTTTGGCAAGCCTGCGCTCGCGTAGGGGTATGCAGAGCAGTCCGGCCTGCTACATTCAGTGAGGGTGCTTCTGTTCGTCAACTGCAGGAGCAGCTGGTGCTGCTGCTGATGGAGATGGGCGAGCCCGCGCTCGCGCAGGGGTACGCGGAGCAGTTCGGGCTGCCGGCGGGCTTGGCGGACGCCGCGCCGGCCGCCGTCGCGGCGGCGGCTGCGCAGCGCGCGGCGGCGCACCTGCCGCTGCGGCTGCCGCCGGATCGCGTGCTGCTGGTGGACGATGAGGCACAGCTGGACAGGTGCGTGCTCTGAGTGTGAAACACATAGTGCACTCACATGCACAAAGGGCTGGGAGTGCACCTGCCGCTGGACCTGCCACCAGAGCGCATACTGCTGGTGGACAACGACGAGGCGCAGCTGGACAGGTAACCGTTTCGAGGCACTCGTCTTGGCTGTGATGTAATTTGCCGTGGTAGCCTGTGGGGCACATGCTGCTGGTGGACAATGCGGCGCAGCTGGACAGGTGCGTGCTTTGAAGCGTCAAATACAAAGTACACTGTCATGCATAGACAGCTGAGCGTGCACCTGCCGCTGGGGTGGCCACCGGAGCGCGTGCTGCTGGTGGACGACGAGGCGCAGCAGGACAGGTGAGCGTCTCAAGCCCAGCGTTCATGTTGACCCGAACAGATGGGCCCCTGGCAGTCGCCGCCGCGCTGATCAATACTGGATGCGCGTGAAGCGCTGCATCTGGGTTGTCTGATGGCTCTGACATCAGGATCAGAGGAAGATCAGGGGGAGACGGCAGCTGCCATGGGAGTGTGTGCTGCCGATGGGTGAAGTGGCAAAGCTGGGTTTGGGAGCCGCTCACTTCGCTTGCATGTCACATCATGCTATGTCGTGTCATGCAGACGGGCAGGGACCTGCAAAGTGTACCTGGTCTTGTGCATCTGTTGCCCACATGCGCAGTGAATGACCTCCGCACGCCGGCTGGCGGTTTGAGCTTGTCTTTGAGTCCATCTCTGCTGCTTCTGCACAGGGCCGCAGCGCTGTTGGCGGGCGCGCCAGTTTCGGCAGCGACTGCAAAGTCCTGAGTCAGTTTATGTGCAGCACTTACCCTGGATACGCTCTCACGTGGTGGCCTCCGCCAGCTGTTGGCTCAAACCTCATTGCAATGCATCCCAGTTATCTGCACAGGGCTGCAGCGCTGTTGGCGGGCGCGCCGGTGCTGGGCATCGACTGCGAGTGGCAGCCGGCAATGCGGGAGGAGGAGTCCAACTCCCGCGCGCCCGTCGCCATCCTGCAGGTGTGCGCCTGCGGCTTGTCTGCAAGCCTGGGGTGCGGCCCCCGCATTGCCGGCTGATGAGCTGCAAGTCGAAACACTGGGCACCTACTGCGGGTGGCGGCCGGCGGTGCGGCAGGAGGGAATGGGCGCCAGAGCCCCTGTCGCCATCCTGCCAGGTGTGCACCCAGCAGCACGTGGCTCCGTGTCTGTATGTGTTAATTAAAAATTTCAAAATTGATTTAAGTGTGTGTCAGGGTGTAGCAGCCCTCCTCCGTGACATCTGAGCTGCACATTCTGGACATTGGCTGCGAGTGGCAGCGGCCGTACGGATCTCCCTAGAGGTCAAGCTCCAGTGCCCCTGCCGTCATCCTGCAGGTGCGTGCGACAAGTCCGTCAGAGTCACGGACTGGGTGCCCAAGTGATGCGCTGGGCCTGATGAGAATGCAGCGCCGTGTCCAGTGTGGAGGGAGGATGTTGTGAACTGCAGGTCGCCAGCGCCAATGCAGCGGTCGTCTTCGACCTGCAGACGCTCGGAGCCAGCGCAGCGCTCGACGCCTGCCTGGCGAGCGTGCTCGGCTGCAGCAGCGGGAGTGGCAACGGCAGCAGCTGCGACGGCAGCCTCAGCACGGGGAGCGGTCGCTACAGGGGGCCCCACCTGCCAGGGATGGGCCGGCCGGTGGTGACGGACGTCGGCAACTCCAACAGCAATGGCAACGCCTGCGGTGCCGTCACCACAGCAGACCATATTTCCACAGGATCGCCGCGCCGATTTCCCGAGGATGCATCCGCAGCGTCAGCAGCAGGCAGAGCGGCAGCAGCAGGCAATGGCAATGGCGACGCCAGGCAGCCAGCCACGCCAGGCAACACAACAGATTGGACGTCGCCGCTGCGGCCGCCCGTCAAGTGCGGCGTCGGCGTCTCTGAGGACCTGACCCGCCTGGCGCGCACGCACCCTGGAGTGAAGGCGTTCCGCCGCATCCCTCGCGTGCTGGATTTGCGCCACCCCTGGCAGGCCCTGCAGCTGCAGCAGGTAAGCTCTGTGAGCCGGCAGCATGGTGAACTTGCCGATGAGCTCCGACACGTCTTCTGTGTGTTCCCAAACCTAGAATGGAGGTTTGAGACGTCAAGATTTGCTCTGCATGGAGCGGGCAGCAAGACTGAAAAATGGTGCGCGGTGGCAACGGGCTGTCTGCCAGGGTTCAGGCAGATGTCGTGACAGTCGTGCGCGCTCAAAGCGTACTCAACGTTGAGGATGCATGCGCAGGTGGGGGGGAAGGCCAGGAAGCGGGGTGCGGTGGCGGCGGGGCTGTCTGCGATGACACACTGCCTGCTGGGCAAGCCGCTAGACAAGAGTCAGCAGGTGCGGCACTTGACAGTCGGTCCTTTCTGGACCACCCTCAAGCATCAGCCTGCTGCACAAGGAGTTTTCAAGATGCACACATTTGTCATGACCTGTTGGTCCAGTCAGGTTCCTGTCGCCATTTCTCCCGTCTGTGCGCTTGAACATCTATCGAATTGATGTCCTCCGCAGGTGAGCTCCTGGGCGGCGCGGCCGCTGACGCCAGCGCAGCTGCAGTACGCTGCCCTCGATGCACATGCCGCCGTCCTGGTGCGGACCCACAAAGACGCATCAGTGACTCTCAGAGATTTAGGGCTTGAGGCGTGCACAAAAAGATGCCTGCTGCAAGCCTGATGACCGTGTCTGCGCCTTGCACACGATCACATCGGTTGCATCTGCCCAACAAGGATCCTGCATATGCGCAGATTCATGCCGCACTTGCTGAGCGGGGCATGCTGGGCGAGCGGCAACAGGACGCTTGGGCCTTTGACTTCCGCCACTGCTGAGCGGGGTCGACATACATGCCCGCTTTGGCACAGTTCTTGTCATGAGACAGATACCCAATATCCGGTTGAAACACACACATGGTCACTGCCCGGTCATGTCTGGTTCATGTGGGGTGTTGTGACTGTCAGTTGGTCCCTTTCAACGCAAGGGAACTCCTTTCGACTGACGTTACAATGGGACTGCGAGGTACCCGCAGAAAGGTTTCCCAACTTGCATCAGGGTTTAGCAGAGTGGGGTTTAGTAGCAGGCAGTGCAACTCCGAGCCCCTCCCAAAGTGCATTCGCTCGAACCCCTGTTACTTTGCACCGTTTGTGAGTTTCAACAGCTCCAAAACTCTGCGTGCGTGCGAAAAGCCTGCGGCGCGGGGGTCTTGCTGCCACAGCTGCACACATCAGAGGGGGAGCAGACAGTTGATTCCTGCAGGAAAGTCGGCCCTCGGGGCAGCAGGCAGCATGGCGGACCCCACGAACGGCGCCGAGGCTGAGGAGGAGCTGGTTGACTACGAGGAGGAGGAGGCAGAGGCCGTGACAGACGTGCGTGTCTGCCGTGATTGAAATATCGCCGGTTCAACAACAGCGTGTGCAGCCACCCTGGCAACCGTGCTGAACGCTGGCGACGCCTTTTCTGCAGGCCAAGGGTGGCGAGCAGGTGAAGAAGGGCTATGTGGGCATCCACTCGTCCGGCTTCAACGACTTTCTGCTCAAGCCTGAGCTCAGTCAGGTGATGTCTCGAGTGCCTGCTGCACCAGAGCCTGCATGCGTTGCTCTTGCTCATCTTCAGTGCCAACAAAGGAGCCTAGACTGTAGATAAGGAGCTTTTCTGATGCAACCGCTGCTGCATTCGTTGCGCAGGCCATTAAGGATTGCGGCTTTGAGCACCCTTCAGAGGGTGAGACGTGCTTTGGAATCAGCTGCCTGCAGCAGCGCATCCTGCTGTTGGCACGGCGCCGGTCGAGCGGCACCGAAGCGATGCTGTGGGACCCGCATCACAGCAGAACATACATGGACGTGTGAAAGCGCCATCACCCTGCGGCGCCTGACTCCGCTAATCATGCGCCTGACTCCGCTAATCATGCCCCGCAGTCCAACACGAGTGCATCCCCCAGGCCATCCTGGGCATGGACGTGCTGTGCCAGGCCAAGTCCGGCATGGGCAAGACGGCCGTGTTCGTGCTCAGCGTGCTGCAGCAGATTGAGCCCGCCACGCCCCCCGAGGTGGCGGCCATCGTGTTGTGCCACACCCGTGAGCTGGCCTACCAGGTGCGTGGCTGCGCGCCTGATGGCTTCCATGACTGCCAAGCTGCTCTCTTGCTGGTGCTCAGCAGCTGCTGCGTTGAAAACTCGCAGAGCTCACAAGGTGTGACTTTTGATCGGCTTTGACCGAGGCCGTACGAAACTGACGTCTGCCGCGAACCCACGCAGATCTGCCACGAGTTCGAGCGCTTCTCGGTGTACATGACCAACGTGAAGGTGGCCAACTTCTACGGCGGCATCCCCATCAAGAACCACCGGGACCAGCTGGAGAATGACCCGCCCCACATCGTGGTCGGCACCCCGGGCCGCATCAAGGCGGTGCGTAACATGTAAATTCAACAATTCAAATTAAATAATTCAAATCATATTTAAATCTTGACGTTGTCATGCCGCCTGCCGACCTTGCAGCGCTGCAGCACCTCGTTGTCAAAGACCCTGTTCGGAGCCCTGCGCTTGTCAGCGCACGTTTGCGCCCTTGTTTGTATGCTGACTGGGACAAGCTGCAGAGACTGGCAGCAGCACTGACCTTGTGCTGAAGTTGACGTCGGTGCGTGTTGGTGCAGCTGGCAAAGGAGGGCAAGCTGAAGCTGGGCTCGGTGCGGCACTTCATCCTGGACGAGTGCGACAAGATGCTGGACAAGCTGGGTGCGTACCCTGGCTCGCAAAGATGGCGTGCATTGCTATCCTCACTCCCATCCAGAATGGTCTCTGTGCCACTGGCGGCTGCACATGCGCTCGAGTATGATGGTGGCTGCTCTGCTACTCTGCCTATCCTTGAGATGGTACCCGTTCTGATGGCACCTGTTTCCGATTTTGCAGACATGCGGGGAGACGTGCAGGACATCTTCAAGATGACGCCGCACGACAAGCAAGTCATGATGTTCTCCGCGACGCTGTCGAAGGAGATCCGCCCCATCTGCAAGAAGTTCATGTCCGACGTGAGTGTCCCGCGGCGCGCAGCGGCGCCTGCCGCGGCTGCCCCGCCTCCCCTGTCCTCGTCGTCTCCCTGTCTCGCGGCAGCGGCGTGCAGTGGCCGGCAGTGCACCGCGCCGCTGCCCGGCTGTGCCAAGGTGGCAGCAGCCGCGCAGCTGCAGCTGCGCCTCAGCGGTGGTGCACAGTGCGCCGGGGCCGTCCACTGCCGTCCGGCACAGCAGTGAACCGGCAGCGTCCAGCTTCCTGCGTCCAGCTCATCAGAAAACCAGGATGTGGCAGTGCCAGTGGATGAGGCCCATTTGGAAGGGCTCCGGCTGATGGGCTGAGGGCGCGATGCTCGAAAGGGCGCTGCGGCTGTGGCTGATTGCTGCTGCGCCGCTGGCTGCTGCGCCGCTGCATGACCCGCCTGCTGCTGCCGCTCCGCGTGGGGGTTGCCTGCCCTGCTGAACACTGGGCTGTCTGGTGCCTGGCTGCCAGGCAGTGTGCTGCGTTTGCGGAACGTTGTGTGCCTGTGCTGCTGTGCCGGGTGTCTGCTGGTCGGTCGCGCCGGCGGCCTGGCAGGGTTTGGCACAGGGCTTTAGACAGCCTGAAGGTGCTGGGGGCTGAGGCCGCCGCCCGCGTGTTGTGTTCCCTGCAGCCCATGGAGATCTTCGTGGACGACGAGGCGAAGCTGACGCTTCACGGCCTGGTGCAGCACTACATCATGCTGCAGGTGCGACTGTGCAGATGCGACAATCGCAATGGCTGAGCACCGACACGCTTGTCAACTAGAGCTGTAACCTGCAGATGTCAGTGGCGTATGCACCACAGTTAGAAGTTCCAGCTATGACTACGATCTTCCAGCTCTGACTGCAAGTGCCGGCAATTGCGCAGGAGGAGGAGAAGAACAGGAAGCTGAACGACCTGCTGGATGCGCTGGACTTCAACCAGGTGCATAACAAAAACACACCCTCTCCCGGCGCCCTGCCTCTGCATCTGTGTCCTGCACCTGCACCCCCGCAACATGCAGCACGGCCGCTCCCGCACACTGCCCGGCAGCCTGAAGTCACGTGCCACCCTCCACCCGCAGCAAGCAATTTTCTTAAACCCTTGCGACCGTGGCCATCATGCATCACAGCGCCGAGCACAGCTGTCGTGATTATTCTACAGCGCTTTCTTCTCACGCTGAGGAGTGTCACCAGTGGTGGCCCACGCCTCTCATGCTGCTGCGCGCAGGTCGTCATCTTCGTGAAGAGCGTGCTGCGGGCGAAGGAGCTGAACAAGCTGCTGGTGGAGTGCAACTTCCCCTCCATCTGCATCCACTCCGCCATGAAGCAGGAGGAGCGCCTCCAGGTGTGTTCAGGAGTTTTACAAAGTGGGTTTAGGCTTCTCTTGGGATTGCTTCTCAACACAATGCTACATCCATTCCGCCATGAAGCAGGAGGAGCGCCTCCAGGTTTGTTCTAGCAGGTTCTCAAAGTGGTTTCCGCCGCTCATATTGTGACTGCATCTCGACCCAATGCCGCTTGTGGCCTTCCGCCATGAAGCAGGAGGAGCGCCTCCAGGTGGGCGCCAGCATGTTTTTAGAAGTGGGTTTTCCCCTGGCTTCTCGTGCGATTGCTTGCGTTTCAACGGTGGCTTCCAAAGACTCTCTTGTGACTGCATCGCTCCCCAATGCTGCTTGTGGCTCTTCTGGGCGGCCTGCTTGTCAAGACGGGGTGTGCTCTGAGCCCCACTTGACAGCCTTGGCAGGTGCCAGCATCTGTTGAGTGTACGTCAGAAAGTGCGATCAGAGGAGGGGCAGCAGCCCATTGTGACGGTGATCCAGGGGCCGCAGGCAGTGGCGGTGATTGTTGAGTGCATCAGCTGCCTTTGACCACGCTGCCTCCCTTGGTTGCGACAGGTGTACAAGGCGTTCAAGGAGGGGCAGAAGCGCATCCTGGTCGCCACCGACCTGGTGGGCCGCGGCATCGACATCGAGCGCGTCAACATCGTCATCAACTACGACATGCCGGAGACCGACGAGAAGAAGGGCAACGGCGCCGACACCTACCTGCACCGGGTAGGGTCCTGGTTCTGCTGACTGAGTCTCTGTACTCGGTCTGTGTCGAGTCAACCGAGTCTGCCTCGCCAGAGCAGCGAGAAGAAGGGCATCAGCATCAGTACCTCCTCCATTGTGCGTGCAACTTGCTGCAGCTGATGTGAAGCTATCTCATCCGGCCCCAATTGCTGCTGCTGACCACCTCTGCTGTCTGCTCACCCGCAGTGCATGGACACCAGTGGCGGCTGAGCACACATAAGGGTTGACGGCCCTGTGACATGCGCGCAGCTGGACTGAACCTCAACCCCTGATTTGCAGGTGGGCCGCGCGGGCCGCTTTGGCACCAAGGGTCTGGCCATCACCTTCGTGGCCTCGGAGACGGACAGCGCCGTGCTCAACAGCGTGCAGGTGCGTTCGTGATGCAACAGGTCGCCAGGCTGACACCCACCCTCGCATTGCGAGCTATCAAGCTGCCTTGTGTTTATGCAAGCGAAGCATGTGGGTCATCCACACGGCACACGGCTTTGCGCTGGTTTTCTCAGTGCCCCCTAATCTCGTCATCGCACCTGATGCAGGAGCGCTTCGACGTGGACATCAAGCCGCTGCCAGACCAGATTGACGCATCCACATACATGAGCACATCTTGAGGAGTGACTCGGCAGTGCCGCCACAACCACGCATGACCGTGCCTCAGCCAGTGGCTGCCGCAGCTGTGTGTTGTGACGCTGGCATCAGCAGGCGGCATCTGGTAGACTTTGACACCGAGTTGATGTGACCCGACCTGGACTGCTCTGGAACCTTGGGAAAGCAGCGGCAGAGGACCGGCCTTTGCAAACTTGAGCACCCCACAGATGCTACAAACGGTCATGGTCTTTAAAAGCCATCGGTCTGTGATGCTACAGCAATCAATTCGATCAAGCTTGTCGACACTCGCCACCCTTTTCAGGCAAACAAACAGTTGCTGCGTCCGCCATGTCAGCTCGCTGCCACCTCCTGCTGCGGTGCATCCGCTGACTTCAGCCCCTCGCTGGTCCCGCTGCCCTCCAGGGTGGCGTCCAGTTTGTCCGCCAGCATGGCCAGCCACGCCTGCACCACATCCACATCCAGTCATCCTCAGAGACCTCCACTCTTGCCGTATTCTCACCACTCCACGGTATATGCATATGCTCCGCACGACACCGATACGCAGCCTCCGCTGACCATCTTTGAGCATTATACCTCAAGCAGCCATGTGATCATGGTGCACAGCCAAAGCCCTGGTCGAGGCAGCTGCACATGTCTAGCGCATGCACGGGCGCCGTGGTCCACCCGCACCCTCCAGCTACAGCCTGAAGCCTCGCAGGTTCCCGCAGGAACGCCATCTGCATTGTCTGCAACTTCACCTGGTCCAGCCGGCTGAAGCCGCGCAATGCACCCACAGCCGCCACCAGGCAGCCCCTTTCAAAATCCCTAAATGTGAAACATGACGTTCCCAGAGATTTCATGGTTCCAGCGGACACGCACTTGGTCCAGCCGGCTGAAGCCGCGCACCGCGTCCACAGCCGCCACCAGGCAGCCGCGGCTGCCCAATGGCGCCAACGCTACACCCTGCGTGCTGTCCGGAAAGTACTGCAGGAACTCGAAGCGACCTGCAAGCTAGTTCCTCTTCTCAGCGAGAGTCGGTAGCTGCTCGGCCAAAGCCAGCTCAGGTCCCTTGCATACTCTGTAGAAACCATGCTTTATGGAATCGGCCTGCACAGAGGGAAACGCTTTCTCCAGTCTCTAGTGCTGAGGTCAGGCAAACGGAGACGCTTGGAGTGACGCGAACTGAGCGTAGTTTAAGGATTAACAGGATTAACAAGCTTTTCAAACTGCTAGTGTGTCATATGCATGTCATTATGCCGCAGTTGACACGCTTGTCAAGGACTGGACACGCTCTCCAGCGACCCCAGTGTACATAAGTACCCAGCGATACCCCTGGCTGCATGCCGCCTAGTGACAGCAGCAATGCTGTGCCACATCATGTCGGATCTCACCCCACCTGGGTCCAGCGTCAGGTTGGCCAGGTAGTTGCCGCGCCCCAAAGATGTGAATTTCGCCACCAGCTCCCCTGGCTGTGCGCCGGCTGACCATGAGATCAGCAATGTGATGACATCACGTTGGGCGTCACCCCACCTGGGTACAGCGTCAGGTTGGCGAGGTAATTGCCGCGCCCCGAAGATATGCATTTCGCCACCAGCTCCCCTGGCTGCGCGCCGGCTGACCACGAGATAGCGATGTGATGACATCACGTCGGACGTCACCCCACCTGGGTACAGCGTCAGGTTGGCGAGGTAATTGCCGCGCCCCGAAGATATGCATTTCGCCACCAGCTCCCCTGGCTGCGCTGTGCCCTCCGCCACTCTGCTGGCCGCCGCGCCAAACTGGAAGGGTTTGGCGCAACATTGACATGCTGAGTACGGCGTTCTGGAATGGTGGTGTGAATGATGCGGATTGTAGAGCGATTGTCCACGTGCTCATGTCGTGCAGACCTGGGAGTCCAGCTGTGCTGGGCAGCAGCATCGTGCAAGCAAGCAAAAGAGGGAAGCAGCTCACCTGGCCGACGCAGGCGCCGTCCCAGAAGGCAGCCACCCCGCAGCACCGGCTCGACGTTGACAGCGCCCGCCATGCCCTGTAGCAGTCGATGCGGTCGGAGGTCATGACGTCCCGGCGAAGACACGTATCTCACTCTGGTGCTGACTGAAAGGGCGCTTGCAGTTCCACTCAAATCCTCTGCAACCAACTCTAAGGCGGAAACTGCATGATCTGCCTCTGCACTTCGAGCTGCACATTTGTAGCCGTCAGCACTCCGGGTTTTGCGCAGCGGCGCATCTCTTCTGCGGCAGTTCGTAACGGATCGCGGCCTCGCCACGACCAGCAGCTGACCATCTGACCTTTCTGCAGCCACGCAGCACATGCACCCCGCAGCAAACACTCCGCACCAGCGCAGCTCGTCTGCGGCGGCGGCTGACACGTCCGGCGACACCCAGTCGAGCCGCTGCCCGGTTGGCGGCACGGGCGAAGCCTCCTTCGGCGCCAGCGCCAGCCACTGCAGTCCGGTGAGCACCAGGGCGCCGGACATGCCGATCAGCAGCACGTCCGCGCGGGACTGCGCCGACCCGGCATCCGCTACTGGAGCAATCTGCACAGGAAAAGGGCCACTAATTACTCCGCAGAAGCACCAGGGCGCCGGACATGCCGATCAGCAGCACGTCCGCGCGGGACTGCGCCGATCCGGCATCCGCTACTGGTGCAATCTGCGACCCACAGTCCTGCGATGTCAGCCTTGCACGAGTGCCCTGCGAGCAGCATACCTGATTTTCCGCCCCTGCCAGTCCTGACAGTGGCTTGATCAGCAGGACACCCATGCCGGCATGCGCCATCTGACATCCGCCGAAGAACCTGCACAAGAAGTGCTCAGGCGTGTCTATGATGAAGCGCCTGCCACACTGATAAGTTGAGGACATAATCCACACACGTCCTCGCTGATCCCGCAAGTACTCTTGCATGCGCGAAGTGCAGCCGTCTGTGGACTGATCTGCCGCTGCGGCTTGCTCTGCAAGCGCGTAGTCTGGCACAAACATGTCAGCAGAAGTGCGCGCATCCAGGGTGACACTCACCCTTGACAGGATGCGTTTGAGCAGCATTCCCAGCTACGCCTGCCAGCCCCGCTGGGCGTGGCAGCTGACCTTGACACTAGAGTATCGGCACAAGAGCCTTTCGTGATGTGCAGCCAGGACGCGTGCATCAGACTAACCCTGGACAGCACGCGGTTGAGCAGCGTGCCGCCGGTGCCGGCCGCGCCCGCCGCCAGCAACCGACGCCCTTCTGATGAGCACTCATGCTGGGGATTGCCTGGTTCCCGAGTGCTCAGAGAAAATGCATGTGCCAGACTCACCCCAGAAAGAACGCGATTCAGCAACGTTCCAGCGATGCCAGCCGCCCCCGCCGCCAGCGGCAGCGCCCGCAGCTGCCCCTGGAAGCGCGCCAAAGGGTCAAACTCCGCGTCGGGCGGTGCCTACGACACAATTGTATCTGTTGCTGAGCCACGCGCCCCATCACACAGCATCCTCCGTCCCAAAGAACCTCTAGCTTAAACTTGTTGGTAGATGCAAGGCTGGGTTCGCATCACAAGGTGTCACGAATGGTGATCATCAGCGGTGTGTATAGAAGGAGGCAGCATGAGGCGGTGTCACACTGTACTACATCTCTTACCTCTGGCTGCTGCGCGCGGCAGACCAACCTGGCATGCCTGGTCCTGGACCGCCTCACGCCAGGCGCTGCGCGTGACGCCCATGGTGCCAGTATGTGATGGTTGCCGGAGTGGCATGTGCAGGTGGAACCGCCATGGCTCGGGGGCACGATATGCATGCTGACAGTGCTGCACGCCCGCAGCAGCAGAGCAGATAGCGGATGCTGCCGCTGCCGTTGGCTGAGGGTGCGTGCCAACAGCAAAGGCTCTGCTCTTGTGTCAATGGCAAGTTGGCGAAGCTGCGCGGCCAGCCGCATGCACCGCTTCAATCCTGTCAGCTCTGCGCAGTGGGCAGACTCATGCAGGTCCAATGGACTTGCTTTGCAGTTTTCGTGCGGCAATTGCCACTCAACAACGCAGAAGGCTCAGCAATGGCTGCTCAAATGTGCCGCTTGGAGGCCGGTGCACCAACATATGATCGGGCCACAGATGTCGCGAGTGGAGCGCAACCGCGGTCCACAGCGGTACGTGTTGTGATTGAACTGTTTATGGGGACGCGCAAAAGTGTTATGATGCTGCATGTCGTGGCTGGCACATTAACATGATGAGCATGTGGAGCTGGAGGGATGTTGCATTTGACAATCTGCTCTGACATTCCACGGCTCCAAGCTCACATCGTGGTTGCAGTAGGCATATGAATGAGGCCCGCGGTGGATTGAGGGGCACAGCTGACCACAGCAACCGGATATGGATGAGCTGCATGGTGCGCAGGCACACCTCGGCAGGGCTTGGCTGCGGCGGAATGCTGCAAGCAGATCTGCAACCTTGGATGCGCTTTGGTCACCAGCTCGGCCCCGCCAGCGTTCTAAAACACCTACAGACTACTTTGCAGCAAGGGTTTGCTGATTGGCGTGACGGTGAGCACACTGGAACATGACATCATTCAGCACCATAGTCATCCTCCTCAATCGGCGGCACTGGACCAGTCAGGGGGAACACCGACAAGTCTGCTGGCAATCCAGCTGCGGCGGCGCGTCGCCGCTGCCCGCAGGCGCGGCACAGGCGACGCCGCCGTCTCGTCTGGCGCCACGGCTGCAGTCGCCTGCTGCCCGACTGGTTGCTGAGCTGCGGGCGATGCCGTTATAGCCGGTGCTGCTGCTGCCGGCTGATTTGCAGCCGCATGTGCACTGCCACGAGGGCCAACAGCATGCCGGCCAGATGCATGATACCACAATCCCCGAGATTGAATGGCGGCCCACTCTTGGCTCTGGCTGACAACGGATGAAGCGTACCTGTGGTAGCGGCAGCGGACGCTTGCGCCAATTATGGTGTTTCTTGAACGTGACATGCAATGTGCCATAGTCCATGTTACACTGCGCCCACCGCACCTTGGCAGCTCGTGAAACCCTTTGCAAACCTTGCAAATTGGTAGCTGCAGTCCAGACACTGGTCGCACATGCCATTGAACATGTCGTGCACATAGCGGTACCATACAATAACAGTGCTGATGCAGTGAAAGACAGCCTCCTCAACATAGTTTGACCGGCGTGACGTGAAGAGCAACATGACACCCCTACTGAGGAGGCCGCTTGCAGGCGGAAAAGCAAGTTGTGTAGGAGGTGCAACATCCGTAGATGTGAACGCTCTGCTATCACCGTTGTCAAGCAAAAGCAGTGCCGTCCTGATACAAAGCAATATGGGCTGCGGTGGGAGGCACACAACAGAAACGATTTGGCGGACAGAAGAAACTAATTGGCAATGTCCAGGCGGCGCAAAATTGCATGAATACCTATCAAAATGTGGTCTTTGAGCCTGACAAGTGTTGCACAACATCTCGACTGTTTACAAGCAGATAGAGCAAGTACCTCTGATCAAACTAATTGCATTCAAAACAGAACCAAGAGTCGGACATGTGTTTGATTGCGTTGCACCTGCTTCACCGACCTTATCACCAACACCCATTGCGCAGAAACCAACACCAGCTCTCGAGCCGCTGACGATGGGCCTTCAATCGTCACGCCACCGGCCCACAGTCAACAGTCTATGCTCATCCGGATGGGATGAAATGATCAATTGCGAACCACAAAGCAAGACCTGCACATCGGACACAAGTGATGACATGTGGGCATCCCGTATGCACTCCTTTGGACAGAAACTAGATAGACAATGCGCACAAATGAGCTCTGCCCACCTATTCCCAGGAAGGTGGTCCACAGCCCGCCGACTAGTGATAGGAACTCTGTGATGCGCGCCCAAGTGCTTTTGACCTCGGTGTAGTCACAATACAATGGGTCGCAAGCCTGCAGTAGGCAAGAAATTTGGGGGTTTGCCATGCAAGTGGCCTGACACGTGCACTGCAACACGTCCGTGCAACATCGTGATCGGGTTTGCACAGCCTCACCCATGACGTTTTCGTGCATGCATGCTGGAATCACCTGGGCATAGTTTGACCAATTGACGGTCAAGTTTGATTGGATCTGATTCAAGAGCTGCTCGGGGAAGCCTTGAGATGATGCACCCTGCAGCGATGGGCAACAGCGCTTCAACAGCAACAAGGCTTCATGGTGCAAGTCCCATCGACTTGTAATGGTGGTGAACAAGCGTAGCAAATGCCGAGCCGAAGCTGCAGTACAGAGCAACAGAAAGACAGAAATACGCACCACGATCTGCTCATATGTGCTGGAAAGCAGAGGCTGCTCAAGGTTCAGCTGCGTTACTGCATCGTTCAATGCAGCCACTGTCGACTGACTGTGGGCGAGATTGCTTTCAGCGGTGAAATTGGCCAGCTGTCTTGCCAACAACACCTCCTCCAGTCCGAGCTGACCAACTGATTCCAGCAGATGACTCAGGAGTTTATCGCCTGCATGCACATTAGAAACTCGCCCTCAGATGCAGGCGGCAGCGCAAGAATGTGAAGCACCGGGTTCAGCCAAGGTGCCTCAGATGCATCAGCCTTGCTTATGCGGTCACAACTGCTTCACCATGACGAGTCATGAGGTACTCACCCACGAAGCTTGTGACAGAGGCATTCATTTGGCGGTGCGACAGCAGCGTCGCCTGATGAAGGTTGTCGCCCACCACACTGTGCATGTTGGGATCAGGGTCGAGGGCCACCAAGATGTCAGAAATGGTTCTGCATCAAACAAGACACGGACGTCACCGACTTCAGCCAGCAAACTCTCGCAAATCATGTGCATGTGAACATCTTCAAAGCATGTCCAGATGTTGATGAGTTGCCATGTTATGTAAGACATTGGCAAAGCCACGAACCTGAAGCAGACATAAGCCGCCACGTTGATTGGGGAGTTGAACGAGGAGTCATTGTAGGCCTGCAGCGAATGGTACCCGTCCCGATTGTTCTCATGCTATGCGATTTCTTGCAAAATTGCACGACACCAAGCTGTTGCACAGCAGACACAAACGGGTTCGTGTTGTACATGTTGCGCACATTGACGGTAGCCGCAATTGCGGGCGCCACTGGCCCCAACAAGGCTGGGTCGATTGCCTCTGAAGGGACTTCAGGCACAGGGGTGGAGCCAATTTGGAATAAAGCGATGACTTCACTTGTCGGAGCAGGCGCCACTGCCTGTGCATCAAGCAGCGCCAAGGGAGCCGGTGCAACATCAGCGGCTGATGGAGCAAGTGGCGCGGGAGCAAATGCCACGGCTGGTGCAGCAGCTGTGGCTGCTGCTAGCGCGTCAGCAGGGTCGAGGAAGTCCTGACAAAATAGCTCCCTGGCCCCTTCCGCCTGGTTCAAATGGCTGGAGTACGTAGTGAAGTTGCTGAATGCCAAAGTGTCGATTCGGCATGGACACAAAGCCACCTCGATCTGCAGGCATGCAGCATCATCTCTAGCTGAAGTTGTGTCGCAATGTTCATTGTGCATCTGGAATCGTTCCAGCATCTTTTCACATGCATGCCTGGCAGGGCAAGCAGACATATCGCATGCCGCATGCGCGCGGTGAATGCATCCGCTTCACCTCACACCTGGCCGTCCGAGAGTGCGGTATAATCCATGACCCTCGTCGTTGTTGTGCTGCTGCGGATCGAGCCGTCAGTCGCATACTTCAGGACTGCGGCAAGTTTTGCACGCCGAACCTCAGGAAGCAGGCGAGCGAGATGACACCATGGTGCTACATGCATACCGTTGCCCTGCAATCCGTTGACCTGCAATGCCTTCAAGCCATCGGACCATACCCATTTATGCGGCATTGGCACCTGTGAAGGTGACGACCGCCGCAACGATGCCTACCACCACCAGAGCGCGCAGAATATTGCGCAAGCGGCTCCGCAATTGAAACGCCTGCAGGCATGCGCATGTCAGGCCATGTATATTTCGGAAAGCTTAATGAGACCTCGATCTGCAATTCGAGCGCACTCGCTTGCGCAGGACGACACGGCATGATTAGTACCTTTCACGTGCACGCGTAAAAGGCACACAGCTCACTCATGCGGACCGGTGAGGTGCAAGCAGACTGACAAGAGGTCTGGTCAGGCTCGCACGTCTGTCATCCGGGTGTCAGCCATCACGAAGGCGGTGGCGCGATCGAACACGTTGCCATCATTGACCGCGTTCTGCCAGATCGGCAGCGGAGGCGACGGCTGGGCTTTCGGCATTCTGCCACTGCTACTGACAAGGGTAGTCCGAATAGGCTTGCTCGTGTGTCTATGCCCTGCGAAGATACATACAATCTGCTGGGGACACAGGTCGGACCCGAGCGGCAGATGCGTCGTGAGCATTCTACAGACTGGACAGATAGACTGGACGGCGCGATCAGCGCCGACGGACTCATCAACACCCATGAGCATGTTCTGTCACACGCACAGTTGCTCTCCTAGTAGGCGAATGCGGTCATGGCCGCACAGCCACATGCCCGCGTGTGTGTGCAGCTCACAGGCACTCGTACGCGTTTGAAGTGGGTCACCGTACCTCGCAGATAGTCATGCCCGCTCTTTTCCAGGGCATGCGGCTCACCTTGTGTGACGGCGTCGTTGAGGAATCAGCAGGCTACGTGGCTGGCAAGGTGTGCCGGGCGTACTGGAGTCCTGCTTGTGGTGCACAAGGCAGGCTTCGCCACCTACCATGACACATCCCTCAGCCGAGATATTCTGGCGGGAGTGTCTACACTCGCTTAGGTCTTCATGCAAACAAGACCAACAGAGAAGTTATCTTCGCGGGGGTTGGCTCTGTTGGTGCCGCATCAGAGCAGCAAACTTATGCATGTGAGGTGAAAGGTGACTTCCACAACATTAGAGCCATGAACTGGCCGTACGCACAGCAGAGCCATGCACACACCCATGTGCAACACCTCACTACTGGTATTGTTCCCAGAGTTTGCCGCCATCATAAGTCAACTCTTGTTGGTGCCAGTATTGCTGGTATTTGCGCCTCCATCAGCCTATCCATCACTCGACATCGTAGTCATCCTCTGCCACTGGCAACACTGCTGCCAAGGACGGCAACATGACGCCAGCTGGCAAACTCACAACAGCCTCAGGAACAGCAGCGCCATGTTCTGTGAGCCTCGCCTCGCCAACGCTGCCGCCTGCAGCCGCAGGCGGCGATGCGTGCTGAGCACCTGGCAGCGCCGCGGCTGATGCCGGCTCTGATTTGGCATCTCTTGCGGGGGCTGCCGCCGCAGCACCCTGTGATGCCACAACCCCGACTGCTGCCGCCGATTGACGCACTGGAAGAGGACCGTGTGCATCTGCATGCTGGACCCGTGCCTTCGTGGTTTCCAGCGGAGCTGCTGTTAAGACCCTCTGCTGCGGGCCGCCGCCTGCTACGTCTGTACAATGGCCAGGGAAGACAAGGTCATCAGTGACGGTCCGGTTTGTTGTGCACAGGGACACCGTCAAACCGTATGCCAAGGTTTGCACCAGGTAAGCTGGACAGCTAGACCGCAACATACCTGAATTAGATCCTGCAAGGCTGCCCTTGCAGCGTGCTGTAACAGCGGTGAAGAGTAGTGTTCAAAAGGTTTGCCTCCGTCCTCCTGGCCTACATCTCAGACACCCCCGTACCGGCTTAGTCTTGGCCGCCTGTCGGTAACCTACCGCCTGCTGTGACACTCATGCCACCGTTTTGCATGAGGAGCTGCGATGCAGATAGGGAGAGACTTCCCAAGCTGCGGTGCTCCTGCCTACATCCCGGGCAACACTGGCGTCCTGCTGCTTGCATCCAGACCCACGCCTGCTGCCGCTGCCTCATTTGCCGCCCGCAGCTTGCATGGCGTTTTAATAGAGCCTGAGATCAGAACACACGCGTGGAGGCGATCATTCCCCGCAACAAGCGTGCTGTGCCCACCTTCTCCAGTGTCCGAGAGCTCGACGTCAACCTCTGCGCGCCTCTCCGCTGCGGCCCTCCTGCCACTCACGACCCGACCGCCACCTGCGGTCGCTGGCTTCGGACCCCGCGGTTTGCGCGGCGCCGCCTTGCGCTTCCGCTGCCGCTTTTTGCCCGCCCCGCTGTCGTCAGAGTAGTCCGGATCAAAGCCCTCCTCCGCCGCCGCCGCCGCATCCTGCACGCCACCATGTGGTGTAGCATTTTGACGGGTCAGATGTGAGGTTGACATCGGCCGCTTTCGAAATCAACTTGCAAGCTTCATGAATCTGAGATCGAATATTAGCTCACGTCTTCGTCACTGTCATTGTCGCTGGCCGCCTTGCGCTTGTGTGCCCGCGGCTTGCGCTGCCTCGGCGGCGCCGCCTCTGCTGCTTCTCCGCCCTTTCCCGCAGCGTCCTCCTTCTTCCTGCAGACACAGCAGTGGCAACACATGAGATGCAGGAAGGATCTCTGACTGCCACCATCCAGTGGCGTCCTGCACAGCAAGAACAAGAACTTCAATGATATTACTGTTTCCGCCCTGCGCCCGCCTCTGCAGTGTGGCTCTCAAGTATACGTCCCAAATACCATTTGTTGCCCCTGCATTTGAGATGAATCTCTGGCTGCGATCGGTTGAGCGCCTTTCAACACCATATGGTCAAGCTCTGGGACGCAGTGCTGTCGGGAATCGGCCAACATCCACCTTTGGCGGCGGGCGGGTGGCTGTTCTGGCGGCGGCGGCAGGACGAGCACCTCTGTGAGAACCTCTGAAATTTCATATGACTTTAAAATGTCCGACTGCTGTCCCAGCACCTCTGGCGGCGGACGGGCGGTTTGTCGGGCGGCGGCGGCAGGTCGGGGGCCTCCGACACCGCGTCCTTCAGGAAGTCCAGCGTCGGGTCTGCCGCAACCGCCGCCTTCCTGCATGAAATTCACAACGTGGGAGTGTCAGAAACAGCCGGCTGAAAGTCACAGAGGAACAAAAACTGTGAGCCAGTAGTCGACTGCTATGCCTCAGGCGCCTCCGACACCGCGTCTTTCAGGAAGTCCAGCGTCGGGTCTGCCGCAATCGCCGCCTTCCTGCATGAAATTTCACAATGTGGAGTGTCAGAAACAGCCGGCTGAAAATCACAGAGGAACGAATGCTGTGAGCCAGTAGTCGACTGCTATGCCTCAGGCGCCTCCGACACCGTGTCCTTCAAGAAGTCCAGCATCGGGTCTGCCGCAACCGCCGCCTTCCGCAGGAAGTTTCAAAACGTGGAGTGTCAGAAAGAGCCGGCTGAAAGTCACAGAGGAATGAATGCTGTGAGCCAGTAGTCGACTGCTATGCCTCGGGCGCCTCCGACACCGCGTCCTTTAGGAAGTCCAGTGTCGGGTCTGCTGCAACCGCCGCCTCTCTGCACAAAGGAGTCACAACATGGAGATCAGCGATAGCATGCCAGAAACAATATTTCTTTCGGTTGCCAAGAGTCACATGCGGTGGACCCGCCACCTCTGACACCGCGTTCTGCAAGGAAGCACGGGGTCTGCTGCGACCGCCGCCCTCCTGCAGCAGCCAGCAGGCTGAGCGCATCAGGCATTGGGGTCCCACAGCAGCGCGTCTCCGGATGGCTGGCCGTGTTGCCACAGCAATCGCACATGGACCCCACAGCACACTCTTGACATGCATCCTGCGCTGTGCATCCTTGCACTGAGACTGTCATGACCAGACACAGCTGCATTGCTGAGGCGAAGAATGTGCCATGTCAACCTACAGGTGGAAATGTGGGCGGCTGGTGAAAACTTACAGGTGGCCCGCGGACAGCTGGTTGGCGTAGTGCTGCCTTGCCACCGCATTGGCTCCATTGCACAGGCGCCCCAAGAACAGCTCCAACGCCCTGCCTGCATGTTGGTACCATCTTCAAAATGTCAGCAGCAGCTGTGGCGCCGCCAACAGCGACTTGGAAGAGCAGCAATGCTTTACGACTACTTTGGCACCATTGCGCAGGCGCCCAACAACTGCTCCAGCCCCTGCCTGCGCATAGCCAAATCGACAGATCAGCACACCAGGGAACAGCATGCCAGCTCGTGCTGCTGCGCCGCCACATTGGCGCTGCTTCACAGGCTCTACAAGAAAAGCACCAGTGCCGAACACGCACAGCATCACCAAAGTGTCAGGATCACGCAGCAACGGTACCATGGCAAGGTTGTGCGCTACCGGCGTGCTGCTGCAGAGATGCACCTGACTAACAAAGCGCATCGAGCACGCATTACCAGCACAATGTATATGACCAACGAGCGCAGCTGTTGCCTGCCATAAGTCCGCCTGCATCTTCATGCATCTTTTGCAGCTGCTTGTTGTGACTCACAGTATCCTTTGCAATCTGGGCGACCCTGAAAGACATGGGGCGGCGTATGTGTCCTTGTACAGCTGTGTTTCAGTGGCACAGGACACTGTGCCTATCAGCACGGCGCTGATTGCGAGCGACCATGTCCATCGGTAAACCATGAATGCGGGCTGGTCAGCTTCTGACGACCCATTGCTGCTGTTGCTGCGATCGACATCGATAACGTTTGGTCCTATTCACGTTGCCTTACCTATGAGCGCCGGTGCTGCTTGTGCAATTTTGCCCACATCCTCATCCGTCTGCATGAGCCGCTTGATGCGGGTGGCCAGTGGATTTGTTTTGCGCGCCCTGCGGATCGGACCACCCGCTGGATCGCCACCGGTTGCACCTTCCGGCGCGTCACCCATCGCGCTCTATTGTGCACACAAGGCTGCTACACCACCGCTGGCTCAGCGGGTGTGCGCACCAGCAACCCTCAAAATGGACACCTCGGCCTCATCCTTGTCGTTTTGGCGACCATGAGTGGAGTCAAGCAGCGGTTGCAGCAGCAGCGCACAACAAAGCTCAATGTTGCTTGATCTGCAGCAACAGCTGCCTCATCAAGGAGGGCGGTACATATGGTTTCAAGGGTGCACTCTAAGCGACTAATCCAGCGCTGCGGCGATCTCACTGACACACAGAGCACAATCAGACAGTAATCAGTCGCGAGGCATGCAAATTGCGAGTGCGAGCACCCTGCAAACTTGTCCAGCAGGGTCATAATGCCGGGGCGCCACATCAGCATCATGCACCGCGTGTGCCAGACCGTATATTGCATGCCTGTTTATTCAATGGATTGCGCCCGTATCCTCTGCTAGCATTGTGCGTAGCGTCGGCGCTCGTGCGGCATTTTGCGCATCATTTTGCGCTCGAAGCAGCAGTCGAGCAATGCTTTTCTGGTGCTGGGTCAGGCCCCGCTGACGTGTGCAGCTTACGCCTTTCGGAAACATCACGGACATCCGTTGCAGTAACGCTGATCTACGGCCGATTGTTGCGCAAGGCGTCGGTGTCAGCCACTCGTTTGCAAGCTGCATCAGTTGACAAGATAACGTCCAGTTGCAGCATCTGCTGGCGCCTCTCGCAGCATGAACATACTTGACTGAATCCCCAGACTAGTATGGTGCTGCGGACCGAATGCAGCAGTGCGGTCAGAAACACTGCCAGCATACGCTGCTGACGGTGCTAGCTGTGGTCTGACAGGCAGCGCGGCGCCGTCAGATGCCCGTGCCTGCAGCCGTGTGGCGTTCGCCGCAGGACAGTGCCACTAGCTCGTTCTGAAGAGTGAGTCCTGCTGCTGCCGAGGCGCCTGGCAGACTGCGGACTCGCAGCACTACAGCAGTTCGGGCCGCTGACTGGGCAGCTGCCGCAGCTGGATGTCAGACGGCGGTTTGAGCCGCTCCGCCAGCGAGGCCGGCTTTCAGGATGGTGACATGCAGCAGACGTCCCAGCACGACACAGACGAGACGGTGGGGTGTCCCCCTGTTGTTGTTGGTGGCGCTTTTGCATGTGGCATCGCTGACACGCTCGCGATGGTGCTCCTTCACCTCACAGTCAAGCCTTGTGACGAGGCAGCATCACAAATCGTGCCACTGGTCCAGACAACGCACGAGGCATTTGCTCGACATCGTGGCTGCTGACTCCGTGGCGTGTGTCGCCACAGACCGGCACGCTGTCGGCGGGGGATGCAGACGAGCGCGGCTCCGCCGTCAGCCTGGCGACGGGGCTGCACTCCCTCGGCAGCGGGCCGCCGCGCTCCATCTCCACGTCCCGCGTCGGTGCACTTCCTGCAGTCGAGTCCTGCCTCTGCTGGCTGCCAGAGCGCGGTCACGCCAGGCAATCTGGCTATGAGGATGACGACAGCTGTAATCACTCGACTGAAATGACCCTTCTTCATGTCTCTGGTTACAGGCTCGACCCATATCCGAATGGGCGTGAGGACCAGAAATGGCTTCAGGCAGAGAACCTCACGTCAACTGTGTGCTCACGATGTGCTGCACCTTGGTCGCTGATGCAGCGGCTGGAGCGCAGCAGGAGCTAGCCGCCGGGATGCAGGGTCGACCATGCACAAGAGGGAGGTGTAACAGACCCGAACTGAATGCGCTTCCGTGCCCTGCAGACCGGCTGCTGCTGCAGCGGCTGAAGCGCAGCAAGAGCCAGACGCTCCTGTGGGGTCGACCCTATACAAGAGGGAGTGGAAACAGACCCGAATTGGAATGCGCCTCCGTGCTTTGCAGACCGGCTGCTGCTGCAGCGGCTGAAGCGCAGCAAGAGCCAGACGCTGCTGTGGGGTCGACCCTATACAAGAGGGAGTGGAAACAGACCCGAATTGGAATGCGCCTCCGTGCCCTGCAGACCGGCTGCTGCTGCAGCGGCTGAAGCGCAGCAAGAGCCAGACGCTGCTGTGGGGGGACGCGGCGCCGCCGCTCCCTGCCCCGGCCCTGGCTTCACAGGTGCGGTGCGCTCGACCCTATCTGACGGTCATCACGGCCGGCTGGGGGCTTGACATGGTGCGGATGATGTCTCCAATGGGTGCCCGGTCCACAGTCCAGACTCGGAACTCTGAGTTGTGAGCAGTGAGCATCTGCTCCAACAGCTGGACTCCGTTTGCGATCATCTACTCATCCGTGGCGAGTGCTGTCAGTGACGCAATTGGCACGGACAAGGACCCTAGCCGAAATCGACTTGAGGTCAGCATCGGTCATTTGTCAGCAGCAGCGAATTTTCCATTGGTAGTTCCTCATCACTTTCACATTTGTATCGCAGGGCTCCGGAGGCCTCGGCGGCCCGAATGGACCCGGTGCGCCTCTGCCGCCGCCACCGCCGGCGCCCTTTGGCGGGAACTTTGGTGGCAATTCGCAGCCGGCCAGCAGCGGCGGCATCCCGCAGCTGCGCACCGCCTCGGCCACAGACCCCTCGGAGCGTTCAGCGCCGACTTCGGGGTTCTCGCGGACAGGTGAGATGTGTCATAACGACACAACACAGCCATGTGTTGACAAGGCAGTAAGGGCTGCTTAACAGGACACCAGACCCTGCCGGTGAGCGCCTTGCCAATGTCACCTGACGCACAGCCGCCGCCATTCCCACTGTGCAAACCTGTGTGGCCTATCACGTTACAGGAGACACAGACAAGGTCTTCTGTGCTGTACATTGGCAGGATGAAAGGCACCAAGATCTGGCATGAACTGCTCAGCATGTCTTTGGGGTAGTACCTTTTGCAGAGGCGCGGGAGAGTCCTGGGGAGACGGGCGCCTCCGTGCCGTATATGCCAACAGACGGCAATGGCGTGAACGACGCAGCGCAGCAGCGCCTGCTGGTGGTCGCCAACAGGCTGCCGGTATCGGCTTACCGGGACAAGCAGGGGCACTGGCAGTTCGAGGTGGGGATCTGCTTGCACAGCCTGTCCGTTCCTGTCAGCACAGCTCATCTCGCAAGAGGCAGAACAGCAGTCGCAGCCATGTGCAATGGCACCAGTGCCTACTGGTGGTTGCCAACAGGCTGCCAATTTGGGCAGATCAAGGCGAGCAGGGCCACTGGAAGTTGCAGCTGGGCAGGTCTGCGTGGGCCTTGCACCCTGAGGCACTTTGCCGGCTCAGGTGTGCAGCGCATCGGATGCAGCTGCGGCAGCAGCAGCAGCGGCAGCAGCGGCGATGGCAGCAGCGGCAGCAGCATGTGTGAATGCTTCTGCACACCGGATTTGGTGGAGCAGGGTTTCAACTTGTTTGTGCACTCTACCTGCAGGTGAGCGCGGGCGGGCTGGTCTCGGCGCTGATGGGCGTCCACAACTTCCGCGCCACCTGGATCGGCTGGCCAGGTGAGCGCTGCAATTGGCTCACGAAGAGTGCATCTTGGAAGTCCATTTGTCGTCAAATCCTGCAGGCTTGCAGGGCCGCACTGCGCAATGGCGCACATTTCTACGGGGCGTTCATCCAGCACTGCAGGCGTGCACACATGGGACGGCAACCTCACGACAGCGCTCAGCAAGTGATAGTCTGTAAACCGCTCAAATCTGTCTGCTGATTGTGGCAGCTCTCGGCTGTGCAGGAGTATATGTTGAGGAGGGGTCGGATAGGGACAGCCTGACGGCAGCGCTCAGCAAGGAGGGCTACATCCCGGTGTACCTGGATGAGAAGACGGTGAGTCCCAACGCCTTGTTCATAGCACAGGTTCATGGGTCTTGCTTGGTCCCGACCATCGAGGTTTCAGCAAGACATCCATGATGCGGTGTCAGCACGATCCCATGCCACTCAAATAGATGATGCAGATCCAGCTGCACTCCGCTCAAGCTTCTGACTGGGTACGTTGTGGGTTCGCTCGCAGGTGGACCTGCACTACAATGGTTTTTGCAACAGCGTGCTGTGGGCGCTATTTCATTATGTACCGCTCAACATCGAGACCAAGCTGTCCGAGACGCGCACGCTGCAATTCCAGTGGGCCGCCTACCAGGACGCCAACAGGTCAGTGATGCATCCAAATGCATCCGATGCAAACGATTGTTGGATTATCAGCAGGACATCTTCCTGAATGCTGCCCATGCTCAGGTCCGTAAAGCCTCCATGTTTTCTATCGGACACAGCAAGAGTCTCGCGACTTTTACTTGATGTTGTGTTTGTGAGTGTCGTCCGCAGGAAGTTTGCGGAGGCGGTGTTCGACATCTACCAGGAGGGTGACGTGGTGTGGGCGCAGGACTACCACCTCATGCTGCTGCCCGCGATGCTGAAGAAGCAGCACCCAAAGATGAAGGTGCACGTCAGGCGCTGGGCCAGCTCCTCTGCGCCTGTTGCTCATGCTGTCCCCCAGCAGCCGTGTCCATAGGAACAGTACAGTACAGTCGTGTGCCAGAATGTCACATTCTCACCCCGTTGATACGGATGGCATGCTGCTGTGCTTTCTGCTCAGGTGGGCTGATTCCTGCACCATTGGTCCCCAGCATCTACCGCACGCTGCCTGTGAAAGGGAGTCGGTCCCGCGGGCGGTGCTGCCCTGCTGAACAGATTTCTCACAGCGTCCATGGTGCTGCCTCCAGGTGGGCTGGTTCCTGCACACGCCCTTCCCCAGCAGCGAGATCTACCGCACGCTGCCGGTGCGGGAGGAGGTTCTGCGGGCGGTGCTGCGCGCCGACCTCATCGGCTTCCACACCTACGACTACGCCCGCCACTTCGTGTCCGCCGGCACCCGCATCCTGGGACTGGAGGTGCATCACTGACTGCTCAAACTGCCCGATGCTTGTGGCCACATTGCCCATGAGTGCTGGTATGCATGCCGGTGTGCATTGTCGGATGTGAGCATTGTGGCAGGGGGCACTGCAGGACTTACATGAATGGCAGCAGCAACCCGACATGCGTGGACTACTCCCTAAGGCATCAAGCGTGGGGCGTTGCACGACGTGTTTGAACCTGTCGGCATTTGGATATCGCGCTGTACGACATGGGAGAATCTGCCCTCGTCATGTCAACTGACAGCCTACTGTTTTCGATGGCTTAGGCCGCCATGCCCGTCAGGCTCCTATTGTCCTCCGAGCATGCCGTATTGAATGAAGTACAAAGGCTGCCTGGCATGCATGGCGGCATTTTCGTGCTCTTCACTGACATTCAGGCTGAACAGACTGGGTGCTTTCAGTGTTGATGCAAGGAGCAATCCGGTGAATGAAAGCCAATGGGGGCCTGCCGCATTTGGAAAATTTTCTTATGCTGCTCCCCGATGTTTCGGATCCACAGAGCACATTGTACTTCCTGCTTCCACACAGGGCACACCAGAGGGGGTGGAGGACAACGGCAGCCTGACGCGCGTGGCGGCGTTCCCCATCGGCATCGACCCTGAGCGCTTTGCGGCAGCCCTGGAGGAGGACTCGGTTCGTGCCAGCATTGCGCAGCTGCTCAACAAGTATGCTGGGCGTAAGGTGCGTGTACACAGCATTCCTGGCGAACCTGCTCCATATGAACATCAACACGATGGTGGCCCTATAGGAAACTTTGTGCGCTCTGGCATCGCGCAGCTGCTCACCCACCATTGTGACCGCCAGGGGTGAAACAACACCGAACAATGCAAGGCAAGTACTGTCCATCATCTGTCCCTGGCTCCCAAAGCAGTTGATAGCTGCAAAATGCAGGTGCAACTGCATTCTGTTCTGCACATGCAGCACATTTCGTCAATGCAGCAGTGTTGCGTGAGAAGTGCATTGCATGCGTCAGGTGACGCTGGACATGAGTCGGCTGGATGTGGTTATGGGCATGCAGCGAAAGCTGCTAGCATTTGACAACGGTGACTGTTCAGGCATGGGACACGACAGCCGTGGGCTTGACGTGCTCATTCTCACTTGATGCAGGTGATGCTGGGCGTGGACCGGCTGGACATGATCAAGGGCATCCCGCAGAAGCTGCTGGCGTTTGAGAAGTTTCTGGAGGAGAACCCGGAGTGGCGGGACCGCGTGTTGCTGGTGCAGATTGCGGTTCCCTCGCGCACGGATGTGCCCGAGTATCAGGTCAGTGATCAAACTTCACAACATATGGTTAGAACAAAGTATCAATGGGACACTTGACTGCGGGTTGTGGAAACCGCAGTGACATTCTTGGATGCGCCCGAGCATGAGACCAATGTGCAGCTCGCTTTCCTCTATCACACCGTGATAGCCTCGAAACCGGAGGAATGTCATCAGCCATTTTGCGACCTCCTGCACCAACATGCCCGATTCTTCGTCGTCAACACCATGGCAACTCCTCAAGCTTGCTGAGCAATTTGCAGGATTGACTGCAGCCCTGTGGCTGCCTCGCAGCCAGTCTTTTGGCTGCCTGTGGTCGCTGCTGCTTTGCAGCACGTTCACTTACGTTTGCACTATGGTGTCTTCTGGTGGCGTTTGTGTTTTGGTGGCGTTTTTTTCTTGGTCGCGGCAGTGAGGTCCTGCAGAATACGTGGGATCAGTGAGGTGGTCATGCGTATTGCAGCAGCCTGCATCTGTGCTGCATGAGGGCTTAAGGCGCTTTGACAGACGGTGAGGCGCTGCAGCAACAGGCATCTTTAGGAAGCGTCACCCTAAACCCTAAACCCTCAACGTTTCCAGGAGTATTGGTGAGATGACTCAATCATGAGTCGGCCATCCTTCTGACATCACCTTGGCCGAGCTGCAGCGGCTGCGGTCCATGGTGCACGAGATTGTGGGCCGCATCAACGGGCGCTACGGCACGCTGACGGAGAACCCGATCCACCACCTGGACCGCCAGCTGTCCTTCCACGAGGTGCGGACACTGTGCTCTATACTGAGTCCTCTGAGTCCTCTTATGCCTTTGGTTGCATGTCATATCAAGGGCACTGCTGGCAGCGGGTTTAAGTAACCCCTGAACTTCAGCTGTGCTCTTGCGGCGCACATGTGTCTTGCCTCTTCGGCACCGCCATTGGATGAGGTGTCGTCCGTTCTCTCAGCCTCAGCAGCACTGTCGTTGCTGCTGCAACGCAGCTGTGCGCACTGTACGCGGTGACGGATGTGGCGCTGGTGACCAGCTTGCGGGACGGCATGAACCTGGTGTCCTATGAGTACGTCGCCTGCCAGTCCGACAACGCAGGTGTGCCTTGGACACTCTGCTGTGTGGGAGGGTGAGCAGCTCAAGCTGAACTGCACCACAGCCTTGCTGCTTAAACCCTCTCGGGTGTTGAGGGCGAAATATACGAGTGGTCTGGAAGCGCACTGCTGGATCATGGGCTCCACATGTTATCGTGCCCAGCACATATGTTTCGCCTGCAAACAACAGATATCCCGTGGCATGTGAAGGTCTGCAGTGCTGAAGATGCTGGTGCTATCGGGTCTCACAAGTGGGGCGTTCTCCTGGACATGGTCATCGTCCTATATGAAGCACAACGCGCAAGACTTTGTTGCTGCTACCTGCTGCAGTGCCGGGGGTGCTGGTACTGTCGGAGTTTGCCGGCGCGGCGCAATCGCTGGGCGCGGGGGCCATCTTGGTCAACCCCTGGAACATCACTGACATGGCGGCCGCCATTGAGGATGCGCTCACCATGTCTGAGCAGGTGCAGCGTCGACTCTGAACCTCTGAGAGACTTGACTGAACATCTGAGACTTCTGGACAGATGTTGTCAGACGTCCGCCTGATGATGTGCTGGTTGATGTTCATGACAGCTTATCATCCCTGGATATTGCTGACATGGCTGCCGCTGCTGTCATTGAGGATATCACAACAATACGCGCACCCCTCTACTCAATGCCCGGCTGGTGTATTTTCGATTGCACATACCAGTGTGGCTTCCTTCCTGACTAGATGTGCCGCCGAGTTGCACAGGAACGGCGGGAGCGGCACCGGCAGAATTACATGCACATCACCATCCATACGAGCCAGACGTGGGCGGACACCTTCATCAGCGAGCTCAACGACACGCACGTCGAGGCCGAGCTGCGCACCCGCCACATCCCGCCCCTGGTACACATGCGCTGTCGTGATCGAATTAGGTGGTGATCGATTCATGTAGGGGCGCGAGCTGCTGCCCATGCTGCTATTTGCGCTGCTGGTTTGGGCTGTCATGCCCGACCTGCCTAGAAAACATGTAGACCGTTGAGATGTGCTGCAGCTAGGTTAGAAAATCCAGCGCACAGAAGCAGGAGGCATGCAAGCTCTTTCGACGAGGAGCACGTCTTTTGTGCAGTTGGTATTTCTCACCAAAGTTTCATTGAAAGGCAATGCTGTTTGCTGCGGCTGGATGTGGAGGACGTGGTGCACGAGTATCAGGAGGCATGCCGGCATTTACTGGTCTTGCCAAGGAGCATGCCATTGGCGTAGCTCTGCAATTTCAGAGTGAATGCTACCTGCTGCAGTTGGATGTGGAAGATGTGGTGCACGAGTACCAGGAGGCGCGCAAGCGGCTGCTGGTGTTCGGCTACAATGCGACGCTCACCACAGGGGTGGAGTCCACGCCGCGGCAGCCCAAGCGCCACTTCGACAACCTGATGGTGCGGGCCGGGGACTCCTGGACAAAGAGTGCCTGGGTGAGCTAGGGTCCCAGGCGGCGGCGCCGCGGCCCGAGAGGAGGCTGCGGCGTCGCCGCTGTTATGCCAGGCACCTGCAGCCCTGACTGCACACTCTGCTGCAGACCAACACCTTGTTTCAAACCACTGCACTTTCACCTGCGGTCAACAAAAATCATCTGACAGCAGTGGGCTCCGATCCTGTGCAGTCGATGGCACGCGTGAACCCGCAGACGTACAACAGCATCAAGGCGCTCACGGAGAACCCCGACACCATCGTCGTCATCTTCAGCGGCTCCGCCAAGGTGCGCTTGCCTCTGTGACTGCAAGGGTGGTTGCTGCAGCATTTCACACACGGCAGATCTACCCTTGGCTCGCATTTGTAGGTCCAGCGCTGAGCAATCCCAAGGCTGCTTCAACATACTGCTGTTTGGGGCAGGGTGCAGTTTCTGACCGTCTCACATCGCATATCGCAAACAGGAGCAGCTGGAAGAGGTTTTCGGCGCGCTCAATGTTTGGCTGGCGGCGGAGAATGGCATCTTCATGCGGCCGCCACCCTTGCACGCTGAGCCAAAGTCGGTGAGCTGCTCGACATCGATGCTGCTGACAGAGATGATCTAGATGCATTCCACAGTGCATTCCAGGTCATATGGAAACAGCACTGGTAAGCCGCTGAAGGTGCCATGGTCTTCCATTGGCTGAGGTCGCCCCTGCGTTCTGCTTCAAGTGGTGCCTCGTACATCTGCCACCAGGAGTGGGTGCCGCTGGTGGACGTGAAGAAAAAGGAGTGGATGGAAGCGGTAGCGCTGGTGTTCGACTACTTCCGGGAACGCACGCCGCGCTCCTTCGTGGAAGCGCGCGAAGCCTCCATCGTGTGGAACTACAAGAATGCAGATATCGAGTTCGGCAGGCTGCAGGTGCGCGCCCTGTTTTGGAACACACAGACATGCGAAGGTGTTGATGCCTCCTGTCATCCTGAAGTTTGGAGTGAAGCTCCCCTCGAGAGTGAAGTGTTGACTCCATCCATATGTACAGGCACTTGACGCATGTGGCCAATGCTGTTGAGTCATGGTGATGTAGTATAACAGTCACGTGTCCTGCATCCATCAGATGCATGTCTGGTGTGGAAGTGACCTTGGATGTATTGCCATCTGCTGGTGCAGGACCTGCCAAAGCAACCGTACAGGGCTCAGTGGCAATGCGCCCCTTGACGTCGGGACCAGCTGCCCACCAGATGCATGGCCAGTTGTGTAGCGTGTTCAATCTGAAGCTCGCCCACGCTGATCATGTGCTGTTCCCCCCACACTCCCCAGGCGCGGGACCTACTGCAGCACCTGTGGACGGGGCCCATCAGCAACGCGCCCGTGGACATCGTGCAGGGCAGCAAGTCGGTGGAGGTCCGACCCGTCGGCATCTCGAAGGCGCGTCTCTGGGGCTGTTCATTCACACCATCTTGCTGGCATGCGCTTTGTTTTGATGCCAAGCCACGGACATATGGTGCGGGCAGAAAGTTGGTGGCATTTGCCCCTTTGGCAACCTCAAGGCGTACCTTTTACTGATTTGCACACTGCACTGTTGTCTGGCATATGCCACTTCCACAGCAATCGCCCTGCTGTGCACATCTGCACACACACTGGCTGGCACATGCATTGCAAGGGCGTGGGGTGCAGTCGTGACCGCACGTGATGATGCTATTGCGGGAAGGGATACCTGCCAACAATTCGTAACAAAGGAGTGCGAGTGTGAAGCAGCACTCTCTCACGTCTGCAGGGCACTGCCATGCAATCCATCCTGCATGCAAATGTGCAGCCGCGACGACACATGTTGGTGCAGCAGGGCGGGGCACCTGCCAATAGATTTGAAACAATGAGATCCAGTGCAAAGCAGCACCCTTTTTCGTCTGCAGGGCATTGCCATGCAGTCCATCCTGCATGCAATGGTGGAGCAGGGCGGCCCGCCCGCCATCAACTTCGACTTCGTGTTGGTGGTCGGCCACTTCCTCACCCGCGATGAGAACATCTTCACCTTCTTCGAGGTGCGGTTCTGTGGCCGACATCTTTCATTCAACTTCACATCCCGCCTCACCGTTGACTGCAAGCCTGCCACCGCCAATCACTTCCACGTAGTGTATCTCGTCCTGAGGTGGTCTAGCTGTTGTTTACGCAGAAGATGCTGGAGGGCAAGGCAGGCATGGCGGCCGCGCTGCCAGTCATGAGCAGCTCTGCAGCTCGCCCGCTGCTACTGTCCAATGCTGGAGGCAGCCGCTGAAACCTTTTCAAACGTGTGATGATCATCTCGAGCAGGGCCAGAAGATGCTGGAGGGGAAGGCCGGCATGGCGGCGGCGCTGTCCATCATGGGCAGCTCTGCGGTCATCCTATCCACGCTGGCAAGGCTGCCCCACATCAGAGATATGTGCTGGAAGTCCTTCAAGCATATTGTTCTTGTCCCGAGCAGGGCCAGAAGATGCTGGAGGGGAAGGCGGGCATGGCGGCGGCGCTGTCCGTCACGGGCAGCTTCGCAGTCAGGCTGCCCGCACTGGCCCTTTGAAGAACAGCCCTGCAATCGTGCTTTGCGCGCTTACGCGTTGAAGTGTTGTGGCTTCTCATCATGCAGGGCCAGAAGATGCTGGAGGGGAAGGCGGGCAAGGCGGCGGCGCTGTCCGTCACGGGCAGCTCCGCAGTCAGGCTGCCCGCGCTCGCCCATTGAAGAATAGCCCTGCAAGCGTGCTGTGCGTTGAAGTGTTGTGGCTTCTCATCGTGCAGGGCCAGAAGATGCTGGAGGGGAAGGCGGGCATGGCGGCGGCGCTGTCCGTCATGGGCAGCTCCGCGGTCAGCCTGCCCGCGCTCGCGGGGCTGCCCCACAGCGGACCCTCGCTGCAGCGCCTGTCCGAGGCGGCGGAGGGCTCCGACTTCGGCAGCAGCATCCTGGCAACAGGTGTGGCGTTGAACCGCCTTTGTGCGCATGTCATGCTCAGTGACAGGCACATCTGAGGCGGCGGAGGGCTCCGACTTCGGCAGCAGCGTCCTGGCAACAGGTGTGGCATTGAACTGCCTTTGTGCGCATGTCATGCTCAGTAACAGGCACATTTGAGGCGGCGGAGGGCTCCGACTTCGGCAGCAGCGTCCTAGCAGTAGGTGCGGCAATCATCTGCCTTTGTGCGCGCAAGGTTTCGTAATGGAGATCTCTGATGCGGCAGAGGGCTTCGACTTCGGCAGCAGCGTCCTGGCGGCAGGTCCTCTCATTTGTCGGTTTGCTGCCTAAGAATCTGCTGTCGTGCGCATGCAACATCAGTGGGTTGCACATCCGAGGCGGCAGACAGGCTCCGACTTCGGTAGGAGCGTCCTGGAAGCAGGTGCGACAGCAAGCCTGTCATTCACATGCAAAATCAGTGTCAGGCAGCATTTCAGGCGGCGGAGGGAGTCGAATTCGGCAGCAGCGTCCTGGCGACAGGTGCGGTGATGACCTGCCTTTGTGCGCATGCAAGGTCTAGTTACGGACACATCTGAAGTGGTGGAGGGGATTGTTGTTGGCAGCAGCGCCCCGGCAGAAGATCCATTACAGCAGGGACATGGAACTATGGTGAGGGACTGTGACAGAGTCCATGCTGCTTCAGTCAAAAGCTCATCTTGCGTGCGGCTGCCGTCATGTGCAGGCCGCAGCAGTGCATGGCGTGCCTTGCACGTGGCTCTGACGCAAATATATGGCTGAACCACATTTCGGCATTGCGGTGCTGTGTGCTGCACCTGGGTGTCGTCCAAGCATCCCTTGCAAATTTACTTCGGCATGGCAGCGGCGTGCACCCAGTCGTCCAGCACGCCATGCATGTGTTCTGCCGCGCTTGGACGCCAGCGCTGCCCCCGCTGCCATGTCGCCGAGCTTGAGCGGATATGACAACACTACCAGCAGCGCTCACATCTGCGCATGCCGAGGGAGTTCACTTCCAAGGTTTGCATACTGATGATCACATGCATCCAATTCTTGAGTTCCAGCCCACTGGCACGCAGCCTCAGATGGTGGCCAACAAGGCAACGAGCGCTGACAAATTTCACATGATCTCTCGGCTATCTTCCGAGCTTGTCCTGGCAGATCACGATGCCCCACTCGTCTTACCATCGATGGCGGCCTGGGGCTTTAGGATGGCAGCAATACATGTGCCAACAGATATTCTGGGCATCAGGCCCATGTGCAGACTTCGAGAACATGGTCAGGTTTTGTTCTGTTTGGCAGGCGGCGACATGCCGGTCGTCAGCCCGCTGGCGGGGGCGCTGGGCTTCGTCAACCACTAGCGCTTGACTCTGTTCAGACGGTCAGACTGTTAGGAATGCTTCAAGCCGATGCAATGGCTGCCAGCAGGCGGCGACGCGCCGGTCGTCAGCCCGCTGGCGGGGGCGCCCGGCTTCGTCAAGGCGGCCGCCGCCGCGACACCCGCCGTGACAGGCCCCAGCGCCGGACCCCTCGCCTCCGTCGCCGAGCACACCAACGCGGCGGCAGCAGCGGCGGAGTCCGGGACGGCTGCCGGCGCCGCCTCGGCGTTCGGCTCAGCCGGCTCCGCCGCCGAGGCAGCGCAGGGCAACGGCGGCGCCTCGGCTGCAGACTGCGAGATGTCGCCCACGGCAAAGTCGGCGGCGTCGGCATCAGCAGTGTCGGCTTCGGCGGGCAGCCAGGCTGTCGCACCCACAGACAGCAGGTTGGATGGCAGCAGCAACAGGGAGCCGGGCGCAATGTCAACCGGAAGCATTTCGGCCGGCGGGACTGCAATCAGCGGGGTGCTGCCTGGCCTGCCGTTCCAGATACACACGGGCGCCGCCACCAGCAGCAGCGGCGGCGGCGCCCCCCCTGGAGCAGGATCCAGCCGGTACAGCATGCTGGCGGCAGTGCCGCCCGGGGGCGTCGACCTGTCCAGCAGCGCTGGGCCGCCAAGTTTGCGCAGAGACAGCATGCCAGCCGCAGTGGGATGGCAGGTATGGCAGTGACTTTCATGCAGCTTCTGCTCTTTTGAATCTAATGGGAACCATTATCTCCAGGTCGGGTCGTGAAGTACACTTGCAGTTATTTTTGGCATGCCAGACAGTTGTTGCTAGTTCCCCGCAACACGTATCTTCAAAGTGATCATACTCTCTGCTAGCACACCTGTGTATGGACTGATCTGTAGACGTCGTGGCCCTGACACGCACATGCGCAGGGGCGGCGTCTGTCAGCATGTTGGCTGGAGCCTGTACTTAGGGGGCCACTGAACCCTCATCACCAAAGGCTAGCAGCTGCCATGTCGACGCACCCAGACATGCATCAAAGGGATCTGTTGTGCAATATGGTGGAGTGCTGTTTGCCTCCATTCCAGGGCGCGCCAAACCTGGGCCGCGAGAGCTACCAGAGCCTGGGCGGGGCCTCCGCATCGGCCTGGACCCCTGGGGCGACCCCCCCCAGCAGCGTGAGTTGCTTTGTGTCATAATACCTGGCAGAAGTCACCGACAGCTCTGTGAGCGGAAATCCCAGCCGCATGTGTCTCAGGATAGCCAGATCGGGCTGTGGACGTGTGTGTACAGGGGTCCTGAGGTCTAGATCGGCTGTCAGGCCTGATGAAATTTTGTGATTGTGCTCAACATGATATGCTACGATGTCAGCAGCTGCCCAATGCAGGATTTTTCTCGAGCAGATGCTGCCGTTGCCAGTGGCCAGCGGCTGTGCAGCCCGCTTAGCCTCCACCAGCAGCAACTTGCCATGCATGTCGCCCCCTTATGCAGCATAGCAGCCCCACACAGCAGCCTTGGTCGTTCGGACAATTGAAAACCCTGAATCCTAAACATCCAAATGATCAACGTCTTCATGCAGGTGCCGCCATCGCCGGCGGCCGGCAGCTCTGCGGCCCGTGCAGCGTTCACCAGCAGCGACCTGCCATGCCTGGCGCCGCCATGTGCTGCGGCTGCCGTGCAGCAGCAGCCGCCGCAGCAACAGCATCCGCCGCCGCCGCAGCCGCCGCCGCCGTCGCCTGGCTTGCCGCCTCGAGCTCAGTCCGTGGGTGAGTCCTTCTGCAGATTGGGTAAGCAACAGGTCCCTCACGGTGCAGGGAGGCCCGCAATTATAGTAGGGTTTAGGGTTTTAAACCCTGAAGCAGCTTGTGCGACTGGCATATGTGAAGCGCTAGTCAGATGCCACTGAGCAGTCAGACACCAAATCAAGAACGAGCCTGCTGACTATTTTGTGCGTGCTCCTGCGCGCAGTCGAGCCCAGTGGACATCGGCACTTCGACGGCTTCGTGGGTTCCATGAACACCCCCGGCAGGTGATTCAAGTGCACAATCTGCCGTCAGTAAGTGACAAGTTCCTGAACCAAGGTGCCGCGTCTATGCATCAGCACTAGGCGCAGCATGCACTGTGGATATTTTGAAGATGCCTGCTCTGCCACCACGGTTTTGTTGGACTGGTAGAAGTCGTATAAGAGAGCGGCCTTCATTTTGTTAGGACAAGCCTTTCTCTTTGGTCAGTTAAAAAGGTTTCCGCTGGAGGGAGGCAGAGCAGCCTGATGCAGCGGGTGGAGAGCAGCACTGGTGCTGCACTCCATGCGAAAAACTACTGCACGGCAAAGCGGACACTCATGCCACGCCCTCTGCAGGTCGGAGAGCCCGCCGCTGGATGCGGCGGCGGCGTCGATGCGGCGGGTAGAGAGCGGTGCCATTTATTAGCCTGTCCTCCACCTAATTCGAGTCAACTAGCAACAGCATTTACTTTCTCATAGGTCGGAGAGCCTGCCGCTGGAGGCGGCGGCGGCGTCGATGCGGCGGGTGGAGAGCGGCCTGCGCGCCTCCAGCGCGCTGCTGCCCGGCCCCACCACCCCCACCGGCACCAACGTCTTCTTCAACGCCGACATGGTGATTGTCTGCTGGGCACATTTTCAATCTCAATGCAGCAATGCAGCTGCTGCCCGGCCCCACCGGCACCAACATCTTCAACGCCGACATGGTGGGCCTTGGCTTGGCACCTTTTTGCGAAGTTCAGCATCTTCATGAACAGCTGTCAATCTCTATGCGCCTCCAGCGCGCTGCTGCCCGGCCCCACCACGTTCACCAGCACCAACGTCTTCTTCAACGCCGACATAGTGCGTGTGGCTGCATGCCTGCCTGCAAAGCGCACGACAAAAGCTTGGTATCAAATCTGTAATTTTGTAACGCGCTGCTGCCTGGCCCCACGACGCTCACCGGCATTGACTTCTTTTGCAACGCCGACATGGTGCGTCCCTGCCTGCCTGTCTGCCTGTCAATGGCACGGCGAAGATTGCGATCTTCGGTCCATGATTCGCTGCTACCCGGGCCCACCACGCCCACCGGCACCGACGTCTTTTTCGACGCCAACATGGTGCGGTACTGGCGGTCAAAGGTCTGACATGAGTGTTTACAATGTTCAAGCTCAGCAGTGCAGCCGCTGCCAGGTTTGATTGTGCCCATCAGCACGCGGGGAAATGCCTGCCTGTGAAGAGCAGCATATTCGTTTCCAGGTATGTGCTGTTACAGAAACTGTGCCATGACCAGTGCTACCTGATCCTAAGACGCCTGTTTATACCAGTGTCCCACTCGGAGCGCTGAGCGCGACACAGCGGTTGCAGCGGTCAGGCTAGCACCGGGGCCTCGCACTCACTGCGAGTCTCGCCAATGTCACGGCAGCCGAGTTGCAGTTTCACGGCATCACACTGTTCACATGAGTGTCGAACACTCTTCAGCATATCAGCATATCAGATATCTGCATCTCTTTGCTGCAGGACCTGCCGATGAAGCTGCCGCCGGACCACCTGTTCTCCTGCACCGTGGGCCGCCAGAGGTCGCAGGCCAGGTGTTGGTCATGCCTGCTATGCACTTCGCTTGCACTCCTTGGTCTGCACGCTCCAAGCTGTCTCGTGGAGCGGATGCACTATGTACACTGCGGGCCGGCAGCGGTGTTGCTGGACCAGCGGCACCTCCTTGCTTGACAGTAGTCGCAAATGGTGGTCGCAAATGTTTGAGTCCGGCAGCTCATGCAGGATGTGCACGGGGGACGGCTTGCAATTCGAGCATGACCTGCTTTGTTACTTGATGTCATTCCAGCTGTTGAGGGTTTTGGTGAATGCCAGATGGTTAGCTTGTGCTGCTGCCTCCAGGGGCTTCCTGCCATCGTCGGCCGAGGTGGGCACCCTGCTGGCCAAGCTCGCCAACCGCGCGGTGTGACCGCCGCCGCCGACGCTTTCTCCCGCCGCCACCGGCTGCGCCACAGTGCTGGCCGCGGTGGTTCTGGACGCTGCCGACGCTGCAGCGGAGGCGCGCCTGCCGACGAAGCCGGCGGCCGCCGCCTGCAGCGGCCCCTGACCCTGCTCCTGCGGCAGCTGTCACCCGGTCGCCGCCCGCCCGCCGGCAGAGCTGGCGGCCGCCACCGCCTTCGCGACGCCGCGACTCGCACCGTGCTTCCTGATAGACGCGGCCGGGCGCAGTCGTTCGTGGCCCTTGGTGGCGGCGGCCGCAGGCCCTGCCATGCCGCCGGGCATCAGCCAGGCTTGCTGGCAGCCTCGTCACATCATCAACAGACTGCAACTCGATTGCGAGGGGCAGCCCCGTCAGTGGCGGTCGCTGTCTTCAGCCGTAGTGAGTGTCGCCTGCTCCAGACTGTTGACGCCAGTGGCGCATGCAGGACCCTCTGCAACAGCGCAGCTCTTGGCCATAAATCAATCAGCAGCCACTAAATGCGTGCAGGGTTGCTACGGTCGTGCAAGATTTGGCAGCTAGGCTAGTTTGAGCGGAGGGCATGAGAGGGAGCTGGTGATGCTGGTTCTGTTCCAGCTGATTGATGTGCAGTCAATACAAAGCAGACGACTGCTGGAAAGTGACTCGTTCATAGCACATGCATCTTGTGCGCCGTCCGCATTTCACATCGAACAGCGATCATATCACTCCAGAGCCAGCGCAATCAACACATCATTGTTTTGTGCAGCAAAACAGGTTCCACATCGTCCGCCACAATATTTCTCAGACACCAATGCGGCAGCCAGTCACATAAAACTTTCAATGCTGATCATGCACGACTCTGATGACCGCTGCATTCGCACAAGCACTCAACTGGTTCTGCGGGCGGTGCGTCGCGACCCATTTCACCTGATTTCATTCACCCATTGGCGTGGTGCCCGCCGGGTCCGCAAACTCGTCCACCACATTTGCAAGCTCGTCGGTGCGCAGACCCCGCAGCTGGTCCGTCGGAATCACATTACCGTCATCGAAGCTCTCCCTGCCCCACGACACCGAGTCGTCCTCCAGCTCGTACCTGCAAGCGGCATGTGACAACGTCTCTAGCAGTAGGCAGCAGCCAACATGCAACACGCAGGAAAAGCAGGTGCAGCACAGCTGCGACGAGAGGTGCAACGCGGCACACATCGCGGGATCTCAACCTGACACCTTAAGGGCGATCCTAAGCCATATGTTTGTGATGCAACCTCTATGTTGTGAGAAAGACGCACCGTGTGGTGTGCTCCTGGCCGGCGTCGGCGATGGCGGACGCGATGACGTCAAAGGCGAAGGTGCGCATGTCGGCACACAGCGTCGCGTGGTGGGGGCCGTTGCGCCACGTCACCCTCAGCAGGTGGTCGTCCTCCGGGGCCTCCTCCTTGATGCCGATCTGCATACGGCAAAATGAGATGTTCAATGCCAAGGGTATTGCCTTTCGACAAGAGACCCTCACATTGCCCTCAGCAGGCGGTCCTCCTCCGGGGCCTCCTCCTTGATGCCGGTCTGCGTGCAGCGGAGGCAATTGGTTCAACAATTTGACAGCGCTGTGCCATCGCGCGAGGTGGGGGCTGCTGCCCGACGTCACCCTCCGGAGGCTGATGCCTCCTCCTGGATGCCGATCTGCGAGCAGCGCACGCAGTGAGGTCTTGAAACATCGTTAAGCCGGTACAAGGCGCACCACTCGGCAGCTGCTTGCCCTCGTCATCTTCAAGGCGCGCCTGCCTCAACCTCACTGCCGGTGTGCAGGCAGCAAACAGCATCAACAGCAGCCACACCATGAGCAATTGAAACCATCCTGACCACCCGTCATTTGCAAGATCAGCTTCATGACAGCCGGTGTACATGCTTGTTTTCTCTCAGCGCCCAAGCCCTGAAAGCCATCAGCAGGGTGCAATGCGGAGCAAGCACAACCGAGATCGACACTGCTTGTGCGACCATCAAAGATGCTGTGGCGAACAGCAAAACAGCACCATCTGGTGCAGTAATTTCACACAGGGTGCTGCAGCGCTTCTGACACTGGAGGACCATGTTTGTTTGAATATCAGGACATCAAGCCAGATCCAAAATGCTCACCTGGCCGTTGAAGGCCGGGTGGCGGTTGCGGAAGCGGCACATCTGGTGCAGCGCTTTCACTACAGGACGGTCCAGCTCGGCCGCCGCCTCCTCGGGCGTGTACCTGTGGCGATTGATGCCGCGTGGCCCCTCGCGCTCCACACCCTGTAGCATATATACAGCCGGAGTGAGTCTGGTTTTAGGGTTTTAGTGAGCAAGTCTGGCACTCGATCGAACACTGCTGCCTGCTGAGGTGTGCACCGCTGGCGGTTGATGCCGCGCGGACCCTCGCGATCCACACCCTGTAGCAGAAATACAGCAGGAGTGTGTGGATCTGGCGCTTGACCGGATACTCATGCCTCCTCAGCGTCGACTTGTGGCATTGTCGCCGCGCGGACCCTCGCGCTCCACACCCTGCAGCCTGTGAACCGCACAGGTGGGCGTTTGTCGCACCGAAAACTTTGTGCTTGTAGGTTTCAGGCATGCCAGTGTGGATAGATGCTACGTGGCCTCTTGCGCCTCAATGTCCTGCCTCTTGACATGCAAGTGAGCGGCCTGAGCGCCCTGACAGCGGAACATGCCACTGTGTATCCTGCCGCCTGCACTGGTGCCCTCTACTGGGCCGACACCAACAGCACAGTCTGATTGACAACACCATGAGATCAGACATGCTGAATCGACAAGAGATCAGCCTGACGTTCAAACCGGCTTATTAGAGCTATCTCAGGATGAGTCGCGCACCGCGGGATCGTTCACGCCGGCCAGCAGGCCGACGTAGTACACCATAGGGACGCCCGGCGTCCAAAACTGAATTGCGCGAGCCAGCAGGTACGCCTGTGGCCAGACACACAAGAACACGTCAGCGGTGGGCTGTTGGGCTGGACATCCAACGGAACCTCGCTATAGGATGCGTGATCAGGACTGCAAAGTCTAGAGGTCCTACCAGACTGCATGGCCTGAACATGCAGCCTGCCAATGTCGGCCTGAAGACATGGCCTGGCGCTTGTCGCCTACTGCATGCCCAAGGAGACGTCCTCAAGCAACCTGATGCTCACCCGCGGGGACTCGCGGCAGGCGGAGAAGTAGGTGGCGTTGAACTGGTGCGGGTAGCTGCGGTAGCCGCCGCCCTCCCGCTTGAACTTGTAGTTGGGCAGCGCGTTGAGCTTCGTCTCCACCATGTTCTGCAGCTGCTCCACGTCGCACACCTGCGGCATCAGCACAACGGACTAGGTTCATCGTGAATAGCTAGAATGTCTCTGAAAGTTTGGTGCTGATTGCTGAAATGTTTCATCAAGAGATCCAATATGCCATGAGTAACAGTTGAGAGGCCTGCTGATGGCTCAGCCTGTGAGTTAAACCTCAAACCCTACATCGATGCAGCATTGTGTACGGCAACATTTACGACAAATCAGATGTGGGGCAGCACATGCGACCAGCAGGGTGTGCACAGCGCACTGCTTGTGGGAGCATGATGGACGGTTGCAATCCAGGGAACCTCACCGAGACAAGAGATGCGATGTCATCGATGCCCATGCCGTCATGTGTGTCCAGAACCTGCACCAGATCGAATGGAGGCTTGACGCAAAGCTGTCGGACGCACAATCTGCCAACACTGTGCAGAAAAGGTGAGCACCTGGCGTCTGGGCCAGGTGTGCAGCCGATGGCGTGACGGGAAACAGCGAATACAAAGTTCAGCGTGCACTGTGCGTGACGGTCAGGCAGTCGAAGCGGTCTACGGTGAACTGGCGGCGGGGGCAGATGCGCAGCCAGTGGCGCAGCGCCGCGCCCGTCTGGAAGTGGAACGCGTGCAGCACCAGCAGCGGCAGCGCAAAGTCGTACACCTGCATGGCAGCAGCCATAGGGTGCACGCAGCAGAGTGTGTTCCCTATGCTGCACCATGAATGCAGCGACTGGCGGCAAGGCCACAAATGTAGAGGCCTGAGGGTAGCAGCTGGAACCTGCAGATGACTGCTGACGAAGGGGTGTCCATGGACGAAGGCACGGCGGATGCAAAAGCACACTCGGGCCTGGCCCAGAGGGGCCCGTAAGCTAATATCACGATCAATGTCATGAGGCCACTCGCAACGATTGCCGAAACCTGTGGCACACAGGGCACCAGATCGCACCCAGTAGCCGTGTGCCGCCAGCGTCAGGTTCAGCTGGAAGTCCTCATGCACCTCGCACAGAAGCCTGCAGGCGTGCCGCAGAAACTGGTTCAATCCAATCATACACCTTGGGACGCCCTGAGTCTTCCCAACATTGCAAAGGGTTGGTGGAGCTCTTCAAGTCAGAGCTCTGCCAATGCCATGACAGCAAGTAGTGAGTGGCATGTCCATCCACCGTTGTTGCTTGAGACGCCGGCTGTGCCGCTGTAACAACGCCAGACGCCGGGAGCACACCTGGTGCCGTGCTTCTTGGCGATGACGCTCAGGCGCTCCAGCAGCAGCCACACCTCCGGCTCCTGCGCGCCCATGCAGGAAGGGGTGCTTTCAGAGATTCTGGTGTCCGAAGAGACATTCTGTATCTGTTGGTGATGACGCTCAGGCGCTCCAGCAGCAGCCACACCTCCGGCTCCTGCGCGCCCATGCAGGAAGGGGTGCTTTCAGAGATTCTGGTGTCCGAAGAGACATTCTGTATCTGTTGGAGATGACGCTCAGGCGCTCCAGCAGCAGCCACACCTCCGGCTCCTGCGCGCCCATGCAGCAAGGGGTGCTTTGAGAGATTCTGGTGTCCGAAGAGACATTCTGTATCTGTTGGAGATGACGCTCAGGCGCTCCAGCAGCAGCCACACCTCCGGCTCCTGCGCGCCCATGCAGGAAGGGGTGCTTTGAGAGATTCTGGTGTCCGAAGAGACATTCTGTATCTGTCAAATTCGTGGCGACGACGCTCAGGCGCTCCAGCAGCAGCCACACCTCCGGCTCCTGCACGGGCCACACAGAGAGGGGTGTGTTACTGATCACGACATGCCAGCGATCGTCAACCCCCCGACGCCGACACTCCTCACAGTGAGCCATGCATGCTGTGTGGGCCGTACGACTGCACCACATCGTCCAACGTGAGCCACACCATGACTTCAGACATCGCATCTGATGGTGCGGTCCAACCAGTAAGTAGCACAGCCCCCACCTCGAAGAAGCACCGCGTCCCGGGCTTCTTGGTGGCATACCCAAAAGCGTCCAGCCGCACAATCTTGGCGCCCCGTTCGCACAGCGACGCCAGCGACTCCTCCACGAACCGCCGGCCTGATGGCGCACCAGAAATGCACGTTGCCGCTTGAGAGGATCCGGTCTATACGTGAAGCACACGCTGGTATTGATGCCCACGTTATAGTAGGGGTCTCCCTCGCAGATCACGCACACAGGATTGCCAGTCACTCATGCTTGATCATCCAGTTCGACCAGATGTCAAACATGGACTTCATGCTCATGATGACTCTGTTTCAGGCCAGTATGCTACTTCTCTGATACCACTGCTGCAGGTGGTCTGCTATGGACCTGCTAGGCAGCATCATATGTGGCAGAGCAACATGCTGGAGCCATGACATGCAACTCGATGTCGTCACCAGCCTTCCCGTGCATTGTCAGCTCACCTGGGGGAACGGTGTTGATCTGCTGTGCACCACAAGTTCACCAGACTGACAACCAAGTCTGCTGCCATCCGCCATGCTAACACCCTCGTTACTGCCTTCCAATCTACGAAGGGCATACAGCGGTCATGGCTGCACCTGGCGCTGAGAACGGGTTGATGTCGATCTGCTGGGGTCCGAAGGTGCACCACACACGGCGCGTGCTGCCGTCTGCCATGGTCACCGACAGTACCGGCGCCTCCGCTTTCCGCGTGCGGATTGCCCGCAGATCGTCCTCGTTGGGGTCACCTGTGTTCACCCACATGTTTGACGTGTCGAAACTGCGCTTATGAGTTGGTTGCATTGCATGTTTGCGATACGTTTGAGGACATCAGCACCTCCGGCTTGCCTGGGGGAGGTTCCGCCAGAGTTTCGTCGGAGACTCCTGGTGTCTCAAATGCATTCTGACTGACTCGGGACTGACATATCAGAAGGTTGCTGTGCATGCCTGCCACCATCAACAACAGGGCGCCTTCCTGTTTCGCATCCAGATCGCTGTCAAACCCTCATGCCTGCAGATGGTGTGCTGTTTATAGAATCCCATTACATCCATCGCACCTAGAATTCCATCGCACACGGCAGTTTAAACCGTACTAGTTGACATTACAGCACAGCCCTTGTGGCTGCAGAGTGCAGGCGCGCTTATGCGGATGGTTTGCCGCGTGTACATAAGGGCACCTCATCAGGCTGTCATGGCAACCTCACCTTCGGGCCAGAATCGGTCCCAGTCGATGAACATGTCTGCGAACTCCGATGCGTCGCCGTGCTGCAGGAACTCCTGAAACTCGGCAGATGCGGGCGACACATGGTTCACCATGAGCTCCAGCTCCAGATCCAGCTTGTCTGCCAACAACCGCACGTCTTCCCATGTCCCCAGCCGCGGGTCCACTTCCTGTGAGTAAACCCTTGGATGTCAGCAAACATGCGATGAAGTCTTGCGGTGTCATAGTTTGCCGGCAGCTCCCTATTCAGCCTGTATGCTGGCAACCTCATCGCACCCTCTTGAACGCCACCTCGCAATCGTGCCGCCTTCAGTACTGGATCAGACAGGCTGGGGGCGATGCATGGACGTATCAGCTGAACAACAGCAGCAATGACCTGGCAACACACTGCTAGAGGAACTGGCACATAGACCCACCTTGTACATCGTGGGCGCAAAGCCGCCGTCGCCGGACGAGGGGTAGATGGGCAGCAGATGCAGCCCCGACACCACGCCTAAGGACACAGTATTCGCACGAAAGTGATGTGCAGCAACAGCAAGGTCCAGATGTCAACATCACGTGCAGTGCTGATGTACACATCATGAGCGTACTGCTGTTGCACAACAGTCGCTCACCGTCCAAGTGCTCATCTATGAAGCGCCGCAGCGTGGGCAGGCCGCTGCCGATGGAGTCTGCATAGCAGCTGAGCTGCACCTGCGGGCACGTCGGCCAAGCAGGACTGAGGATGCCGATACGAAAGATCACTCATGAGTCGGACGAGATCACTGCTCAGCTGCCTGTCTGCGATTCTCAAGGATCATGAGTGAGCCCGACCTGGTTGCGCAGGCGGTCCTGCTTCTGGTGCGGGCTGAATGCATCGTGCGTCGGGAAGGGGCACTCCTCGTTGTCGCAGATGCAAGCCGCATCGATGTCGACGCTGCCGCCGGGACGCTGCTGCTCCCAAGCCCCGTTGCCGTTCTGCTCCGCGCCAGAGGCAGGCTGCGCCTCGTCGCCATTGGCGCCAGCCGCTGCGCATTGTGATCCGTATCGCTGACGACCCGTGCTGCAACCGTTCATGGGATGGCTCGGCCGCCGCACGGTGACAGCGGCCGACCTGGTTGGTCGGACAGCAAGAGAAGTGCCGCAGGGCCGTTCCCGCGCCGCAGGGGTGCGCAGCAGCGTGGCTGTCAACATGCGATGGACCGTGGCGGCCAGCGCACTGCCCACCGACCGACAGTCTGCTTGAGAGGCACTCGTGTGGTCAAGCTGCGATCGTTTGCCTCAATTTTGTCAGATCGCTGCTGCCAGCAGGGTGCGCCACACCGTGCATGCCGGAATGTGTTGCCGCTGATGCGCCACAGAGCTGCCTGATGCACCACAACAGCTGCACCCGCTATAAAGCCACAGCAGCTCTGGAGCTAAGCTGACACTAGAAATGAGAAGTTCAACTGGTCGTTGATGCAGCACAAGTGCATTGTTTTACGCTTGATGTGGGAAGGGCAACCCTGCAATGCAGACCACACGATTGCGCGCGATTGCTCCTGAAGCCAGCTTGTGATCGTGTTTGATGCTGAAAACTGCTCATTGCGAGGCAGACTGCAAGTGGCATACCCGGAGCAACAGATTCGTTGTAGGGTTGCATCGTCAGCTTTCGTAATGTCCCATAATGTGCTGCAGGGCTGCCGCAGCCGCACATGGACTAATTCACCTCGCTGCATTTGAGTTTCTGGAGATGCTGCAGCTCATCGTGGCCGAGATATCCAGGTTCGTGCATCATGTGTGACAAGGGGTTTCTGTGATTCTGCTGGGCTCGTGTTACGGTACCATCAAACCTAGTTTCAGCATTCAGGGGCGGTTTCAAAAGAGTTCGTCATGCGGCAGTAGATTGCAGAACCAAAAATGGAAATCACCTGAGGCAAAATGTCGGACCTGACACCATCAGAACAATAGGCTCCCATCCTCTTCCGTGTTGGGCAATGCTTTCGAGTACACACTGGCTTACCATGTTCACTGCGGCAGCCTACTCAGACATTTGCTGATCCAGCAGCATATCTAAGACGCTACAGTGCTGCGTTCAGACAGGGTGAGCTGCTGTCCAGCAGAATCCTGTGGAACCTGCGGCATATTTCAGCAGGCTCATGCCGCAGCGTCTGCTGCCACACCCCAGCTGGCACTGCCGCCCCTGCTGCTGGTGTTTTCGCTGCTGCTGGCGATGCTGCAGGCAGCAGGTGGCAGCCTCTGCGCATTTCTACTTTTCAGCAGAGTTCTCCTGCTCGTCCAGGTGCAGAGATGCGACCGCAGCGCCTTGGGGTTACCCCCTGGGCTGCAGCCTGGGTTTGATGAGCGACACCGCTGCTGCTGCCGCTGCACTGCACAGGTGCTGCCTCAGCCCTGCCATTTGCCATGGTGTGGGAACCGCCGCGGATGCGGGACAGCACATCTGAACACTGGGCTCCAGCTCGGGTGGCAGCACTGGCACTGCCTGCTGCAACAGCCGCTGCTGCTCATGCTGCTGCGCCACTGCCGCTCTCGCGAGCTTTTCAATGCTGCTGCACAAGCCCTGCCGCATGTTCACAGCTGGCCGGAGCTCTCCGAGTCGCCAAGGTGGGACGACCGCCGGGGCCGCAACGCATCGGGCACGCTGTTGGGCTCCAGCTTGGGCGGCAGCGCGGTGGGCGGCGGCCCCGGCGCTGCGCCCGCCACGTTCTCCGGCTTCTTGCCCTGCTTGCTGAGCGCCCAGTCCGCCGAGTCGAAGTAGTTGCGCTCCTGGAAGCAGAGACAGTAGATGGTGGGCGCCAACTGAGACGGTTTGACAGTGTTGCCTTGGCAATGTGATCACATCAACAGCGAGACCCCTGCCTCCACACGCCATGCATGGTGTGCCTTGCCTTGGGCATCAGCTTCTTTTTGGCGAGGCCGCCATACTTCTTTGCCAGCAGTGCCTCCTGCTCCCGCTCGATTTCCGCTGCCGACTTCTGAGCCTGTGCATCGCACATGCATGTCCCGTTTGCGTCCTTCATGTCGCTAGCATGTTTGGAATGCTCTGGCATCCTGCGCCGGGGCAGAAGTGGCGTCAGTGTCTGTGCATCAACAACAAACATGACGCTGCAGGGACACCGCCAGCGATGCAATCAGCAGCCCGGCCCCTTGACGGTTTTGATGATCACACACTCGTGACATGCAGCACTGCCTCCTCGATGATCGTGCTGCGGTCAATATTGCAGCAGCTGGCCACGCTGCCATCGTGCACCCCCAACTACATCAGTCAACCTCCTGGCCCACCTGCCCGCCGGGCGGGGAGCTCATGCCGGGCCCTCACGTCGCAGCAGGCAGTTCCAGGGTGCTCAGAGCAATGCTCAGCCGGGGAAGGTGCGCCAGCTGCTTGCCGCGCTGCAGAGGCGGGTTCTTTTGCAGGGTCTTTGACTGACGCCAAACGAGTGCAGGTGCAGCGGCGTTTGAGACGGCCAGCACGGCGGATCACCGGTGCAGTGGCGACTGACGGACACACGATCTCACTGCCAGTCAGCGCAACTTGCAGCAGCGCAAGTGTGATTCACACATGTTGGGCAGCGTCAAAGCCAAGCTTCGGACCGTGCAGGAGGCAGAGCAAGGTTGCCACCCCCTCGAGCAGACCTCGCTTCGTGCCCAGCCCCGGCGCACGTTGCCGCGGTGCCACTCGCGGCCGGCACAACCTGGAATTTCTGCATACGTTCTGGTTGAAGGCGTCGACTGGATCCTGCCCGCGTGGAACTGGCCATCTGGTTGGGCAGATCGGGCAGACAGCGTACCTGGTTTTCGGGATCCCGCAGCTGACCTGCGGCCCGTTCATGCCCCCGCCGAGGTGTGCCGTATGCCTGCACCCATCTGTGCGGTACAGAGACACACGATGACCCCATCGAGCCTGCTGCATGGCTGGGTTGTCGATGGTGGTGCAGTCAACCCATGCCTCGACTGGGAGGACGGCCACTTGATGAGCACCTGACCCGTCGACTCACACCAGGCACGCGTGCTGGCAAACTCGGCTCACCTCATCGCTACGCAGGACACTTCTCGCGGTGGCGTAGCACCAGCACGCTGGAGCAGCAGCCCGCCGCAGGTTGGCGGCGGTTTGGGGCAGGTTGCGGCAGTACATGATGCCGGCAGGGTGGCAGGGCTGCGAGAGTTCCGCTGCTGCTCGATGAACGGCTGAGCCGTCGCCGATGGCAGACGCCAGCAGCGGCCAGCGGGTGAGCGCAGATGGCGATGCGATGTCCGGCCCCGCTGCGTCTCAACCTGTCCAGACCGCGGCGGATGCTGCTGCTTCCGCGGTGCCAGTTTCTGACGAGGAGGCGACAGCAGCGGCGCCGGGCACGCCGACGTCCGGCGGCAGGGCCCGCATCCCCTGGGATGACGGCAGCGGCTCGGAGCCCGCATCGCCGCGGCCGCGACCGCCGGGGACGCCCGACGCGAGCCCCAAAACCCTGCAGGCGGCGCCGGCCAGCCCCGCCAGCCCCGCCAGGTCGGCCGTCTACCGCACCGCCACCGCGCCGGCGGTGCGCAGCCCCTTTCACGCGGCGCTGGAGGCGTCGCAGCGGCAGCCCCGTGGCAGTAGCAGCGGCAGCCCCGTGGCAGCCCCACAGTTTGGCTCCCCATTGGACGGCACCCTCGCTGACTCGCCGCCCGAGGCGATGGCAGCAGCGGCGTCAGCGCCACGGCACTTCACAGCCCGGCTCCGGGTCGACCCGCAGCCGCAGCCGTCCAAGCAGGCTTGGCTGGGGCGGCCGCGGCAGCGGGGCGGGCCGCACACGCCGGACAGCGGCACGGACGACAGCCTGGGCGACGGCTCCCCGCATGAGCTGATGCCGCCGCCGCCGACCCCGGGCTTTGAGCCGGCGGCGCCAGCCCTGGTGCGGCTCGCCTCCCACTCGGCGGTGCTGCCGGGCTCGCCCATCTCCGCGGCGCTGCTGGCGGCCAAGGCTGTCGGCAGCCCTCACAGCTCCAGGGTGGGTTGGCTTCGAAAAATCTCTGTTGGAGGATGAATAGCCTGTCAGCATTGTGAGGTCGTCTGATGCTCAGGCGCACGTTGAAAAGACAGGGACTGCCCAGTGGCATCATCATCCCTGCTGCGCTGCTGTTGGGGAGGCTCCACAGCTTCAGGGGCAGGGGCATCCAAAATATTCTTCTGCAGCAACACTTTGCGGCCTTCAACACAGCTTCCTGCTCGATCTGCTGACACCTGACGTCAAACTTGACTTGCCCTGCAGGCGGCATCTCCTGACACGCCGGCAAAGTTCCCCATGTCGCCGCACAGCAGCCGCCACCGCCTCTTTGACAACCCGCTGCGGGTACCACAGCTGTTGACCAGATTGCCGTGTTACTGCTTTGCTCGTTTTCTACCGCATGATCTGTGCTTGGGGACCTGTTCATACTGGTGCTTGGAGCCACCATTGCTGCGAGGTGCTGAGGGGGATGTCCTCTGTTGCAGTCGTCCTCCTTCCTGGGGAAGACAGACAGTCAGTCGTTGGTCGGCTCAGCCTCTCTGCCCCGGGTGAGCTCACTGCTGGCTTCTGCTTCGGCTGTTTGGCAGACAAGGTGCCCTTGTCCGATACAAGGCTGCATCACCAAATTTAAAGCTGATTTCCATATTGCCTGCCTGGCAGGTCCGAGAGCTGCGCACAGCGCAGTCATCCTCGCCAATTGATACCGTGCAGCAACCCTTCGCGGCGGCCAAAGCCCAGGTTTGCCGCTGATGCCCATGCACTACCGCATGGCATCTGCTGTGCGTTATAGCACATTTGCACAGCGCTGGCCTGCTGAGTGGATCCACCGGCTGCACAACTGATATGCAGGTGGATCGAGACCTGCAGTCGTTTAGGCAGGATGCGCTGGCACTCGCGCAGCGTGAGGCCGGCACACCTGATTCCGATGACGGCGTGGTGGAAAGGTGTGTTTTCCCACGAGATTGTTGTGCATTTCACACTCAAAATCGTGTCGTTGACCCAGCTCTGCTGCTGATTGCGTTGGCAGCGGCAGGCTGGGACTGCCGGCTGATGCTCAGGGTTTACAGGGTTTGCGAGTCTGGCCCTGCAGCATCGTGGCGGTGGTGGACAAGTGTCTGGAGGAGGACCTGGCAGTCTTCAAAGCCACCGTGCAGGACATCGTGGACGAGCTCGAGGTCCGTGTCTTCCCCTGAAACCTGCTGCAAATCTTGTGCCGTCTGCACTCGGGGGCGGGCTTCCCAGCGCCCGCAAAACTTGCAATGGCATCGGGCTCGTGCATGGCTGCCTGACAGGGCAGTGCAGCCGCAGTCGTCAGACGCAGATCATGTGTTCGTTGCCACTCATTGTGCGTCTGCAGGAGGCGCGGCGGCTGCTTGGTGGCAGACTCAGGCCGTCCAGTCTGCAAACCAGACCGCCCAGAAAGGCTGATCATTCAACCTTCCCCTGCTGCCTGTGAACAGGAGGCGCGGCGACGGTGCGTGGTGGCCGCGCACAAGGCGCTGGTCACGCGGCTGCTATTCATCCTCACGCGCTGCTCACGGCTGGTGCATCCTGCGTCAGAACTCAGGACCACCTGCACCGACTGCTTGCTTGCCCCTGGCACAGCGAGTGAAACCACGAGGGGGCATGCACATCATTGCACAGTGTATTGACAAACCATGGCATACCAGTCAGGCCTTTTGGGTGCTCTGTGAGATACATGAGCTCAGTCATGCCGAGCGACATCCGACATGCTGACCCTGAGGCTTGCCCTGTCCAGGTGGTGCCGGATGAGGCGACCCCCGCGGCGCCCCTGGACTATGGGGCCACTGCGCTGTACACTCAGCCGCGGCACCGGGGCGGCCGCTGGCGGCGCTTCCACGGCGGCGCCGCGGCCGGCTGGCCATCCACAGGGACCCGCACAGGTGCCGCTGCGGACTGCATGAGATCAGCTGACAGATTTTGGCTGGTTTGCTTGGACGAATGGGGTTGTTGTATCATCGGGGCACCATGGTGCTGCTGGTTGCTGACTGAGCGAACACGCCAGCGCTGCTTGCTGGCCTGGCACACGGCTTGAGCAAGTCGTGATGGAGCTTGTTTCCCGACATGTTGTGCTGCACAAGTGCAGTTCTGTTCCACGGCGCATGAATGTGGTTCGCACGAGTGCCAGATTCCGGGTGTGGTTATTGAGCTTGAATGGCAGCCGGAAGCCGGCGCTGGCTTTGCTGCTGCCAGGGCAAACCAGGGCAGCTCATGCTGCAGCTGCAGTTGCCGCAGAGGCGGGTGACACACGATGAGTCTGGCTTCGCAGCTGGACCGAAACACGCCGTCTGTACCCATTGCAGGGGCACACGCCAGGGCAGCTCGTGCAGCAGCAGCGGCAGCAGCAAAGGCCAGCGCGACGCCCAAGTCGCCCATAGTCCGGGCTGTCACGCTGCCGTCCAGGTGCTGCAGGCTTCACCTCATTGCACAGCGTGAAGCAGTGGTCCAACAGCGTTCAGAGCTGACCTGCCACTGGCGAAGCTGCTTCAACTTTGGCAGGGATTACACGCGATTGGCCATAGTGCATCTACGCATCTGTTCGGGCAGCTGGTGTGCATGACCAGCAGGTCGTTCCGTGACATGATGGCGGGGCTCAACCGCATGAAGCTGGCCGAGGCTGCCGCTGACGCTGCCAGCGGCGGCAGTGGGGGCAGCGCAGCCCCCGCTGCCACCCCAGCAGCTGCGGCAATTGCCGCCGCCGGCAGGGCGCAGCGCCCGGCGCCAATTGTTGAAGCAAATTCAGGTGGGCGACTTTTGAGACCTGTAGCCGTCTGTCCTAAAACTGTGGGCGTGCACCGGCTCTTCGCTGTGTGTATGCAACATGGAGTGTAATATGTGATCATGACGATCTCGCAAACCCGCATGGTCGTGCCGCACTCTTGTATGGCAGCACATTGTGCAGACAAGTGCTGGATTGCTGTTCACTGCCGTCATGAGCAGAGGCGGTCGGGCGGTCCAGTGGCAGCGAGGGCGGCGGCGCGCGGCAGCCGGCGCACCAGCGGTCCCCCCTGGGGCGGTCGGTGGTGACGGCGCTGGAGGCGCAGATGGACCGCGTCGCATCGCCCGGCGATGAGCCGGAGGGCTCGGACGGCGGCGCCACACCGGAGACGTCCCCCAGCCGCAGGCGCCAGGGTGAATGACTAGGCTTTTTGCAAGCTGGTTGCTGAAGGTGGCTTTTGAGGTCGCATCGCCGACGGACGAGCCGGAGGGCTCGGACGGCGGCGCCGCACTGGAGACGCCCCCAGCCGCAGGCGCCAGGGTGAGCAATCGATGTCGTGCAAGCTTGCTCTCATAGCGAGACTGTCAAATGGCAGTGCCGACGGACGACCTGGAGGGCTCGGTCGGCGGCGCCACGCCCGAGCCACCCCCAGCCGCAGGCGCCAGGGTGAGCATTCATGTTCCTGCAGGCTGGCTCCTGAAGTAAGCTCTTTGAGCCGCAACGCTGCAGACGAGTCGGAAGCCTCAGATGGCGGCGCCACGCGCCGTCCCCAGTCGCGGGTGCCAGGGTCAGTGATCAGACATCCCTTTCTGCTGGTACATCTGCGGCAGACTACATTTTTCTTGTGGGTGCTCTTGATGGTGGTGGCGAGTTGGAAGCCTCCCGAGGCCCCTGGCGCCACATTGGTCCATGTGCAATCTCAGAGACGAAAAGTTTCAATCGAAACTAATGACAGCGCCATGCCAGAAACCTCCCTACAACTGCTGACGCCAGCATCGGTGTCTAGTCTTGCCGCAGGCTGCGCTGCTGCATCAGCATGGGCTGTGCCTCAGCGAGAAGCCGCTCGACACTTGTCCCGCGGGCAGGAGGGCGCTCCTGCATCATCGACCAACTTCACTTGTGTCTGCTGGCAGGCCGGCTGGCGATGCTGCGGTGCCGGCTATCTTGGAGAGGCCTAATGAGGCACGGGGTCAATTTCAGCTACATGTATTAGGTCATCCCAGCATCTGGACCTGGCCGGGCTCACTGCGCACAATACTGGTTTGCAGGTCTGCTGGCAAAGCTGCGGCGACGGCTGTCTCGGCGGGGACCGGAGGATCTGCGTGCAGATTCCGGCGACATGTCGCCCTTGGGCAGTGGTGCGGCGGAGGCCGCAGCGGCGTTCTTCAGGCCGCAGCGGTCCAGCAGCCTTGCATCAGATGACGAGAGGTGGGATTATGCTGCCAGCTGGAGAAGTCCCTGCTTCGATAGCAACGTCTGCGCTCAATGCGGTGGCAGAGGCATGCTGTGGGCCGCTGTGATCCACTGGCTGTGCATCGGACAACGAGGGGGGAGCTACAGCTCCCAGCTGTCACAATCCTGCCAGCTTGATTGCGTAAGTTGTAACGGAACACATGACGGAAGGTGAGAGCCATGCAGTTGCTGCGCTAGGAATACATCTTCCAGGTTGTGCTGCAGGTCATGTAAGCTTGACGCAGCTCGTTGCATTAACGGAGCTGCGCGGCAGAGCAGAGTCCCTTCATGATGTCCCGCATCAGTCGCCTGACCGACATGTCATGAAATGCCCACTGTCCTCAGCACTCACTGTATCGCTTGTCAATCTTCACCGTGCAGCCACATGGACAGCGACGGGTACAGCACCTTCTCGCCGGCTTCTACGGCGTCTACGCCGCGCCTCGCCAGCGGCGGCAGCCTCACGGCACCGCGATTGTCAACGAGCAGCCGCCAGGATGTGGCAGACATGGTGGCGGCAGCGGCGTCAACGCCCGGTATCGAGTCGCAGCTGTCCTTCCGGGTGCGCCTCCAATGACATCGTTGTGTGGCGTTTCTTTCGAGATCTGACTGTGCCGAGGGTCTGTAGCAGGCCTGTTGACCCCTATATGTCATGGGCGATCAAGTCTGTGAAAGTGATCAATTAGGACTTTCGAAATCCATCTGCCGGCCTGTTCTGCGCAGTGCATTCTGACATGCATCCCCTTTCTGCCGCAGAACCTGCAGCGGCAGCGGTCCAACACCTTCCCCATGGATGCTGCAGCCACCGCAGCACTGGCACAGGCAGCTGACAGCGGCAGCGGCAGCATTTCGCCGCCACCGCAGCCGTCCAGCCCGGACAAAGCCCTGAGCTCTGGCGTCAGGCCCTCCAGCGCAGAATTTTCGCGGCGCTCCTCGGAGCAGCTGCGGCTGCAGGCGGCCTTCACTTTGGAATCCATGTCGCTGCGGCCGCCCAGGTGTGCTGCATCTACATGCGCTGCTAAATACACCAACCGCTTGCATATATCTCGTTTCAGCCCAGTCTCTTGGCTTTCTGAAGATCATGGGATGCTCTTGTATCGCATGTTTGCACTGACGTCCCTTGGCGGCTGGCACTTGCAGCTGAGTTGATGCCAGCTCATTGTATATTTTCACCTGCCCCTGCAGGCCGCTGACGGTGCGGACAACTTCGGACCTGCGGTGCCACGCGGCGGCGGCAGCTGCAGCGGCAACCGCAGTGCCCGGCTCAGGTGCTAGCAGACAAACCCTGAGCAGCGCCAAGAAGGGAAACCATGCACACATGCTTGCATGCTCCTGCTCGCTCATCATCTGTCCGACCATTCATCAGCAGCGATGTCATGTGAGCCATACTGCAGCGTCGCGGCTGCCGCCGTCGCCGCTGGGGCGGCCGACGGCGTCGCCACCGCACTCGCCCAGCCAGGCGGCGAGCCTCGCCGGCGCCGGCGCCGGCTTTGCCCCCCTGGAGGAGGAGCCGGGCACGCCACTGGGCGGCAGCCCCCGGCCGGTGGTCTGCCGCATCTGCGAGGAGGCCATTCAGCCAGACGTGCTGGAGCGTCACTCACAGGTACAAACCGGGGAACATGTCGATCTGAGCAAGGTTTGCCTCTTGAAAGCGAAGAGCCACATCTGCAAGGAGGCTGTGCAGCAAGATGTGCTGGAGAGCCACTCGCGAGCAGCCCTCTAATTCATGCTGTCTGAATGCTGTCAGCACATGTAGGATACAGTTCTAGCTGCTATGGGTGGAAGTGATGTTCACCATGCGTGTGCTGGGCATCGCATCAGGCCACAGGCCGTGCTCACCGGAGGTGTTTCTGCTGATCAAGGTGTGCGCGCTGCTGGATGGCGTTGAGGAGCGCGAGACTGCCGTTGACGCTCGGCTGTATAGGTGTGTGCTTTCGTCATTGCCTGCTATGTAGAGCCTCGAGACCACCTGCTCACTGTGAATGCTTGTCTTGCTCGTTCCAGCGGTCGACCCACATCCACATTAACCTGCGTTGCCATCAGTTCGTGCAGAATGCAAGCACACAGCCCTATGTGCAATCAGGCTGCCAATTTTGTCGCCGTCAGCGGCCTACGTCTGTGAAGGCAACAGCTCTGCCTCATTTCGGGCATCTGCCAACTGAGATGTGCACCCGCACATGCCCACAAGCTGGCGAGGAGCTGGTGGACATGGAGGAGGGGGAGGGCATCAAGGAGAATGGTGTCAAATCCAATTTGGCTATGCATTCCCCACATCTTGAGCCGACTGATGTGCCCACAGGCTGGCGTCGGCGCTGGAGTCGGAGGAGCTGGTCGATATGGAGGAGGGGCAGGGCACCTACGAGCACCAGTTGTGAATCTCTTCATATCTACTTCTAATCTCAGCATTCGCCATGCACATCTTCGAAGACAATGTTGACTCACAGGCGGGCGTCAGCGCTGGAATCGGAAAACCTGGTGGATTTGGAGGGCCAGGGTTATCAAAGAGCAAGGTCCTGAATTCTCTACAGTTGTCACAAATGCTCCACATCTCGAGACGACTAATGTTCCCACAGGCTGGCGTCTGCGCAGGAGTCGGAGGAGATACTAAAAGTGGAGAAGGGCAAGGGCGTGAAGGGGTCCAAAGGAAGGAACACCCTTTCGCATGCATCTGCCACAGATCTGAGGGTTCGCTCCCAACATTGTGTGCCGTTCTGTCTACCCACAGGCTGGCGTCGGCGCTGGAGTCGGAGGAGCTGGTGGACATGGAGGAGGGCGAGGGCGCCGAGGAAGCCGAGTCCCTGGCGCTGTGGGCGCGCGCGGCCGCCAGCCTGCAGCCGGACGGCACCCGCCTGCTGGCACGCCGCTGCCAGGTGCGCGTAGTTCGTGTGCCATTCGTTGAGCTGGTGTATGTCATGGCCTCCTCCCGTCAATGCTTGCTTGCCAGCCTGCAGCCAGACGGCACCCGCCTGCCGGCGCGCCGCTGCCAGGTGTGCGTAGTTCGTGTGCCGTTTGTTGAGCTGGTGTACGTCATGGCGTCCTCTCGTTCAGTCTTGCTTGCCAGCCTGCAGCCGGACGGCACCCGCCTGCCAGCGCGCCGCTGCCAGGTGCACATTGTTGGTGCGCATCCGCTGAGGTAGTGTGTGTCATGGCATCCTCTCGTTCAGTCTTGCTTGCCAGCCTGCAGCCGGACGGCACCCGCCTGCCGGCGCACCGCTGCTAGGTGCACATTATTGGTGCGCATCCGCTGAGCTGGTGTATGTCATGGCATCCTCTCGGTCAGTCTTGCTTGCCAGCCTGCAGCCGGACGGCACCCGCCTGCCGGCGCGCCGCTGCCAGGTGCATATTCAGTTTGCTGGTCACCAGCTTGGGCTTCACCGACTAAGCCTCTGTTCAGCCAGTGCCTCATGCATTACAGCCTTTGACAGCGCTCTGCCATCAGCCTGCAGCCTTGCGGCTTGCACTGTCCCGCCCATTGCTGCCAGCGCATCATGTCAGTCCTTCACACTGTCTCCTAGGTTCTAGATACAACTTCCTTGACTTCCATGGAGTGTCATTGCACATGTGCCGCTCAGTGGCAACAGCTGCAGGCTGTCCAATCTTGCTGTTGTTGCCGCTGTCTTCGCACACACCGATGATCCTCTGACCTTGAATCCACATCATCTCCCTGTTTTTGCAGGCTTGCGCTGCAGCAGGCTGAAAGTTGTGATGTGTGCGACGAAACAGCAGGGCAGCGTGGCACCGTCAATGGCAGCAGTCACCCACATGCAGCAGCCGCTAATGGCGTTCTGCAGCCCAGAAGGTGCTCCACAACAGGATCCTCTGCTGCCTGCAGGCCGTGCTACAGCAGGTCGGCGTCCTCCTCGGCGCCGCGGAGCAGCAGGGCGGGCTTGCGCCGGCGCCGGCGGCGGCGGCCGGCCGCATCCGGCGGCTGCTGGCGGCCAAGCTGGAGGAGCTGCGCTCCATGCAGCCGGGCGGCGGCGTAGCGCCCAGCCGCCGCCCCTCCGGCGACTCCTCAGGTGAGACATCAGCACTGAAACCTATGGTCGTAAGTAAACAAAGACCGGTTGCAGATGCGGCCTCCTGTAAGGTTGGTTCAATGGTTTGAAGAACCCCGGAGGAGCTGCGCTCCATGCAGCCGGGCGGCGGCGTCGCGCCCCTCCGGCGACTCCTCAGGCGTGCTCATCTTGTGTGTCATGTTGTTGACCAGCTATTGGCATGCCTCATCCAGATCGTTGTTGCGTCGGGCATAGGACTGCAGCATTGGCTCAATCAGATCAACAGTGCAGGCATCAAGAGGAGATGGCAATCATCCCAGTCGAAAGGGTGCGCCTTGTGTGACGTTCAATTGTTCGGAGAATACATGCATATAGGCTGCATCCACAACGGCATGTGTCATTGGCGTTTGCAGGCGCGTCCAGCCCGCAGAGCAGCTGCAGCTACGCTGCAACAGCCATGAGCATCGATGACTTTGAGGTCATCAAGCCCATCAGCCGCGGCGCCTTTGGCCGCGTGTACCTGGCGCGCAAGAAGGCCACCGGCGACCCCTACGCCATCAAGGTCCGCCGGTCTGCAAATTTGTTGCAAGCATGTTCCCTGGAAAGGCTCTGTGCGGGGTGCGTATGGCATCAGCACACATTTTATAATATGTCAGAGGTGCATGAGGTTGTGCGTGCCTGGCCGGCATCTTGTGTGCATTCAAGGCCGGCTGCTTGCTGGTCGAAGGCAGGTCATGTCTGCTTGCATGTCCAGAATTGAATGTGATAAATACCAGCTTTTCCAGACCGCTGCTGTGCCGGAAGCTGGCAGCAACATGCAATTTGCAGACGTCTTGATCGGCGCTCTCGGACTGGCACAGGTTATGCGCAAGTCGGACCTGATCAGGAAGAACATGGTGCAGAGCGTCAAGAACGAGCGCAACATCCTGGCAATGGCCAACAACCCCTTCGTGGTGCGCTGTGTTTGGCCCGCATCCTGTTGCTGTGCTCAGGCGCTGACCAGCAAACGACCTGGCAGCAGATGCTCCAGTCTTTTACAGAGAGCTGCCGGCATCACGCTGGATGCGGTTTCCACCTGCAGATGAGGGCTCAGCATCAATCAGTTGCTCAGCTGCCGAAGTGTGGAATCCGAAGAAGCATGCACCTTGTGATGGATCACCTTGCTTGCGAGGACATCTCTGCAAAGTCGTACTGGCAGATTCTACTGACGCGTGTTGGCCTCGCGCATGTCGCAGGTGCGCTTCTACTACAGCTTTGCCAGCAAGGACAACCTGTACATCGTGATGGAGTACATCGCGGGTGGGGACCTGTACTCGCTGCTGCGCAACCTGGGCGCGCTGGATGAAGACGTCGCCCGCACCTACATTGCCGAGACGGTGCTCGCGCTGGAGTACTGCCACACGCAGGTAAACCCCCTTGCATCTGTCTTTGGACACACCGCCTGCAAAGGTTTGTGGGTCACCTTCAACTGTAGGACATTGCCAGCACCTCCACCGTTGATACAGAGCTTGTGCTAGAGTACCTGCCATGCGCAGCTGACACTTCTGCTTGTTGCAGCAGCTGTGTCTCTCCGATGGCACGCCGGCATGCATGTGTCTCAGTCCGATCAACACAAAGCTCAGCACGTCAGCCTGCAAACCCCGCAGTTGAACTGCTAGATGCAGGTCTGGGATGGTCTGCATGTACGACACAAAGCCTTAAATTTTGATTGTTGCTGTAGGGCATCATCCACCGAGACCTGAAGCCTGATAACCTGCTGATTGGCGCCGCCGGCCACATCAAGCTCACCGACTTCGGGTTGTCCTGCGTCGGCGTCATTGACCGCTCCGATGACATGGCCGCCCATCCCCGAGCTTTGTGAGTCGATTCGATGTGTCCACTGCACTGCATCAGCAGCTCCACCACTGGTTGCCCAAACAGTCCAAACCTGGCAAGGACTGGCACTTCTACGTGTGATCTAGGATCTTACACTGGCTGTGTAGGCGAACAGCAGCAACAGCTTTCCACGCTCGGCATTGGCAGCCAAATTTACATGGACAAGTTGATGCACACATGCAGTACTGAACTTGTGCGTCAGATGCTGCAGAAACCTGCGAGGTGTGCGAGCAGTCAGCAGGCCCAGCTATGCTAGCTCTCTGCAGTTGAAGGCACCGTTGATGCTGGCAAGGACTGACGCCATCGATGCACACCTGTTACAGGGACCTGCAGGGGCTGCGGGCAGACAGCAGCGCGAGCTCCCCGCGCTCGACGTCGGCGGCGTCCACTCCCCGCCGCTGGTCACTGCCCGGCGCCTCGTCCGCCGATGGCGGCCTGCGCAGCCGCTCCGCAGACCACCCAGGTAATTTGATCAGTGTCAGTAATCTCATAGCAAGGCGAGGGGTTTTGCTGAACATACATGTGCATATCCTGTTTGCTGAACCTGCCTGCGGCCAAGGCGCATTTGTGGTGTTGTCAGAGTCGCCAAGCTTGCTAACCTACACCCTCACATGCAGGTGGCGGAGCCTCCGGCAATGCTGGCAGCGGTACCGATGCTGCGGGCAGCGGTTTACCCTCTCCAGACTGCCCTGCCCCTCAACAGGTGGCGAGGCCGCAGCAGACGCCACCGGCCCAGCAGCCAGCGCAGCAGGCAGTGCAGCCACAGCAGCCGTCGCAGCCGCAGCCGCCGCCTCAGCCGCAGCCGCTGCACCAGCAGCCTGTGCTCCAACACCAGCAGCAGTCGCAGCCGTCGCTCTCGTGCGCATCGGCGCCGTGGCAGCCTGCGGCGCAGGTGCAGCAGCAGCAGCGGCAGAAGCGCAAGGAGAGGCACCGCGCGGTTGGCACGCCGGACTACCTGGCACCCGAGGTGCATGGTTACCACAAATTCAATACACTACATCACTCTTACATCACTCTCGTGTGGGATGTGCAACCTGCAAAAAGATAGCAAACAGTGAAGTTGGCGTACAGATCCTGAGTTGTGTTTTACATCACTCTCGTGTGGGATGTGCAACCTGCAAAAGGATAAAACACAGTGAAGTTGGCATACAGATCCTGAGTTGTGAGTGCCTGCGAAAGCAAATGGATATGCCTCCTGCACAGCTGCTGCTAGGTGTAGGGCATGGGCTGGAGACGACTGGTGGTCTCGTGACGACAAAGCATTCCTCCTATTGCTGAAACTGCTCACTGGTCGGCTGCTTACACTGTCATCTTCGCTTGCCACCAGCTGCTGCTGGGCGTGGGGCATGGACCGGAGGCGGACTGGTGGTCCTGCGGCGTCATCCTGTACGAGTTTGTGACAGGCGCGCCGCCCTTCTGCGCCGACAGCCCCGAGGTCAGTGGCCGTCAACACGTCGTTGCAGATTCACCTTGTGGGCACCGAAACTAATACACCCTGCAATGCTGATGTCGGGTTTGGGCACACTACCCATCTGCGCTGACACCACCAGCGTCAGTGGCAGCTCAGATGCTTTCGGCTTCAGCTTGCTGGCACACACTGCGTTGACAAAAGGTGCACTGCTTGCACCGACAAGACTGCTGGCCATTGAACTCTTGCTGCCTGCTGCTGAGTTGCAGGTCATAGTGTGCCAGCAGGCGGTGCTGGCAACTCTGTTTGAATGCACTCAATAAACTCAAGTACAGCACCGACTGCTGCTGCATGTCCCTGTCCGCACAGGAGGTGTTTGACAACATCCTGGAGCGGCGCATCGAGTGGCCGGACGACATCTCTGACGAGTGCAAGGACCTGATCGACCGGCTGCTGTGCCCGGACCCAAGCCAGCGGCTGGGCGCGCGCGGCGCCGGCGAGGTGCTTCCTGCTTCCAATTCTCGTGCCGCTTTCACTTTCTGAGTTGTGTCTCAAAGATGAACAGTTTCTGGCTAACTGTATGTACCATGCAATATTTGCTGTCCCCCGACCCCAGCCGGCAGGTCGGTGCACCTTGGTGTCGAGGTGCTTCATGTTTTGTCGGCTGGGTCAGCTGTTGCACTTGATCCTACACTTGCTGGTCGTCCGTGGCTACATGCCACGTGTGTGCCTGCTTCAGCTGCAAGGCTATGTTTCAACATCTCTCAGCAAGCCGCTCGCTGCCACCTCAGCGCTGCATCCGCAGCCACGAGCATGCGGTCCTTTGGGGTCCGTGCATCTTTGTTTCACGTTGTTGTGGTGCTGCTGCAGATCAAGCTGCACCCCTGGTTCGCGGGGCTGGACTGGGCCAGCCTGGCGCGGCAGAAGGCGGCATTCGTGCCCACCCTGGAGCATGAGTACGACACCTCCTACTTTGCCCCCAAGCCGGTGCGCACGCCATTCAAGAAAGGACGATGATGTGGTCTGCGTCGCCTGTTGCACGTTGTGACGTTGCATTCGATGCGGCGTGGAGTTACAAGCCTGGCTCCTGCAGGTGTCGCAGCGGTCCATGCACCGTGATGTTGACAGCCGCTCGGATGCGGATTCGGGGCGCTTCTCTCGCGGCAGCTCTCCCTCTCGTGGTGCGCCGCTGTGGGAGGTTTGTGCTGCAGTGGCTGCCTGCTTAGGGCCGCTGCATTGCTTCGTTGTAGTCACCTGTGAGTTTGGTAAGTCGTACACTAGCTGCAAAATGCGCTTTGACTTCTTGGCTTCAGGTCATTGTGCCCACTGCCGCAAATTTTCCCTTTTAAAGCAGGCCAAAGCTTAGAGCAGCCCAGCAGCATCACTGGCAGTTCCATGATGAGCAGCATCAGCTGTCACTTTCAACTCATTTCTGTTGTGTGGTTTCCAATGCCGCTGCTCTTGTGCAGCAGGCAGGAGGCGGCGGCGGCCGAGCAGCATCGCCGGCAGCGCAATGAGCCGCGGCAGCTCCTCGGCCTCGCTCGCCGTCGAGCAAGGCTCCTGTGTTGGTGCAGTTTCATTTCTACCGGGCTGCTGCTAGTGCTGTGGTTGTCGCCATTGTGCTATTGCTGCCACTGATGCTGCTGCTGTTGCTCTGAGTAGTCGGCATCAGTTCAGCATTGTCATGTAACAAGGTGCAACCGCAAAGCTGCTCCGCTGCAGACGGGCGGGGAACACACGCCATGGATGCGGAGCCAGGGATGCCAACAGCAGCAGCAGCAGTGGCGCCGCTGCCGCTGCACGGCAGCAGCATGCTGGGGCGCCCCACGTCGGCGGACGTCACAGCCATGTCTGTGGACGACGACCGGGCCAGTGTCGCCGGCAGCAGCACCGGGTCCAGTGGTGAGTTTTCAGTGACGAGTTGACTTCGAGGTGAAGCCTTGTGGTTGCAAGGTGCCCTCCAAGATCAGCATTGGTGTGGACTGGCGACCATACTGCAGGCAGCACAGCACACAACTGCAGCAGCACCAGCAGCGACGGCAGCGGGAGCCCGCGCACGCCCGAGGGGGCCGCCCCGGGCGAGACACACACCCCAGAGACCGACTTCCACAACTTCAGCTTCAGGTAAGGGAGTCCGCGGACGTGAATGACGAAAGTGGCATGCAAGTCCTGTTGCAATGAGCCGAAAACACCACAAGGATACACGAAGTAGACCACAACCTTGTGGCTATCATGTGCAGGAACACCGGCGCTCTGATTGCACAAAACATGGAGGCGCTGCAAGCCGAGACGCTCCGCGCGTCCTCCTCCTGCCTGGACTCCAGATGCACCAGCACAGCTTCCGGCATGTTTGATGCGGCCTCCTTGCAGGTGCGTGGCCTCTGTGATTGTATGTTGCAGCAGTCCGATGTCCAGAGGTGCTTCGCAGGTCCAGCAATTGGCTTCGTTCATGTCTGTGTAGGAGATGCCGTGGGTCGCTGCCGCGGCTTCAGTGGTGTCCTCGTCGCCCCCCAAGGCCACGTCCCCTTTGCGGGTTTCACGGGCTAGCAGCAGCACGTATGTGCCGCCCAAGCAGCTGGAGAGCCAGCTGAGCCCAGCCACCGCGCAGCTGGCCGAGCTGCGTGGCTTTTCAGCAGAACTGCGCTCATCCACAGACGGGCTGGATCAGTCGCAGATGTAGTCTGCTTGTACACTACACTTCTGGACATCTTTTTTATTGCTTTGTATTTGCAACCAGCTCGTGAACCCCTGGAATGTGTTCAAGTTCCGGAACATGTCACAGTATTCACCGCCTAAATATTATTGAATAGGAGCCACCATGTCGCTAGCGCTAGGCCCCTCTTCACACACACGCATGTGAACTCTGCACAAAGGCACTTGCTTTGCTAGTTCCAGTTCTTGCATGGTGAGCTTGCATGCTATCTATGAGAATAGTTGATGGTATGGCCAATGGATTTTAGATCAGCTTGACTTGCGAAATCCTGAATGTATGCATGACATTTGAAGGTCATTGCATGACACTCCTATGCATCCGCTACCATTTTTCAGAGGCATCATGTCAAGCCACTACGCCAACCGTCGACTGTTCCTTGTGCGGTGCACGGCTCATGCAAATGTGCAATTTTGGAATGGCGGCTGATTGCAGAATGTGACTCGCTGCCAATGTTGCTCGAGTGTGCAGTGCATTTTGGCACGCAATGACAAACCGATTACACTGGGAAGGTGCCAGAGGGCGCTGAGCCACCACAGCAGCGCTGCAGGCTGCTTGCTCTTGGTCTACACTGTGTGCAAGCTGCTGTGCCCCAAGACGAGGCCTGGCCAGCCGGCGGCTACCGAATGCGGCCCACAGGCTCAGTATGGCCTGCACCGTTGCAGGACGCGGAGCTAGACTGGCTGGGGGGCCGGATCGGCAGCGTCAGCAATGTAGCGCCGCCGACGCTCGACATGTCAGCGGAGGCCTGTCCACAGCTCCGGGTGAGAAGATGTCAAATAGAGTTGCACGACATTCATTCACACTTTGACTGTCTTTGGACCCACGAACTTGCTTGCGTTCAATCAATTCAGCAGATCAACATTGATCTGCAGGCGCCAGCAGCAGAGCGCTGGCGGCAGCGAATGCGTGCTGGGCCGACGACCTTGACTGCGGCCTGGCAGAGCTCGGCGGGCGGAGCAAGGCCTGGGATGCAGGTGTGAATCATATCAGCATGCATTTGAACCATATCAGCATGCCTCATCTGTCTTCGGCACATCGGTCGCACTGGTCTTGTACCCCTTTGGTTGCGGATCACTTGCTGGTCCAGCTATGGCACAGCTGATGGATTCGCAATGTTACAGGTTAGCCTGCCAACTCATTGCAACATTTTGTTGTTTCAGGTCGAGGCATCCGGTCACGCACCTGGCGACACTGCTGGCGGGCTGTGTGCGCTGCCGCTGGCATTCAGCCTGGTGGTTGGCAGCCAAAAGTAGCGGCATTGGCTGCGGCAGTGCCGGCAAGACCACAAAGGGCCCATACCGCACAGCCCTGGCGGTCAAAATGTTGCAGCGCGACAGGTGCAGATCACCTCATGAACGACCCTCTGGTACTAAACTGTTGACATGCTTGCACGAGATGGAATGTTGAAGTGGGTTGTTGCATCGAGTTGAACCATCAGCACAGCCTCGAGCGGCAGCAAGCATAGTGCCTTTGCACTGGGGGTGGCACCATCAGCATTTGGTACACAGATTGTTTCATCATGAACAACACTGAGGTGCTGCTGACGCTGCCCTGGGGTCGGACGAGGAGAGGTGAGCTGTGGACAGCTCATCAGTTGGGCTCCCGCTGCCAGCCATCCAAGAGGCCTGATGACGGTACCGCACCTGCGAGTGTTCTGAGCCTGTTCCTTCGCTCTGTTTGCAGGAACACGCCATCAGGAAGCGGCGGCAGGCGGCATTGCAGCGCCGCTGCTGGCTGAACGGCCGGAGGGGACCGCATCCGCACGCAGCAAAGCAGGCAAGCACTTTCCATGAACAGAGTGCCTCTGCGGATTGAGGGGCTGGGGGTATTCCACTGCTGGCAATAAGGAGTGGCTGAGACCTGTCAGAAGCAGTGCGGCGCCGGTGGGCCATGTCTGGCAGTCCGCAGCGGCGCTGTCGGCTTCTGAAGGTTGAAATGGGCCGATGACAGCCAGGGACACCTGCTGCCGCAGCACAGCGTGGGCATCTCGGGTGTTTGGGACGTTTTGCTGGCTGATCAGAGCTGCAGGAACCTGGCCGAAGGTGCAGCGGCAGCGGCACGCTGCCCTGTGCAGATGCAGCGCGATGCCGGCAATGCTGGGACATCAGCGGGAAACGATTTTTTGACGCAACTTGCACACTGGGGCTTCTCAAGTCGATCGACCGTCATTTGGGTCGCACATGATGTGCAAAAGCTTGCTGCAAGTTGTGCAGCGGTAGCGTGGACTCTGTGCATGTGGGTCATTTGCGGTTCCACTGGCAGCGGTGCAATGAGCGGAGCGGCCGCCCTGGTGCACGGTTATGGGTATGAGAGGCTAGTGCAGCTTTGCTTGGCACATCATGCTGCACAAAAACGAGCTGGGAGCAGCCTGTGGTCAGGCCTGGCAGGAACATCCATGTTAGGATTTTGCTGGCAGGTGGACAGTGGGGATTGTCGGGGTGTCCCACTGCTGTCCTGCTGGGCCGAGCTGTTTTGAAGCCGATTGCAACCGCTGCGGCGATGCCGCTCTGTAGTGTGCAGCCGGTTCGTCAGCATCATGGCCGCTGAACACCCTTTTAGCGGCGATAGCAGCTGCTGGACCATCTGCTGCACACTGCGGGATTCGTAGGGTGTTCCAGTGCTCTGCTGGCTCGCAATGGATTGCTGAAGCGGTGAGTGTGCAGCAACACGGCAGCGGAAGGCGATGTGCGACCGTTTGTGAGGTTGCTGCTCGCCGACGGCGACGCGATCGGCATTTCCTTTTCAGTCTTGCAGTCTGGTGCACAGTGGAAAGGTCTCGGGCTGATCTCATGATCTCGAAATCACCGACATGTGATAACGGACCTGTGCCAGCCCAGCTGCGGCAGAGGTCTGCTCTGTGCATTGACGAGCTATGCTGCGGTGATGGGCAGCTCTACGACATTTCAGTATGCAGAGTGCGAGCTGCACAGTGCTGGGTCTGTGGGCTCGACATTCACTTAGGTCATTTTAGCTTTTCCTGAGATGTGTTGAATGCAGCATTCCTACAGTGGCTGGCACTGGGCAGCACCTCAGGATTTGCGGGCTTTCGGCGCCTATTTTCCAGCGGTTGCTCTGACCGTGCACACTGTCAGCCGAAGAGCCTGCTGGCCTTTTTGTCATGCAGGATGTGACTGGTGAGAAGCCGTGGTGGGACGCACAGCAGCGGCAGTGCAGGCTGGACGGCCGGAGCGGCCGCGGCGCCTTGCATGGGCACGCCAGGAAGCAGGCGGGTGCTTTCGCCAGTACCTCTGCACAGTGGGGGGCTGCTGGGGTGTTGAGCTGCTCCCATGCGGGACAGTGGGTTGCCGGAGCATGTCGGGCCGAGACCTGCAGCAGAGGATCATTCTGGGCAGCCATCGGCGGCGCCGCCATGTTCCGGAATTTTGCTCAGTGGGCCGATGGGCATGGCGCCTGCCGCCGGTGTACAGGAAAGATATGCTGAGGTTTTCCAACGTTCTTCGGGTGTCAAAGACCCGAAGTCAGCTGGCCGAAATGCAGCGACAGCGGCGTGCCACCCTGTGCAGATGCAGAGCGATGTTGGCTGACCAGCAATGTCAGCGGGAGATATTTCGGGCGGCTTCTGGCCGCCTGGTGTACAGTGCAGCTTTTTCGGGTCGTGAGAACGTCGTTTGGCAGCAGATGACCCGTCGAGACAGGCTGCAAGCGGTGCTGGGGTGGCAGACGGCGCTGTGCAGGTGGGGCGGCGCCGCGGTTCAACTTGTCGAGCAGCGCACTGAGCGGCGGGGCTGACCTGCAGCCTGGTGTCCAGTGGGCCGATCGCAGCCCGGTCTTGATCTGCAGCGCTCAGAAACGGTGTCAGGAGGCCGGTGCCAGCTCGGCAGCTGGGCAGCTGAGCGCTGGACAGCTGGGCGGGGGCGTCGCCGCCCGCCGGTGACCCGGGCGGCAAAGCCGGCAGGCTGCGACGCAGCCTGGTGTCCAGTGGGCCGATCGCAGCCCGGTCTCGATCCGCAGTGCATCGAAAAGGTGTCAGGAGGCCGGTGCCAGCTCGGCAGCTGCACAGCTGAGCGCTGGACAGCTGGGCGGTGGCGTCGCCGCCCGCCGGTGACCCGGGCGGCAAAGCCGGCAGGCTGCGATGCAGCCTGGTGTCCAGTGGGCCGGTCGCAGCCCGGTCTCGATCTGCAGTGCTCAGAACCGGTGTCGAGAGGCCGGTGCCAGCTCGGCAGCTGCACAGCTGAGCGCTGGACAGCTGGGCGGTGGCATCGCCGCCCGCCGGTGACCCGGGCGGCAAAGCCGGCAGGCTGCGATGCAGCCTGGTGTCCAGTGGTCCGATCGCAGCCCGATCTCGTCCTGCAGTGCAAGCAAACGGTATCAGGAGGCCGGTGCCAGCTCGGCAGCTGGGCAGCCCTGCGCTGGACAGCTGGGCGGTGGCGTCGCCGCCCGCCGGTGACCCGGGCGGCAAAGCCGGCAGGCTGCGATGCAGCCTGGTGTCCAGTGGGCCGATCGCAGCCCGGTCTCGATCTGAAGTGCTCAGAAACGGTGTCAGGAGGCCGGTGCCAGCTCGGCAGCTGCACAGCTGAGCGCTGGACAGCTGGGTGGTGGCGTCGCCGCCCGCCGGTGACCCGGGCGGCAAAGCCGGCAGGCTGCGATGCAGCCTGGTGTCCAGTGGTCCGATCGCAGCCCGATCTCGTCCTGCAGTGCAAGCAAACGGTATCAGAGGGCCGGTGCCAGCTCGGCAGCTGGGCAGCCCTGCGCTGGACAGCTGGGCGGTGGCATCGCCGCCCGCCGGTGACCCGGGCGGCAAAGCCGGCAGGCTGCGATGCAGCCTGGTGTCCAGTGGGCCGATCGCAGCCCGGTCTCGATCTGCAGTGCTCAGAACCGGTGTCGAGAGGCCGGTGCCAGCTCGGCAGCTGCACAGCTGAGCGCTGGACAGCTGGGCGGTGGCATCGCCGCCCGCCGGTGACCCGGGCGGCAAAGCCGGCAGGCTGCGATGCAGCCTGGTGTCCAGTGGTCCGATCGCAGCCCGATCTCGTCCTGCAGTGCATCGAAAAGGTGTCAGGAGGCCGGTGCCAGCTCGGCAGCTGCACAGCTGAGCGCTGGACAGCTGGGCGGTGGCATCGCCGCCCGCCAGTGACCCGGGCGGCAAAGCCGGCAGGCTGCGATGCAGCCTGGTGTCCAGTGGGCCGATCGCAGCCCGGTCTCGTCCTGCAGTGCTCAGAAACCGTGTCAGGAGGCCGGTGCCAGCTCGGCAGCTGCACAGCTGAGCGCTGGACAGCTGGGCGGTGGCGTCACCGCCCGCCGGTGACCCGGGCGGCAAGGCCGGCAGGCTGCGATGCGGCCTGGTGTCCAGTGGTCCGATCGCAGCCCGGTCTCGTCCTGCAGAGCTCAGAAACGGTGTCAGGAGGCCGGTGCCAGCTCGGCAGCTGCACAGCTGAGCGCTGGACAGCTGGGCGGTGGCGTCGCCGCCTGCTGGTGACCCGGGCGGCGACACCGGCAGGCTGCGACTTGCCCTGGTGTCCAGTGGTCCGATCGCAGCCCGGTCTCGATCTGCAGTGCATCGTAACGGTATCAGGAGGCCGGTGCCAGCTCGGCAGCTGCACAGCCGAGCGCTGGACAGCTGGGCGGTGGCGTCACCGCCCGCCGGTGACCCGAGCGGCGACGCCGGCAGCGGCGACTTGCCCTGGTGTCCAGTGGTCCGATCGCAGCCCGGTCTCGATCTGCAGTGCAAGCAAACAGTATCAGGAGGCCGGTGCCAGCTCGGCAGCTGCACAGCTGAGCGCTGGACAGCTGGGCGGTGGCTTTGGCGCCTGCTGGTGACCCGGGCGGCGACACCGGCAGGCTGCGATGCAGCCTGGTGTCCAGTGGGCCGATCGCGGCCCGGTCTCGATCTGCAGTGCAAGCAAACGGTGTCAGGAGGCCGGTGCCAGCTCGGCAGCTGCACAGCCGAGCGCTGGACAGCTGGGCGGTGGCGTCACCGCCTGCTGGTGACCCGGGCGGCGACACCGGCAGGCTGCGACTTGCCCTGGTGTCCAGTGGTCCGATCGCAGCCCGGTCTCGATCTGCAGTGCAAGCAAACGGTGTCAGGAGGCCGGTACCAGCTCGGCAGCTGCACAGCCGAGCGCTGGACAGCTGGGCGGTGGCTTTGGCGCCTGCTGGTGACCCGGGCGGCGACACCGGCAGGCTGCGATGCAGCCTGGTGTCCAGTGGTCCGATCGCAGCCCGGTCTCGATCTGCAGTGCAAGCAAACGGTGTCAGGAGGTCGGTGCCAGCTCGGCAGCTGCACAGCCGAGCGCTGGACAGCTGGGCGGTGGCGTCACCGCCCGCCGGTGACCCGGGCGGCGACGCCGGCAGGCTGCGATGCAGCCTGGTGTCCAGTGGGCCGATCGCGGCCCGGTCTCGATCTGCAGTGCAAGCAAACGGTGTCAGGAGGCCGGTGCCAGCTCGGCAGCTGCACAGCTGAGCGCTGGACAGCTGGGCGGTGGCGTCACCGCCTGCCGGTGACCCGAGCGGCGACACCGGCAGGCTGCGACTTGCCCTGGTGTCCAGTGGGCCGATCGCGGCCCGGTCTCGATCTGCAGTGCATCGTAACGGTATCAGGAGGCCGGTGCCAGCTCGGCAGCTGCACAGCCGAGCGCTGGACAGCTGGGCGGTGGCGTCACCGCCCGCCGGTGACCCGAGCGGCGACGCCGGCAGCGGCGACTTGCCCTGGTGTCCAGTGGTCCGATCGCAGCCCGGTCTCGATCTGCAGTGCAAGCAAACAGTATCAGGAGGCCGGTGCCAGCTCGGCAGCTGCACAGCCGAGCGCTGGACAGCTGGGCGGTGGCGTCACCGCCTGCTGGTGACCCGGGCGGCGACATCGGCAGGCTGCGACTTGCCCTGGTGTCCAGTGGTCCGATCGCAGCCCGGTCTCGATCTGCAGTGCAAGCAAACAGTATCAGGAGGCCGGTGCCAGCTCGGCAGCTGCACAGCTGAGCGCTGGACAGCTGGGCGGTGGCTTTGGCGCCTGCTGGTGACCCGGGCGGCGACACCGGCAGGCTGCGATGCAGCCTGGTGTCCAGTGGGCCGATCGCAGCCCGGTCTCGATCTGCAGTGCAAGCAAACGGTGTCAGGAGGCCGGTACCAGCTCGGCAGCTGCACAGCCGAGCGCTGGACAGCTGGGCGGTGGCTTTGGCGCCTGCTGGTGACCCGGGCGGCGACATCGGCAGGCTGCGACTTGCCCTGGTGTCCAGTGGTCCGATCGCAGCCCGGTCTCGATCTGCAGTGCAAGCAAACAGTATCAGGAGGCCGGTGCCAGCTCGGCAGCTGCACAGCTGAGCGCTGGACAGCTGGGCGGTGGCTTTGGCGCCTGCTGGTGACCCGGGCGGCGACACCGGCAGGCTGCGATGCAGCCTGGTGTCCAGTGGGCCGATCGCAGCCCGGTCTCGATCTGCAGTGCAAGCAAACGGTGTCAGGAGGCCGGTACCAGCTCGGCAGCTGCACAGCCGAGCGCTGGACAGCTGGGCGGTGGCTTTGGCGCCTGCTGGTGACCCGGGCGGCGACACCGGCAGGCTGCGATGCAGCCTGGTGTCCAGTGGTCCGATCGCAGCCCGGTCTCGATCTGCAGTGCAAGCAAACGGTGTCAGGAGGTCCTTGCCAGCTCGGCAGCTGCACAGCCGAGCGCTGGACAGCTGGGCGGTGGCGTCACCGCCCGCCGGTGACCCGGGCGGCGACGCCGGCAGGCTGCGATGCAGCCTGGTGTCCAGTGGGCCGATCGCGGCCCGGTCTCGATCTGCAGTGCAAGCAAACGGTGTCAGGAGGCCGGTGGCAGCTCGGCAGCTGGGCAGCTGAGCGCTGGACAGCTGGGCGATGGCTTTGCCATCTGCTGGTGACCCGGGCGGCGACGCCGGCAGGCTGGACTGCAGCCTGGTGTCCAGTGCCTGCTTCTGAGCCTGCTGCTCGTTTTGTCATGCAAAATACTAGTGAGAAGCCGTGGTGGGACGAATAGCAGCGGCGGTGCCGGCTGGACGGCCGGAGCGGACGCGACGCCTCTCAGACGCACGCTGGGAAGCAGGCAAGTGCGTTTCGCGAATACCTCTGCATAGTGAGGGGCTGTTGGGGTGTTGAGCTGCTTCCACGCGGGACAGTGGGTTGCCGAAGCATGTCAGGCCGAGACCTGCAGCAGAGGATCGTGCTGGGTAGCCGTCGGCGGCGCCGACCTTTTCTAGAAATTCGACCATAGCGGTGCCGGGAGCGGCGCCCGTCGCACCTGCACAGTGAGGGCATATGTGGTTATGCCGACGTTGTTTTGGTGCTGGGACCCGGGAGTAGCTGGCCGAACGTTCAGCAGCACCGGCATGTGACCCTGTGCGGATGCGGAACAATGCCGGCAGCCCGGTGACGTCTGCGTCAGACGCACTAACCGCCTGCTGGCCGCCTGGTGCACAATGAGGTTGTCTCAGGGCGCTCGAACGTCTTGTGGGTTCCCAGATCACCTACAAAGGCTGACTGCGAGTGGTGCTGGGGTGGCAGACAGCGCTGTGCACGGGTTGGGGCGGCGCTGCGGTTCAACTTGTTCAGCAGCGTACCGAGTGGCGGGGCTGACCTGCAGCCCGGTGCACAGTACGGCGTTTCCAGCATGTTGTTGGGTATCAGAAATGGATACACATTACAAGACGTCGGTGCCAGCTCTGCGCTGTGCACCGGCTATGATGCTGCTGTCTGCTGCAGTGACGGCGGCAGTTCTGTGGGGTAGTGCGCAGCCCGCAAATGCATGATCCCGTGATCAGGGCATCCTCTTTTGCTGTGCATGATGAGACCGTTCGCTGCTGAGCTGTGCTAATTGTGTAATGGGTGCAGCGGCTTGCGCTTGGGGGGCTGGCGGTGCCATTGCACTTCCTGTTGTTGGCGTCCCTGGGCATCTCCCCCCGCTTTGCTGAACCGTTGGTGTGCACTGTCAACAGCTGAGCCTATCGATCTTTCCGCTTTGCAGGATTGAACCAACAACCAACAATGGGCGGGCTGCATCGCAGTGGCGCCGCTGACCGGGGCGGCCGTGGCGCCACTACCTTGTAGATCCGGCTTGCAGGCGAGCGCTGTTTCAATGGTGGATCTGCTGCTGCAATGAGGGGCCGTGATTTTGTGAGACATCAGTTGAGAGTACAAGAGCAAGCGGTCATGATTCTGTTTGCAGGGGCTGGCCCTGCAGCCCCTCGGCCAGCCATTCACATTCGGCTCATGGCGGCTGCCGCCTTCAGTCCGCGCTGCCGCCGCACCGTCAACGCTGTGCTCGTCACCGGCGTTGGTCCCGCTTCCGTGTGGCACCGCCACGCCTGCCACATCCGCCATCGCCGAGCTGAGAAGCACCACGCACGACGGCAACAAGCCATGCGCTGCTGACCGGGGCTCCCCCCATGCCGCCAACATACCGCTGCTACCTGCGGCCGCATGGCAATGCAGCACTTCCGGTCGTCGATAGTCCTTGTTGTTTATCCTTATGCAATGTTATACCTCACTACATCCCACAAGGATCATGCTTGTGGAAAGTTCACTCCAAACGGACGTCACATGAAAGACTCATGAGTTTTTCAGCTTAATGATGCTATCAAGATCATGTGTCGCCACCACCGTCAACTGTGGTACAAGGACGTCGAAGATCTTCACCTCGTCGACGTCCTTGTACCACAGTTGACGGTGGTGGCGACACATGATCTTGATAGCATCATTAAGCTGAAAAACTCATGAGTCTTTCATGTGACGTCCGTTTGGAGTGAACTTTCCACAAGCATGATCCTTGTGGGATGTAGTGAGGTATAACATTGCATAAGGATAAACAACAAGGACTATCGACGACCGGAAGTGCTGCATTGCCATGCGGCCGCAGGTAGCAGCGGTATGTTGGCGGCATGGGGGGAGCCCCGGTCAGCAGCGCATGGCTTGTTGCCGTCGTGCGTGGTGCTTCTCAGCTCGGCGATGGCGGATGTGGCAGGCGTGGCGGTGCCACACGGAAGCGGGACCAACGCCGGTGACGAGCACAGCGTTGACGGTGCGGCGGCAGCGCGGACTGAAGGCGGCAGCCGCCATGAGCCGAATGTGAATGGCTGGCCGAGGGGCTGCAGGGCCAGCCCCTGCAAACAGAATCATGACCGCTTGCTCTTGTACTCTCAACTGATGTCTCACAAAATCACGGCCCCTCATTGCAGCAGCAGATCCACCATTGAAACAGCGCTCGCCTGCAAGCCGGATCTACAAGGTAGTGGCGCCACGGCCGCCCCGGTCAGCGGCGCCACTGCGATGCAGCCCGCCCATTGTTGGTTGTTGGTTCAATCCTGCAAAGCGGAAAGATCGATAGGCTCAGCTGTTGACAGTGCACACCAACGGTTCAGCAAAGCGGGGGGAGATGCCCAGGGACGCCAACAACAGGAAGTGCAATGGCACCGCCAGCCCCCCAAGCGCAAGCCGCTGCACCCATTACACAATTAGCACAGCTCAGCAGCGAACGGTCTCATCATGCACAGCAAAAGAGGATGCCCTGATCACGGGATCATGCATTTGCGGGCTGCGCACTACCCCACAGAACTGCCGCCGTCACTGCAGCAGACAGCAGCATCATAGCCGGTGCACAGCGCAGAGCTGGCACCGACGTCTTGTAATGTGTATCCATTTCTGATACCCAACAACATGCTGGAAACGCCGTACTGTGCACCGGGCTGCAGGTCAGCCCCGCCACTCGGTACGCTGCTGAACAAGTTGAACCGCAGCGCCGCCCCAACCCGTGCACAGCGCTGTCTGCCACCCCAGCACCACTCGCAGTCAGCCTTTGTAGGTGATCTGGGAACCCACAAGACGTTCGAGCGCCCTGAGACAACCTCATTGTGCACCAGGCGGCCAGCAGGCGGTTAGTGCGTCTGACGCAGACGTCACCGGGCTGCCGGCATTGTTCCGCATCCGCACAGGGTCACATGCCGGTGCTGCTGAACGTTCGGCCAGCTACTCCCGGGTCCCAGCACCAAAACAACGTCGGCATAACCACATATGCCCTCACTGTGCAGGTGCGACGGGCGCCGCTCCCGGCACCGCTATGGTCGAATTTCTAGAAAAGGTCGGCGCCGCCGACGGCTACCCAGCACGATCCTCTGCTGCAGGTCTCGGCCTGACATGCTTCGGCAACCCACTGTCCCGCGTGGAAGCAGCTCAACACCCCAACAGCCCCTCACTATGCAGAGGTATTCGCGAAACGCACTTGCCTGCTTCCCAGCGTGCGTCTGAGAGGCGTCGCGTCCGCTCCGGCCGTCCAGCCGGCACCGCCGCTGCTATTCGTCCCACCACGGCTTCTCACTAGTATTTTGCATGACAAAACGAGCAGCAGGCTCAGAAGCAGGCACTGGACACCAGGCTGCAGTCCAGCCTGCCGGCGTCGCCGCCCGGGTCACCAGCAGATGGCAAAGCCATCGCCCAGCTGTCCAGCGCTCAGCTGCCCAGCTGCCGAGCTGCCACCGGCCTCCTGACACCGTTTGCTTGCACTGCAGATCGAGACCGGGCCGCGATCGGCCCACTGGACACCAGGCTGCATCGCAGCCTGCCGGCGTCGCCGCCCGGGTCACCGGCGGGCGGTGACGCCACCGCCCAGCTGTCCAGCGCTCGGCTGTGCAGCTGCCGAGCTGGCAAGGACCTCCTGACACCGTTTGCTTGCACTGCAGATCGAGACCGGGCTGCGATCGGACCACTGGACACCAGGCTGCATCGCAGCCTGCCGGTGTCGCCGCCCGGGTCACCAGCAGGCGCCAAAGCCACCGCCCAGCTGTCCAGCGCTCGGCTGTGCAGCTGCCGAGCTGGTACCGGCCTCCTGACACCGTTTGCTTGCACTGCAGATCGAGACCGGGCTGCGATCGGCCCACTGGACACCAGGCTGCATCGCAGCCTGCCGGTGTCGCCGCCCGGGTCACCAGCAGGCGCCAAAGCCACCGCCCAGCTGTCCAGCGCTCAGCTGTGCAGCTGCCGAGCTGGCACCGGCCTCCTGATACTGTTTGCTTGCACTGCAGATCGAGACCGGGCTGCGATCGGACCACTGGACACCAGGGCAAGTCGCAGCCTGCCGATGTCGCCGCCCGGGTCACCAGCAGGCGCCAAAGCCACCGCCCAGCTGTCCAGCGCTCGGCTGTGCAGCTGCCGAGCTGGTACCGGCCTCCTGACACCGTTTGCTTGCACTGCAGATCGAGACCGGGCTGCGATCGGCCCACTGGACACCAGGCTGCATCGCAGCCTGCCGGTGTCGCCGCCCGGGTCACCAGCAGGCGCCAAAGCCACCGCCCAGCTGTCCAGCGCTCAGCTGTGCAGCTGCCGAGCTGGCACCGGCCTCCTGATACTGTTTGCTTGCACTGCAGATCGAGACCGGGCTGCGATCGGACCACTGGACACCAGGGCAAGTCGCAGCCTGCCGATGTCGCCGCCCGGGTCACCAGCAGGCGGTGACGCCACCGCCCAGCTGTCCAGCGCTCGGCTGTGCAGCTGCCGAGCTGGCACCGGCCTCCTGATACTGTTTGCTTGCACTGCAGATCGAGACCGGGCTGCGATCGGACCACTGGACACCAGGGCAAGTCGCCGCTGCCGGCGTCGCCGCTCGGGTCACCGGCGGGCGGTGACGCCACCGCCCAGCTGTCCAGCGCTCGGCTGTGCAGCTGCCGAGCTGGCACCGGCCTCCTGATACCGTTACGATGCACTGCAGATCGAGACCGGGCCGCGATCGGCCCACTGGACACCAGGGCAAGTCGCAGCCTGCCGGTGTCGCCGCTCGGGTCACCGGCAGGCGGTGACGCCACCGCCCAGCTGTCCAGCGCTCAGCTGTGCAGCTGCCGAGCTGGCACCGGCCTCCTGACACCGTTTGCTTGCACTGCAGATCGAGACCGGGCCGCGATCGGCCCACTGGACACCAGGCTGCATCGCAGCCTGCCGGCGTCGCCGCCCGGGTCACCGGCGGGCGGTGACGCCACCGCCCAGCTGTCCAGCGCTCGGCTGTGCAGCTGCCGAGCTGGCACCGACCTCCTGACACCGTTTGCTTGCACTGCAGATCGAGACCGGGCTGCGATCGGACCACTGGACACCAGGCTGCATCGCAGCCTGCCGGTGTCGCCGCCCGGGTCACCAGCAGGCGCCAAAGCCACCGCCCAGCTGTCCAGCGCTCGGCTGTGCAGCTGCCGAGCTGGTACCGGCCTCCTGACACCGTTTGCTTGCACTGCAGATCGAGACCGGGCTGCGATCGGACCACTGGACACCAGGGCAAGTCGCAGCCTGCCGGTGTCGCCGCCCGGGTCACCAGCAGGCGGTGACGCCACCGCCCAGCTGTCCAGCGCTCGGCTGTGCAGCTGCCGAGCTGGCACCGGCCTCCTGACACCGTTTGCTTGCACTGCAGATCGAGACCGGGCCGCGATCGGCCCACTGGACACCAGGCTGCATCGCAGCCTGCCGGTGTCGCCGCCCGGGTCACCAGCAGGCGCCAAAGCCACCGCCCAGCTGTCCAGCGCTCAGCTGTGCAGCTGCCGAGCTGGCACCGGCCTCCTGATACTGTTTGCTTGCACTGCAGATCGAGACCGGGCTGCGATCGGACCACTGGACACCAGGGCAAGTCGCCGCTGCCGGCGTCGCCGCTCGGGTCACCGGCGGGCGGTGACGCCACCGCCCAGCTGTCCAGCGCTCGGCTGTGCAGCTGCCGAGCTGGCACCGGCCTCCTGATACCGTTACGATGCACTGCAGATCGAGACCGGGCTGCGATCGGACCACTGGACACCAGGGCAAGTCGCAGCCTGCCGGTGTCGCCGCCCGGGTCACCAGCAGGCGGCGACGCCACCGCCCAGCTGTCCAGCGCTCAGCTGTGCAGCTGCCGAGCTGGCACCGGCCTCCTGACACCGTTTCTGAGCTCTGCAGGACGAGACCGGGCTGCGATCGGACCACTGGACACCAGGCCGCATCGCAGCCTGCCGGCCTTGCCGCCCGGGTCACCGGCGGGCGGTGACGCCACCGCCCAGCTGTCCAGCGCTCAGCTGTGCAGCTGCCGAGCTGGCACCGGCCTCCTGACACGGTTTCTGAGCACTGCAGGACGAGACCGGGCTGCGATCGGCCCACTGGACACCAGGCTGCATCGCAGCCTGCCGGCTTTGCCGCCCGGGTCACTGGCGGGCGGCGATGCCACCGCCCAGCTGTCCAGCGCTCAGCTGTGCAGCTGCCGAGCTGGCACCGGCCTCCTGACACCTTTTCGATGCACTGCAGGACGAGATCGGGCTGCGATCGGACCACTGGACACCAGGCTGCATCGCAGCCTGCCGGCTTTGCCGCCCGGGTCACCGGCGGGCGGCGATGCCACCGCCCAGCTGTCCAGCGCTCAGCTGTGCAGCTGCCGAGCTGGCACCGGCCTCTCGACACCGGTTCTGAGCACTGCAGATCGAGACCGGGCTGCGATCGGCCCACTGGACACCAGGCTGCATCGCAGCCTGCCGGCTTTGCCGCCCGGGTCACCGGCGGGCGGCGATGCCACCGCCCAGCTGTCCAGCGCAGGGCTGCCCAGCTGCCGAGCTGGCACCGGCCTTCTGATACCGTTTGCTTGCACTGCAGGACGAGATCGGGCTGCGATCGGACCACTGGACACCAGGCTGCATCGCAGCCTGCCGGCTTTGCCGCCCGGGTCACCGGCGGGCGGCGACGCCACCACCCAGCTGTCCAGCGCTCAGCTGTGCAGCTGCCGAGCTGGCACCGGCCTCCTGACACCGTTTCTGAGCACTTCAGATCGAGACCGGGCTGCGATCGGCCCACTGGACACCAGGCTGCATCGCAGCCTGCCGGCTTTGCCGCCCGGGTCACCGGCGGGCGGCGACGCCACCGCCCAGCTGTCCAGCGCAGGGCTGCCCAGCTGCCGAGCTGGCACCGGCCTCCTGATACCGTTTGCTTGCACTGCAGGACGAGATCGGGCTGCGATCGGACCACTGGACACCAGGCTGCATCGCAGCCTGCCGGCTTTGCCGCCCGGGTCACCGGCGGGCGGCGATGCCACCGCCCAGCTGTCCAGCGCTCAGCTGTGCAGCTGCCGAGCTGGCACCGGCCTCTCGACACCGGTTCTGAGCACTGCAGATCGAGACCGGGCTGCGACCGGCCCACTGGACACCAGGCTGCATCGCAGCCTGCCGGCTTTGCCGCCCGGGTCACCGGCGGGCGGCGACGCCACCGCCCAGCTGTCCAGCGCTCAGCTGTGCAGCTGCCGAGCTGGCACCGGCCTCCTGACACCTTTTCGATGCACTGCGGATCGAGACCGGGCTGCGATCGGCCCACTGGACACCAGGCTGCGTCGCAGCCTGCCGGCTTTGCCGCCCGGGTCACCGGCGGGCGGCGACGCCCCCGCCCAGCTGTCCAGCGCTCAGCTGCCCAGCTGCCGAGCTGGCACCGGCCTCCTGACACCGTTTCTGAGCGCTGCAGATCAAGACCGGGCTGCGATCGGCCCACTGGACACCAGGCTGCAGGTCAGCCCCGCCGCTCAGTGCGCTGCTCGACAAGTTGAACCGCGGCGCCGCCCCACCTGCACAGCGCCGTCTGCCACCCCAGCACCGCTTGCAGCCTGTCTCGACGGGTCATCTGCTGCCAAACGACGTTCTCACGACCCGAAAAAGCTGCACTGTACACCAGGCGGCCAGAAGCCGCCCGAAATATCTCCCGCTGACATTGCTGGTCAGCCAACATCGCTCTGCATCTGCACAGGGTGGCACGCCGCTGTCGCTGCATTTCGGCCAGCTGACTTCGGGTCTTTGACACCCGAAGAACGTTGGAAAACCTCAGCATATCTTTCCTGTACACCGGCGGCAGGCGCCATGCCCATCGGCCCACTGAGCAAAATTCCGGAACATGGCGGCGCCGCCGATGGCTGCCCAGAATGATCCTCTGCTGCAGGTCTCGGCCCGACATGCTCCGGCAACCCACTGTCCCGCATGGGAGCAGCTCAACACCCCAGCAGCCCCCCACTGTGCAGAGGTACTGGCGAAAGCACCCGCCTGCTTCCTGGCGTGCCCATGCAAGGCGCCGCGGCCGCTCCGGCCGTCCAGCCTGCACTGCCGCTGCTGTGCGTCCCACCACGGCTTCTCACCAGTCACATCCTGCATGACAAAAAGGCCAGCAGGCTCTTCGGCTGACAGTGTGCACGGTCAGAGCAACCGCTGGAAAATAGGCGCCGAAAGCCCGCAAATCCTGAGGTGCTGCCCAGTGCCAGCCACTGTAGGAATGCTGCATTCAACACATCTCAGGAAAAGCTAAAATGACCTAAGTGAATGTCGAGCCCACAGACCCAGCACTGTGCAGCTCGCACTCTGCATACTGAAATGTCGTAGAGCTGCCCATCACCGCAGCATAGCTCGTCAATGCACAGAGCAGACCTCTGCCGCAGCTGGGCTGGCACAGGTCCGTTATCACATGTCGGTGATTTCGAGATCATGAGATCAGCCCGAGACCTTTCCACTGTGCACCAGACTGCAAGACTGAAAAGGAAATGCCGATCGCGTCGCCGTCGGCGAGCAGCAACCTCACAAACGGTCGCACATCGCCTTCCGCTGCCGTGTTGCTGCACACTCACCGCTTCAGCAATCCATTGCGAGCCAGCAGAGCACTGGAACACCCTACGAATCCCGCAGTGTGCAGCAGATGGTCCAGCAGCTGCTATCGCCGCTAAAAGGGTGTTCAGCGGCCATGATGCTGACGAACCGGCTGCACACTACAGAGCGGCATCGCCGCAGCGGTTGCAATCGGCTTCAAAACAGCTCGGCCCAGCAGGACAGCAGTGGGACACCCCGACAATCCCCACTGTCCACCTGCCAGCAAAATCCTAACATGGATGTTCCTGCCAGGCCTGACCACAGGCTGCTCCCAGCTCGTTTTTGTGCAGCATGATGTGCCAAGCAAAGCTGCACTAGCCTCTCATACCCATAACCGTGCACCAGGGCGGCCGCTCCGCTCATTGCACCGCTGCCAGTGGAACCGCAAATGACCCACATGCACAGAGTCCACGCTACCGCTGCACAACTTGCAGCAAGCTTTTGCACATCATGTGCGACCCAAATGACGGTCGATCGACTTGAGAAGCCCCAGTGTGCAAGTTGCGTCAAAAAATCGTTTCCCGCTGATGTCCCAGCATTGCCGGCATCGCGCTGCATCTGCACAGGGCAGCGTGCCGCTGCCGCTGTTTTAGGTTTTAGGGTTTAGGGTTTAGGGTTTAGGGTTTAGGTTTTAGGGTTTAGGGTTTAGGGTTTAGGGTTTAGGGTTTAGGGTTTAGGGTTTAGGGTTTAGGGTTTAGGGTTTAGGGTTTAGGGTTTAGGGTTTAGGGTTTAGGGTTTAGGGTTTAGGGTTTAGGGTTTAGGGTTTAGGGTTTAGGGTTTAGGGTTTAGGGTTTAGGGTTTAGGGTTTAGGGTTTAGGGTTTAGGGTTTAGGGTTTAGGGTTTAGGGTTTAGGG